>JBBJZV010000091.1:0-56737 GCA_039700735.1 Pichia pseudocactophila
TGCAACCAGAATTCATAGAATCTAGCTCTAATTGCTGAATGAGAGAAGATGGTCAAGACAGTTAAGAAAACGAGAGGCGGAATACCATTGTAAAATAATTTGCTGGTTCTTTCCATGAAAGCAAGTCTTTCACGACCACCTTCTTGAACTGCTTGGATATAAAATGGAATTGTATGTAACCAACCAAAGAAGCAGCAGAGAATAGATAACCATCTGTGATAAACGTTGACCTTTTCATATGAAATATCAGTGACTTGGGAGATGATGTTCACTTTACCAGATAACATGAAAATGAATGGAACCAAAGCTGTGGATTGAAGACCTGCTCTAACAGCCAAAGGAGGGGATCCAAAACCTCTGCACCCTCTGTACCAAGGTTTTGGAATGAACGCATAACATAGCATGTATAAACAACCCGCCATGATCAATAGAAAATTACCCATTGAAGATGGTAATTGGAATATTTCACATAATAAAGAAGGAATTCTACGATAAGAAATCCATCTGTTCATTGCAGCAACTTTATAATAGATTTTCTGCAATGATGAACTATGTGGTTTGCTCTTAAAGCTATCGTGTCGACGATAAATCCAAATTTTTAATATGAAAAGTGCAATAACCACAACACAGAAATAAACCATGTTGTGACCATATTTCATATTTCCAGAGTATGAAAAGGAAGCTTGGGAAATCTTTTTTAATCTGGTATATTCTGGAGTACCGATATCCTTAATACACCATACACCATCAACGAGTTTATCCTTACCTGTCCATATTTCACCAGCGTTATTCATGATTATCAACTAAGTATAGAAAAGGAAGTGAAATTTTTGATTGGGAATGAAAACGCATAGTAGTGACAATTTATAGCGGTTTGACTTGCCGTTGAAAGAGCATAATAATGCTGTTATTCACACTCCATCAAATTGGCGGAAAAACTATAATGATGACCCAACAATAAACGTTTAAACGGTTTTCCGTTTTAGGAAAATTGCTCGCTTTGCGGGCTGCATTATTACATGTGTATTTTACAATAAAAATTAGCTCAAATGCTATATTCTCTAGCGATGATCTTCACCATGTAACATTAGTAAGTGATTTAATGTTGTATTTTTTTGTTTGACAAATGTCGGTAATTTGTTGACCACTCAACCATCAAAAATACTACCGTCCTTCTATGAAAGGTATAACGTGCCAACTAAACTTACATCTTGGCTCTTGAGAGGTGCAGGAGACTTGTGAATGCATTAC
The DNA here is from genome assembly GCA_039700735.1 of Pichia pseudocactophila. Classification (NCBI taxonomy): domain Eukaryota; kingdom Fungi; phylum Ascomycota; class Pichiomycetes; order Pichiales; family Pichiaceae; genus Pichia; species Pichia pseudocactophila. The sequence goes on from JBBJZV010000091.1 coordinate 1,252, forward strand.
TACTCCCTGCTTCCCAGTATTTTTTTATAGTTATGTTATAGAAATTTAGGTATATGTGTGCTAATTAGGTTTCTAGAAATAATATTGTAGTTAGCTATTCATAGTGAACTGTTATGATATCTCATATTGGAAATCTAAATCTTGATAGATAACACTTTTTGTAAATGGAAGACAAAATTTGCGTGTACAAGCTTAGCCTTAAAACGGTTAAACAGAGTAGTACGATCTAGAATACAGGAGTAAAGAATTGCTATAAATAAATTAATGATTAAAAATTATAAACCAATATATAAATATTATGTGTAGGAAATTGAACGAATGGCCTAAAATGATAATCGCACAGCCAGTGATGAGATATATAGTAAATAAAGTTGGGTGATAAAGACAGTAAAAATTAAATGATAAACTCTTCAAAAGGTAATGAGCCATCATAAACCATTTCTTGAGCTTTTCCTGACCAAATGGCAAGTCTCTTTAAAGCTTGCTTGCAGCTTTGTTGAGTACGTTGTGGTTCTTTTGTAAGAGCGAGATTCAAAGTTTTATTGTTGTGTCTATATTCAAAGGAATGTTTAGATTTAGGAGAGAACGTATCACTAGCCTGCGACTGTTGTATTTGCGTTAGAGATTGAGTTCCCGGTTGATCGATGTTAAGGAAATCAGAAAACATAAGCGGCGTTTGGTCTTTGCATTTGTCGATACTTTCATCGGTAATACTTGACTTGGTATTCTGAGAGAAAATTCTTTGTGACCTTTTTGAAGTAGAGTTTTTGAAGTTCAATATGTTAAAACCAGACGAAGGAGATATAAGTATGTTTTGAGACTCGTTAATTCCTTCCGTGCTTTCCGAATCAATCTTCCTGTTTTTGAGAAAAGTCGTGTTGAGTTTTGGAATTTTTGTTTGTAAAGATTCAGTACCTGGAAGATGATGCAAAGATCCAAGTATCGAGTCAAAATGAAGAGTTTCATCAACAAATTTATGTGTAGAACTTATAGGAATGGACATATTAAATTTGTCTGTATCAGGACTTGATGAGTTGGAAACACCATCTAAATTTCTGTCCATATCAAGATAGGTCATATTAGAATTGAATTCTAGATCCAAATCCAGATCTAAATCTAGATTCATAAAATCTCTATTAAAAGATGATTGAGACGAAGATGAAATGTTATCACTATCACTTTCTTGTTCGAACTCATAGTCGTTCTTATTTGACATGTGAATTTTTGCATCGCCTAAAGAAAACTCTTCTTTGTCACTACTGATTAAAAAACTGTCATCGCCATCAACATCATCTGATACAAAAGTTGGGTGTGCCATTTGAGATAAATGTGCATTTCCTAATTGAATTAACCGAAGTTGACGTTGAAATTTGAGATCACTTCGTAAATCATAGGGATTATCATGATTGGAAGGGATTTCTTTAAAATTATTGATGTTTGCAAGTGGAGAATCTTCTTCATCAAAGAGAGAAAATGATTTGACACTGTTTCTTCTAAGCATATTCTTGATCTTAGAGTCCTTCATGTCTTGGCCATTTTGTCTTGCAAGTCTTTCAGCTTCTTGAAGTTTGGCCTTTTTCAACTTATACTTGGACAAAGGTGGAACAGGTTCTGTAGATTTGGATTCCTGTTTTACCTTCTGTTTCTTGGAACGGTTTGTGGTGGAGGTATCCTTGAGTGACCTCTTTGTAGAAGAAGGCATCAGTTGGTGGTATGATTATAACGCGGTATTATTGAAATAGGGGACAATCCGATAAGGACAGAGAAACAGAGAAACAGAGAAATAAATTTGAAGTATTTGGACCGTAACAGGGTTGGTAAATTCAGAATCAGGAAAGAAGAGATGTAAAGACCCACTCAATTCAATATATATTGCACCGACCAGTGTCTGCTGTTGCAGACCAATAGTTTTCTTGACATTTTATTTTTTCATAGTGAACAATAGCAATGAAAAAGAAAAAAAAAAAATTCAACGGCGCGGGCTTCCGAATCGGGCGAAAAATGGGCGAAAATGCGAAAATAATGCGAAAATGGCGGAGGAAAAAAAAATAAAAAAAAATAAAATAAAATAAAAAATAAAAATAAAAATTCTGCTGAGCCGCGCTGAATTTTTTGTAGAAATTGTGGAAGCTTCTCGAACCGGCTAGTTCCGGGTGTGACTAGATCACTAGTAACTGGCCTGATTGTGGAGATGCACATCTTTATTTAAGTAAGTACCGTTTCTTTACCCCAGCTGGAAGAGAAGTTAGAAGGAATCAGGTTTTTTTTTATTTGTTTCAACAGTCTCAATAAATACAATTACACACATATAAGATGTTACAAAGACGTGCATTGTTATCGAATGCATCAGCAATGTCAAAGAGATATTCTGCATCAACGAAATCTTTCCTTGCATTTAATGACAGATGGATGAATAAAAACTTGACAACATCCACAATTGCAATTAAAACACCGGCAAACCTTTCAATACGGTCTTTTTCACTCAATCCAGTAGGCAATGGTCTCTTTAAGAACAATCACTTAAGATCATTTCATTTTTCAGCTAGAAATAATATAGAGATGAAGATGAACCCAGATCAACAAGAGGAACCAGCATTGAAAAAATTTGCCGTAGATTTGACTGAAATGGCTAAAAATGGCAAACTTGATCCAGTCATCGGTAGAGACGAAGAAATAAAGCGTACTATTCAAATTCTTTCACGTCGTACGAAAAACAATCCAGTTTTGATTGGTAATGCTGGTACCGGTAAGACTGCCATCTTGGAAGGTTTAGCACAAAGAATTGTGAAGGGGGAAGTTCCTGAAAGTATGAAGGACAAGAAGGTTATTGCACTAGATTTAGGATCTCTTATATCCGGTGCAAAGTATAGAGGTGAATTTGAGGAAAGATTAAAGGCAGTGTTAAGTGAACTTAACGAACAAACTATCTTGTTTATCGATGAATTGCATATTCTTTTAGGATTAGGTAAATCGGAAGGTTCAATAGATGCATCGAATTTACTGAAACCTGCACTTGCAAGAGGTCAACTTCAATGTTGTGGTGCAACGACTATCGATGAATATAAAAAATATATTGAAAAGGATGTTGCATTAGCAAGAAGATTTCAGCCTATTATGGTCAATGAACCTACTGTTGAAGATGCCATTTCTATTTTAAGAGGATTAAAGGAGAAATATGAAGTTCATCATGGTGTGAGAATTACCGATTCCGCATTAGTTACTGCTGCTATTTACTCCAACAGATATATTACTGATAGATTTTTACCTGATAAAGCTATTGATTTAATTGATGAAGCATGTTCCGCATTAAGATTACAACATGAATCTAAACCTGATGCCATCCAAGAATTGGACAGGGCTATTATGACAATTCAAATTGAACTTGAATCTTTAAGAAAGGAAACCGATGAAGTATCTGCAGGTCGTAGATCAAAGTTGGAAGAAACACTTCAAATCAAGCAAAATGAATTGAAGAGATTAACTGATGTTTGGGAATCACAAAAGAAGGAAATTGATAGAATTAAGCAACTCAAATCAGAAATTGAAAAGGCAAAGAATGATCTTGAAGTTTGTAGACGTGAGGGTAATTTTGGTGAAGCATCCAAATTACAATATGATACTATCCCATCATTAGAGCATAAGTTGAATGAATTGATTACCAAACAAGATGAACAAGCAGCAGATTCTGAAAACGGAGGTGCATTACTTCATGATTCGGTCACTTCTGAAGATATTGCTAGAGTCATTTCTAAGGCTACAGGTATCCCAGTTCAAAATATGATGAAGGGTGAGAAGGACAAATTGCTATTCATTGAAGCTGCTTTAAAAGGTAGAGTTGTCGGTCAAGATGAAGCCATTGCTTCTATTTCCAATGCAATTAGATTACAAAGAGCTGGTCTTACTGATGAAAAGAGACCAATAGCATCGTTTATGTTTTTAGGTCCAACTGGTACTGGTAAAACTGAATTGACAAAGGCAGTTGCAGAATTCTTATTTGACAATGAAAATGCAATTATCAGATTTGATATGTCTGAATTTCAAGAAAAACATACTATTATGAGATTAATTGGTGCACCACCATCTTACGTTGGTTATGAAGAAGGTGGTGAATTGACTGAACAGGTTAGAAGAAAGCCATACTCTGTTGTTTTGTTTGATGAATTTGAAAAAGCGCATAAAGATGTTTCTAAATTGTTGTTACAAGTATTGGATGAAGGTAAACTAACAGATTCCCAAGGTAACAAGATTGACTTTAGAAACACATTAATTGTGATGACATCTAATATTGGACAAGATTTGATGTTACAAGATAAACCTGATAAGGAAGAAGTGCTCGATGTCATGAAAGGTTACTACTCTCCTGAATTTATTAACAGAATCGATGAAGTTGTCGTCTTCAACAAGTTGTCAAAGGAAGCCTTAAGAAAGATCGTTGATCTACGTGTATCTGAATTACAAGATAAGTTAGCTGAACGTCGGATCAAACTAAGTCTTGATGATCCAGCCAAAGAATGGTTGACTGCAAACGGTTATGAACCAAGATATGGTGCAAGGCCATTAAACAGATTGATCAAGAGGAAGATCTTGAACCCATTGAGTGTGCTGATGTTGAAAGGTGAGATAAAAAATGGTTGTATCATTGGTATTACATGTGACAAACACAAGAATGAGTTGATAATTAAATCTGAGGCACCTCCGGCTGAGTCTAACTAAGCTTGCAATATTGGTGAAATTATTGTTATGAAGTATATCCCCCATTATGTAACTGTTTTTATAAGTTAATGATCGGTTTATGAATGTTACAAGGAATTACCGAAGATCACAGTAAAAAAAAAAAAAAATAGAAAAATCCAAAAACTTAAGATCAGTAGTTTTGTAAAGTATCGTCTGTGCCCTTCAAAGAAGAATAGCAGAAGGGCTCTGAGCTTGACTCAAAAGGTAATTTCATCATTTAAGAAATTGGATTTGTAAAAAAATAGTTTTGTGAAATGGAAATAAATTATAGCTTCTCACCTTTGACAATGATCTGCTAGATAGAAAAATAGAAGGGTGGGGCCCGCTATCCGTGCCACAAGTGAGCTCCATTGGGTTACTATTCAGAAAAATAGCAATCATTATATCCATCGTTAATACCACATGGTACTATGCCGAATTCACTCCGGAAGAGCGATTTCAAACAAGAGTTACTATGCAAAAGCAACCCCGAGAGTCCAACACTGAAGGCTGAAAAAGCCTTACCACAATAAAGACTGGCCCACCTAAATGCTAGGTCTCAATATGTAGAGACAACCAGATACATTTGTTGAGGAAACAGTGGAGGAAATGGATTTGGATGATCCATCTGACGTTGCCGCCTGAGAGTACGTGCCGGAGACTTTCCCCAAGACAATTCATGGGTCCAAAAAGGACCCCTTCTGTATGTCTCGACAAATGATTCTTGTGCCACAGACTGCAGACCCAGCAAAGGGAAAAAAAGAAATAAACAAGAAGAAGAGAAAGTGGAAAGAAGCCAGTTTTATAATATTCAAGATTCTAGTCTCGACATCGATGGCCAGAGACACTGCACAAGAAAAATTTGTCGATCAAATTGAAAAAATGCTGGAAATGCGAAAAAGAACAGAAATTATTTGAGGGTTTTAATCATCAGTGTCACAAAGCAGTGAAGAAGTCTAAATAACCTGCAAGCGTCTATGATTGACTATAATACTGTATTGCAAGCGCTTGTTGTTGCCTCATCGTCGGTACGTGGTGCCGATCAACAGTCGGCAGAAACACAATTGAAAATTTGGGAAGCAGAGAAAGGATATCACTACCATTTACAGTCTGTCTACATCAATAGACAATTATCATTACAAGTACGGTGGTTAGCAGTGATTTGTCTTAAAAATGGGGTAGAAAAATATTGGAGACCAACTAGGATTAATGCAATTACGAAAGAAGAGAAAATGGAAATGAGAAAGAGACTTTTCATGACATTAGATGAATCTAATAACCAATTAGCAATCCAAAATGCACATCTTATCTCACGTATTTGCCGAATTGATTTTCCCAATGAATGGCCTACTCTGTTTGAAGATATGATATTGATTATGGATGCATGTTCACACGAAGTGTCCAATTCTGTGGTGAAACTCAACAATCTTATGATTATTATGAACCAAGTTTTGAAAATCTTATCAACGGTTAGAATTGGGAAGGCCCGGATTATGTTGCAAACAAAGGCACCTATTTTGATTCCACATTTTGTGAAGTTCTATCATCTATTTTTCGATCAGTGGAGTGTCACTTTTGATGTTGCCATTATGGAAGTTGGATACATGTTTTTAAAATGTTTGCGTAGATTGATTGCTGATGGTTATAACAATCAACATAGAGATAAGAGTGTACAAGAGTTTATGGAACTTTCATTACAACATTTCCAAAAGCTATTAATTTTGCACGAAACAAATCAATTGGAATTATTGGAGAAATACATTAAGTGTTATGTGAAACTGTATTACAACTTAGTACGTGAGAATGCATGTGCATTTGGACTTATGTCTTGCAGTATCAACATCTTGCTCACTCTTTTATCACTACTACAGCAGAAGGCAGAATTAATTTACAACTTAGAAGCTGAAGCCGATGGTTCCGATTTCTGGGAAAAAATTGCAATCAAGTCATTTGTGATTATGAAAAGTATAACTAACTTTGCATTTCAAGAGCAAAGATCTAATATTGTAAAGCAAAGAAATGACAAAGTTGAAGTGGATCATTGTATGGAACTTCTTAGAAGTAAATTCTTCACTGTGAATTTAGTTGAAAGTTTAATTAATCTGATTACCGACTTTTATTTAAAGCTAAGGCCCGTGGATATCGAGGGTTGGACCGATTCGCCAGAAGAATGGTTTAATGAAGAGATGTCTGTCAATTGGGAGTTTCAGGTAAGAAAATGTGCAGAAAACTACTTCCAAGATTTGTCAACCCATTTTAACGAGCAAATTTCTACATTTATTATGAACAAAATTGAACAATTAGGCAACGATAGCTTAGATGCTATTAGCAAGGACTCGATTCTTTCTATTTTTGAATTGAGTGCAAATTCGATTAGAAAGAAGTGTAATTTTTATGAATTATTGATTGATTACTTCATACCACAAGCATTGGGAAATAACGATACAGTTAATTCTAAACTTTTGAAAAGAAGAGTTTGTCTAATCATAAATGAATGGTTTGATGAAAAGGGTGATGCTGGTGTCCGTACTCAAGTTTACTCGTTTTTGTCGACTTTACTTGGTGATGCCAACAATGATATAATTGTTAAACTTACTGCTGTTCAAACTTTGAAATATATGGTTGATGATTGGGAATTTCGCAAGAAGGATTTTCAAAATTTTACTACTGACATTGTCAAAAATATGGTGGAGTTTGTGAATTCATTAACATCCACCGAATGCAAGATTTTTGTTTTAAGTACGTTATCTGTTGTTATTGAACGCAACACACCACTTATCGGTAACCAATTGCTTATTGAAGTTGTATCAATTGTTCCTATTCTATGGCAAAATAGCAATTCAACTAATGAAATGATTATCAAGAATTCTTTATTAAGGTTACTGAAAGATATTACTATCTCACTTAATAAGGATAGTCACTTAATTCATTCAATTGTGATACCTTTAATATCTATGTGCTGTGACTATAAATCCGAATTTTACGGTCTACTGTGTGAAGATGGTCTTGAATTATGGAGTAGTATTATGAAAACAATAGATAGTGCAGGCGTCATTTCAGCAAAATTAAGTGATTCTCGATACTTACAGATACTTGAACACGCATTAGTAAACATGACAGAGGTTTTGCCTTTAGTGTTAACAATCATCCGTAGTTATTTTCTTGTTACATGTGCAATATTTGACAATGAGTATGGGAAAGAGATTTTAACTATTCTTGCATCTTATTTGAAAACCATGAAGGATGATGCTGTCTTTTTAACGAGTTCAATTGTTGAAATTGCAATTATGGAATCTGATACAGAGACTAATAAAGAAGTTTTGTACAATAATTTGGCAAATAGTAGGTTGTTTCAAGAGATGATTGAATATCTTGTCAGAGATGCAGACAATCCATATTGTGAAATCAAAATTAGTTTACCTATTTTGCGTATCATGATGAACAGGATTGATTTCTTTGTATCAAACGTCAATTCATATGAACTTTACCTTCTATTACGGAACCTGATGAAGTTTGCTCGCAACCAATTTGATCCCAAAGTACGTAAACTCTTTCTTCTAGGACTTCTCTCGTGGTACAAGAATATGCAATACGTAGAGAATGGTGTTATTTTGTTTTCAGACACTGAAAGTGATGCAGAAGTTGAATTTAAGCTGCAGCAATTGGATAAACAAGCGGCTATTACATCTGTATTATATCACTGGGTCCGTGCTACTTTAGAATTATGCATAGTGTTTGTTGAAGAAGTCCGAGAAAACGAGAATGGGGACCTCCCTATCTACCACAAGCACACCGCGTACGATGATGATGAACTAAAGGAGATTGGAGAAGAGATGGATGAAGAAGATAAAGACAATGAATATGTACAAGAAGTTGCTGTTCCTGTAACTGCAGAAAGAGAGAGGTTTACTGTTCTTGTTAGTCAGGATCCTGTTCATCGAGTTGTTTTCCGCGGGGCTTTGCGAGACGTTGCCTCCGGGGTCTTCAACTCATCCACGCTACAACAGCGTTTAGGGTCTGCTATTGTTGAGGAGCTACAACGTATGTAGATAGGTTCTGGAAAGAACAGTAGATGCATTGCTTTGTAGAGGAACTACCTTCTGAAATTGTTGTGCTCGTGTTGCAAGAAGTGGACGGGGAGACAATAGACGCTCTCATTGAGGCAATGCCCCGTCTTCTTGAAAGTGCTCTTGTTAGAGAATACGTGGGCAGTAGGCGTACGGAGTGTGTGGAACATTGTTGTCATGGTCTTATTGCGACAGGTAATCATAGGGCATGGATGTGGCCTGTGATAAAATCGATGAAGGTCGTGTCTTCATGTATGTGCAGTGGGAGTAAAAGGCACCGTGTAAATAATTTTGTTCATTTAGAAGTTTTACAAAACATGAAGAGATTGCAACAATTACATGTGGAACATGGTGATGCCAAAATGATTACAAAACTTTTGAAATGTCTTCCCGAATCTTTGGAAATATTTGAAGTGGTGGTGACGAAAGCTGCGAGAGGGAAACCTAACAACAAAGCAACAATTGAAAGTACTTCTTTTGAATCGTTGAATATTTCAACTAGAAGTAATACAGGTGCTGATACCGGAGAAAATGCAGCATTAAATACAACACATTCTATTGTCACCGTTGCTGCTACTCGAAAAACAAAGCCATCTTTGCGAATGATAACTATAATCAATGTGAACCGCTGGAACAGGAGGAAGGTGCTCCAAAGTGTTGGTGCCAGTATTTCTGTGGTTAAACAGGATAATGGCGAGTGGCAACGAACATGGCCTAAGATGAAGACACCTGCAACATCAATACTATTTCAACTTGGTGCAGCCTTGGGTGAGTTGGTAGCAAGTAATTCTAGTACTTTACAAAATGTCGGTGTATTTGGTATAGATGCTGTATGGATAATGAGAGAAGCCGTTTTGAATGATACATATTACAATAAATTGCGAATGGTTAGAGTTGGAGGTGAATCTCTTGCACGTTCACCACTCTGGACAAAATATTTTGAAGGTGAAAGGAGAGAATTTGCATATGGTGTTTATATGCGTCCCCTTGTTGTGGTTTTTAGCCCGATGTTCAAAGACCGTTGTAAAGTGATTGCATGTAGTAATCGCAGTAATGCTGCCTTTGTCGGTGGTACAGGTGTTGATTTTTTACGTAACTACACTTTTATATAGCTTGTTATTTGACAATATCGGAACTATCTAAAGCAGTAAGAAGTTCGGGTCTCTTTGAACGGCGCAATTCTCTAGATGCTTCATCATAGGTACACCATTTACGCTGGCGATTATCGCTTTCTGGCCAGACATTTTCTAAACGTACTAGCTTCATCTGGTAGAAATGATACTCACAAAGGGGGAAAGAATCTGATGATGGCGAAGACGACGACAATGATGATGATGACGGAGTATGGGGAGTCGATGATGATAAATATGGTTCCACTCTCCCGCTTTCCAAATTAGATTCCAATGTAGCGGTAGTTATCTTTGCAATCGTCGTTGAAATCCTGTGATCACCGACAGTATCTAGTTTCTTGACCACAACAGCAACAGCGCCGGCCTCTTCCCACACTTCACGTAATGCAGCCACGGCAAAGTTTTCCTTCTCATCAACCTCAATACCACCCTTCGGTACAATCCAACGATCTTTGTGTTTGGAACTTGAGATCATGAGTACTCGTTTATTGTTGTCATCGAGGATGATACCTCCGGCCACCAGTCTAGCTCCATTGACGGAGCTGTACACTTGATTTTCACGTCCTTCTCTGGCCTTTGGATTAAGTACAACATCCAGTTGACCTAGTTGCATCTTATTGGTGGTAGATGGATCAACTGTATACATATGAGGGGCAGTGGTGGTGTCGTTCATTAGTTGAAGATAGGGTTTCTGGTGAAAATTGACTTGGACGGAATTAGCATTTGATATATTTCTAGCTCGACTTGGATCGTTTCTACAACGTTACGCCTAAGTAATGCAAGGTCATATAAGTGTATATAAGTATATATATATATATATATGTGTGTGTGTTTATACATAATGTAGTAAAAGTAACTAGGATTATTTTGAGTGTGCAGAAATCATAGATGGTTATAACAATAGTGTGACAGTATTTCCACCAGTTCACTGATATATATACATCTGAGTTCAACAAATCAATTCATCCAACTGTCTACTAAATTGCGGTATCATATGTAATGGAAATCTATTCTGGATCTCTGCCTGTACGAGGTCCCGAAGAGGAGCCAATACCGGGAACAGGCATTGTAAGTGGTGGATCAAGCATTTGCATCCCTGCTGAAGGCGGACATGTCCAATCAATTGGAACATATGACTCTGTAATTGCCTGGTTGTAGAAATACATAGGAAGATTGGAACCAAAGTTAGCATTTCCTGTATCATCATTAATATCTGTGTTGGTGTCAACACCTGTAGCATCATCTGTTATCACTTCTCTTCTACATAAAGGACATGTTGTGTTAGTTTGAAACCACTCAACAATACAAGAGTAACCAAATATGTGTTTGCATTCTGGGATTTGAGCAGCATAATGATCTGATGCTGGCTCTGATGTTACCTCCTGTCGCTGCAGTTCTGGTTCCGTTTCAAGTATGTAATTATTAACATACGTAGCTGTCTCTATTGCAGGAAACATTATACTAGGATCGGATGGGTCATAACCTGGAAATGGTGATATTACATCAGGAATGGCGTCCCTTGATATTTCCGATGTTGGACTTGTTGTATCTATTCTTGTATTTAATTCTGTATCCCCCTTGTACTCAGCAAGATTATCATAACATATTGAACAAACAAGTGGGTCATCTTTGTAGATATTGCGGACCTCTTCATGAGTTAAAGGTTTCAATGCCCTCAAAGCTGACGCTCTTGAATTCCCTCTTCTCTGTGTTCTATTTGCTTCATTGAAAGATGCTGCAGTATCCATAACGTTACCCAATGCTGTGAATGCAGTGGTAATACCGTTAACTACCCTCATCACAGGTGTTTGAGTACCTGGCATTCCCGGCAACATGGCATTGGTGACTGTATCGCCTATATTTTCACCATTATTTGCCCCCGGTAATGGTCTACCCGTAAGTGAAGCACCTAAATCAAACAATACGTCTCTAATATTAAAGCCTGACATAAGAAATAAAGAGGTTTTGAAGGTGCACACCAATTGAAGATCGAATCAAATTCAGATTGTATAAAAAAGCTGAAAATACAAATTATTTGAGACCTTAAAATAAATCTAGAAACATCAATTATCACTATGCATATCTCGTTAGCGTTGAGCAATATTACGGCGACTTGTACATAGTATAAACTATATATTTACATGTGTATGTTTCGGTGGGGCCTAAATGTATTGACTGCGGATTTGATTGGCCATGTTTCGTTCGTTTGGTGGCAAAACAGCAATTTGTTGTGGTGAAAGCTGGAGAACCTGGAAAATGAGATTGGCTTCATTACGTGACAGTTGCAGAAGTCTAGACACGGTGTGCTGTGGGAGAACCATCCACTCGGGTGGGATGGCGCCATGTTGATCGGGGTTCTGTTGTAGCAGAGGAGTCGTGGAAAGAGGTGGGGGCTGTTGTCGTTGCTGTTGTTGTTGCTGCTGCTGTGGTTGTTGTGGCTGTTGTGGTTGTTGCTGTTGCTGCTGTTGCTGTGATTGTTGTAATTGTGATTGTAATTGTGGCTGTTGTTGATGTTGTTGATGTTGTTGTTGCGCAAGTTGTAAGACATCTAGGTCAACAACACCCATAAGCAGTAAAGCTTGCGCAGCTGCAACTGCAAGCTTGGGGTTCTCATTAAGAATGTTTGCTGCTTCATTATATGTTGATGGGCTTGGATTTGGAGTAGAAAGCAGGAGTTTCAACTTAGCAAGTAGCTCAATAAGGACACCTGGAGGGATTGTGGACAGTGTCTTTGAGACAGTGTCCAATGGTTGTGTTGGAACCATGACAGATTGCATTAACGGTGTTGGTGTCGGAATATAGGAGGAAGCATTGATTGGCGTGTGCGGAAGACTGGCAGGTATACGTTGTTGTTGTTGTGATTGTGATTGTTTCTGTTGATGATGCAGTTGCTGTGGTTGTAGCTGTTTCTGTCCCTCGTTTTCCTTCATGTTAAACTGATTTATAAGCCCTGCAATCTGGTGTAGGTCCATACCATTGGCAAGCATTTGACTTACCATTACTTTTACATCTGGCTTCTCTCGCACGGATTTCTTCAAGTGTCTTAAAAAGGTCTTGTCATCGTTGAGTTGGAGATTGACATCCATATCTAGTTCGTTGTCAATATCGCCTACATTCTCAGGTTCATTCTTCATCTCATTTGGTAATATAACATTAGCAGGGAGTAACCATCTATTCAATTTGAGCGTTGGTTTGCTGATATGTTGGTTGTTTCGAAGTCCTTCCTTGGACAATTCAATCCGTAGTTTCTTACGCCCCTCAATTTTGATCTTAGAAAGGGTAGTTAAGGCATTAAGAGCATCTAAAGGAGTCAGATACTCAACAAAGCAGAACCCTTTATTCTTGGCAGCACTATCCATCATGCATCGTACGTCCACAATAGGACCAGAACCGCATACAACTGATTTGATTACTTCAACGTCCCAATTGTACGGGATCGCACCGACATATAGAACACACGACGAGCTGGACATGATGTTGGTAGTGGCTAACGGGGGGAAAAACCGTCCTGTTGTACCTTCTTCAAACTACTTACAAGCTTGTTATTATTGATCTGGCAAAAAATTTTCAGCTTGCACAGTTTTTTTTTTGGCTCCACGCGATTTTGCATGCAAGACAAATTAACGACGAACGACGACAAGGACTAGGATAAGGACCGACAACACCAACAACAACGGTTACGATGAACGCTGCAGAGATACGCACGGTTGTTGCGTCGATAGAAAAGGCCAGGGATGCAGGCAGCGCTGCAGAGGTGCGTTCGTTGCTTCTCCAGCTCGATTCCCGCGTCCTAGCCACAGAGACCCTCTTGAGAGAAACCAAGGTGGGTGTTCATGTCAACAAGTTGAAGACATTCCCAGATAAAGACGTGGTGGCCCTTGTGAAGAAGATCATCAAAAAATGGAAGGATCAGGTGTCCGCTGAGAAGAAGGCAAGAAGCACCGCATCTGCGCCTACATCATCTACTCTTGCAAAGACAGCCGAATCTGCAACTGCAAAGAAAGTAGAAGCAGCAGTGTCTTCAAAATCTGCACCTGCTACTACGACATCCTTGAAGCCAAGGACACCTGCCGGCGATGGAGTGAAAGTTGATCTTTATCCCGATCTTACGCGGAATCGTTCAGTGATAGCACTCTACACAGCAGTTGCACTCGATACCGCTGTTGCTGCAAAAATCATTCTTGATACTTGTGTAGAGATTGAAACTGCTATATTTGATGCAAACAGAGGTGCAGTTGACGATGCGTACCGTACGAAATTGCGCTCTCTCGTACTAAATATCAAGAACAAGAACAATCCACAGCTGCGAGCAAATATTCTTGATGGTACAATTTCAGCATCCAAACTTATTACTATGAGTAGTGCAGAACTTGCTCCAGAATCACTTAAGCAACAAATGAAGGAATTGCATGCAAAGAACCTCTTTGATGCCCAAGGTGCTGTAGAAAAGAGAGCAGTTACAGATAGGTTTGTATGTGGAAAGTGTAAACAGAGAGAAGTTAGTTATTACCAGATGCAGACAAGATCCGCCGATGAACCACTTACAACGTTTTGTACTTGCGAAAAGTGTGGTAATAGGTGGAAGTTCTGCTAATCTTTGTATATGTATATAATAAATAAATTAACATGTTTTTTTGGAGATGAAACTTCACGCCTTCCTAATTGGGAATCTAGTTTTGTCAAATACTAATTCGATTCGTCAAGGATAAGAACAACGAGAATGCGCCTCTTATCCCCCTATGAGGCTGTTATTGTTGCTAGAGCAGAGAATAATATCTACCATACTTTTGTTGTAGGTGCTCGCTACACGGTTCCACTCACAATCGAAGTTGTTATTGACACCATCACTGTTCTTTGCCAGCGGTATCCACATTTTTCGCTCCGTGTTGGTCCAGATCGTACCTGTGTTTACACATCAAAACCTTATGTTGTTGATAATAAATGTGTTGAAGTTGAACATGTCAACGATATCAATGCTGCTCTTGTGAAATACAATCTTTTCAAGTTCAACTATACTTTAGACACACCTCTGTGGCGTGTACTATGTGCAGATTCGGGAAACGATGTCATCAAATCATTGTACTTTATTGTTGATCATACCTATTTTGATGGTACTGCAGCAAAGAACTTTCATGAACGTTTTGCAGCGGCTATTGGGGAAAAACCAGTATCAAGAGTTATTCTTCCAGATTCTTTCAAACCGTACCCTGATCCTACCGATATCATGCAGTTTGATAGAAAGGCTGCAGTTGGAACAGCGAATTCTGATCTCTTACCACATATAAGTGTTTCTCTCGATCCTAAACGTATGCACCTTCCAATGCCAGTTCATGGTAAACGAATCGTTCCGTTAGGTGCTGTTACCACGGGTCGCCTCCTCTCTCTTTGTCGTAGTCACAATATTCGTCTTACATCATACTTGTACAGTGTTGCTGCCAAATCCATTGTTGCTGTCCTTCCAAAAGCGGACACCTCTGGTCGTCTTTTCAAAGCAATGATCCCCATTAATACCAGACCACCGGGAGCAGATCCACAAATTGTGGACTTTGGACTCTTCTTTGGGAAGTTTTTCCACTCAGAAACGACAGAACGAATTTCTACAACTCCTATCTTTGAACTTGCATCTTCCTTTCATGAACACCTTCAAGAGAGTATTCCGAAAGCAATGAATGATTATGAAGCTTTCAACGTCCGAGCACTTGTTGACAAGACATTAGTAGAAGATTCAATGGTAGCAATGGCAGCCCGGAATGACTCACCTATATCCACCGTTGCTATTTCCAACCTTGGGGTTTTAAATACCGAGTTGATTGACGATGTATACTTTGATCAGCCACTAGTAGACGCTTACTTTGCTCTACATGTCGTTTCTTCTAAAATTGGAGGTCTTGTTCTAAACTTTGAAGCACACAGAGCTATTTCTAATGAAATATTAGACGCCTATGTGAAACATGCATTAGAGATAATCGCTGCGTAGTGGCTTCTCTATAGATCTATATATATACACACATAAATATCGTTACTAATTCTTCACTCTTTCAAAGACATGTTTCCCTGTCTGCATTTCTTCTAGAAGTGATATGACCCTGTCCACGACTACATCATCAACAACTTCCCGTTCTTCAGGTCTGAACTTACTCAACACGTAGTTGGCAACAACACCCTCAGTATTTTTATCGCCACTATAGTATCGTCCAATACCAATTTGTACACCAGTGTACTCTTTACCTATCTCGCTTACACGTTGGATATCACGTAAACCATTGTGACCACGATGGCTGCTACCACGCTTACGCACTCTTACCTTACCAAGATCAAGATCGAGTTCGTCAAAGAGTACTACAGTTTCTGCAGACCCGACTGTTGATGTGAAGGCACGAACAAACGGTGCAGCAGATTTCCCTGACAAGTTCATATACCCGGGGACACGGTAGAGCCAAATGTCTGGCTTATCTTCAGCACGAATTACAGCAGCTTCGTAGCGACCAACACGAGCATCAGATGCATTCAGTCTTCTTGCAAGTCTAGAAAGGACGTAATGACCAACTGAATGTCGTGTTCCGTCATACTCTGGAGGATTTCCTAAGGAAAGAACTAGCAAACGAGGAGGTGGAGTCAATGTATTCTTTGCTGTTGTAGCTGCTTTTGTGAAAGATTTAGCGGCATTCAGTATCGGTGACGGGAGCATCGTTTGCGAAGGAGTGGACATCCTGGTGAAGGGGAAGTAAGTGTTGAAAATATGGTGAAAAATCTTTACAACATGAAAAAATTGGGATTTAAGATATAATAAGGCTGCACTCCACATCGATCGGGTAGAAATAGTAATACTTTCAGTTTAATGTCTTGACAAGATTATGAATATTACGAAGAGCTTATATATATTTGCATATATAATATACATGCATGTGCATGCATGCATCAAGTGTAAGGTAAAAAGTTGGCGCTAATTCTATGAGTCTTTCATTTATCACTACCAACTCTTTCTTTCACTTCATCATAAATTGATATCAAAATGTCGAACCCGGTTGCACATATGAAGATGATAGGTGAGGAACTAAAGAAGGAGCAAGATCCTAATAAATTAGGTATTCTTGAATCGTTTGCATTAAAGTTTGCATTTGCATTTGTTCTGTGCTTCTGTATTTTTGTCTACTTTGACAAAACAAGTGTTCTTAACAAACATACACCTGAAGAAAATAGGAAACTTTACGGTTACAGTAAAGCTGAAGGTGAGGAGAAAGACGCTGGCGTACCTCCTACTGATAATAAGAGTAAAAGTGATTAGTTTGGGTGTGAGTGTGAGTGTGAGTGTGAGTGTGAGTGTGAGTGTTTTTAAAATGTTAGATAGATAGAGGTAACAATAATTACTTACTAGTACATAGCGAGAAAAGCAAACAAAGTACAATTTATTGTGAAAAGTGAAGTTATAAAACTTATTGTTGAGTTTGGACAGCTTCCTCTTCTTGATGTTGTTCATGTTGTTCATGTTCAGCCCATTCACCTTCAGTAATACCTTCAGGAACAGTATAAACATCTTCAATTCCTTGATGAATAGAAAGAAGTGGTTCCTTTAAGTAAGAATTATCTAAAGTCCAAGAACCAAGAGCATTTTCACAATCAATAATGATTTGTTTAGATGCTTCATAACCATCATAAGCAGGTCTAGTTTCACCTGGAGTAACTGGAGAATCATCAAGTAATTCAAGTAATGCCTTACCGTAACCAGCAATAAGAGCCATTTTTTCAGTTAATTCTCTAAGTGAATCAAATTGGTAGTTGTATGCAGCCTTTAATTTTTCTCTTGTAATATTTGACAATTGTGCTTCAGCGACAAGTGATTCAGCTTCAGCTCTAACCAATTCTTGTTCTAAAACAGGAATCTTTGGAGATTGAGGATCTTTATACTTTAAATGAGCAATTTCATCAGTAATTTTAACTTTACGATCTCTTGATGGTTGAACTGAAGCTTCAATATTTCTAATTGATTTTAAAGTAATTCTGTAAAGGTCATATTTATCAATGAATTGATCTTCCAATTCACCAATTTCATATAGTAAAACACCAATTTTATCAGTAACATCAGAAACATCATCATCATTATCAGCACCCCAAATTGATAATTGCTTTGCAACGAGTTTACGTTCATTAGAAACAGCTTCAAGTGATCTTTCTAAAGATTTTTCAATCTTAATAAGTTGAGCCAATTTTCTAGCCATTTCTGGACCAAAAGAACCTGCAGCTTGCTTTCTAAATGCATCAGCAATTGAAACAGTACCGAAGAACTTGTTAGTTTTAGTAGAAGAAACAGGTGGTGGAGGGGTAGCCAACTGAGCAGCAGTTGGTGCCCTAGAAGATCTCATTGAGTAAGTTCTATGCATTGTTGTATTAACTTGATAAATAAACTAATGATAAAGTTTGAAAAGAGGGTTTGAAAGGATGTATTAATCTATAAAAAGGGGGGGTAAAAGAAGGAAAGGAAAGGGAATGGAAAGGCAGAAAGTGGCGACGGGGAAACACGGTACGAAGTGAAGTGGAACAGTAGAGACAGACACCAGCTGATAATTGATTGAATTGGGGAATTGAATTCACGGATCTGTCGCGTTGTTCCCGATTAGGAAGGTCCACTTTCCCTTTTCGGACAGCGGCGATACGCGGCGGTAGGCGGTGTTAGGCGGTGCTAAGACGGCGATAGCCAGGTGTCTTTCGTGGTGTTACGCGGTGTTACGCGGTGATAGGCGGTGATACGCGGTGATATAGTTCGGCCGTGTCGGCGTTAAGGGAGGGGAAAAACTATATATTACTTAACTTCTATTACTTACAACGTTGTTACATCTACTCTTCGTCGTCAGCATGACGCTTGCGAACTTGCACACCTGCTACCAGCTCCTTGTATCCATCCAAAACACGCAGATACGTCTCCTCAAGCTTACTGCGGCATTCTGCAGGATCCATCTCCTCCAATCCTTCCCTGTTTTGTAAGTATATCCTTTTCTTAATAAGAAGTCGTAATGGTCGTAAATCATCTTTCTCCTCTAATCTCCAAAGATACACCATCTCTACTACTCGACAAACTTGTTTATCCGTCAGTTTTGTAATCTTCCGAAGTTCAGCAATATCTTCATCTTTTTCAACCTTTTTACGATATAATCCGTCCTTGATAAACCTTTCAACATCACATTTATCACGTAACTCATCAAATTCTTCACTAGGATCTTCAACTGTAATCTCAACACATTTTTCATCTCCCCTCCATTCGTCAACAATAGCTTCATACATACGTCTACCGTAACCACGCCCTTGAAATGGTGGTAAAACTAATACTTGTGAAATCCTCCCACGGTAATGATCAGTATTACCATTTTCCATGTACTTCCAATACTTATAAACTGTTGTAAATCCAACAAACTCATTCTTACCATCAATCTCTTCATATAAAATATAAATCTCCCACCTATCGTCATCGTCAACTTCAATATAACTCCCTGCCTCAATGAAAAATAAAGTCAATATTTGACTTCTCTTCAACAACTTCTTCCCAATATCATCCTTACTTAGATTAAATTTGTACAAACGGCAATTCCCTTCAAATTGCTTGATAATATTCTTTTCTGGTAATTCAAACTTCTCCTCTTCAATCTCTTTCAACCATTCCTCTTCATCATTGTATACAAAATCACCTTCAGGTAAAAATTTACCAATAACGTCACCAACATCTTTAACATCACCGCTCAATTTCTCACCGTACTTCCACGTCAGTAATGGTTTCATTGACTCACAATCAAATGCAATATGCACTTGTGCATCTTTATATCCGAAAATTTGTTCACTATCACCAAATATAGGGTATGTAAATTTAGGATTAAATCCAAGTGCCTTTGTAGGTTCAGCTGTTGTTAATATTGTTAGTATATTGAAAATATTTAAAATAATAAACAAAAAAATAAAATAGCAAATTACTCAATCTTTTCGACATACCAATGTGTAATTTAATAACATCATTCGCTGAACTTGTCCACTTTTCAGGTTCGACTAATTCCATATTCAATTCAATTCAATTCAATGTATATTTCACTGAAAAGACTTTCCTGTGAAACACGTACTCGATTCTTCGTTGCAAGCTCAAGAACAAACATGAACTTGCGACTAGCTTCTTTCGCGTTGTTCGCAAACGCCAAATCAGAAAACCGGGCAGTGCCCTTCTCCACACTACAACGTAACTCTTCTTCAAATGATTCGATGTCGACCCTACCAACACTTGCAATTTCATCAAACTCATCTAAATTCTCCAATCCAAATGATATATCCATTTGAGCAATATCCGCAACATTTGCTTCACCAACAGTATTGTCTCCCTCCCTCTGTGAAAAGTCAAATCGAAATGAACTACTATGTCTTGAATCCAATGCACGTCTTCCAACTTCAACTGACGAAACTGAACTGCTTCGTGATTTCGATCTAGATTCCATCCTTTCACGTCCATATTCAATGTCCTCAAAACTAGGTAATCTATCATCATTTCTTTCATTTACCTCTCTAACCTTGTTCGTGTAGCCATTACTATATTTTGTAACATCGGTAAGAGCTTTCAATTCAGCTTCTCGTTCAATTCTTCTCGCAAGCGTGTATTTCCCCTTTAATTTTTCCTTCTCTGTAACAATATACCCATCACGGATATCCCTCAATTGCACACCTGTAAAACAAGTTTCAATATCAAATATCAACTTCTTCTTAGCTGGTTGTCTATTTTTACCCGTCTTTTGTCTTTTCGTAGCCGGTGGAGTAAGCAATTCCTGTACCGGTGGTTCTGCATTCGATTCCTCTATCTGTGGCAGTGGATTATTATCAAAATTCAAATCAAATTCAGGGACCTCATCAAATGCGTTAAAATCAACAAAACTATCTCTAATCTCTGCTTCGGAAATTACTACATTGTCTGTATCCCCGTCACCCTTTAGTTGAATTACATTACCATCGGCATCAAACTGAAAGTCTAGCTCCGCTTCATCCCATTTCTCCTGAGTGGAAACTGGTATCTCCTTAGCTTTGAAAAACTCATCCCCATCGCTACTGTTGCTATCAGATCCAGAAATCGACTTTTCAAAAACATGTTTTGTTTTGCTACCATTTTTGTTTGGTGAAAATTCTTCAAATTCTTCTACCAGACCAAACATTATATCAAACTTTGGATCATCGGCAAGAAGTTTGATACCTTCACTTCCCTTTGCAACTTCTCCATTTTCCTTAATGTTATTGTCCAACGTGTTATTCTTTGTAGTCATCATACCGAGCCTTCGAATCAACATACGACAGGAATTCACCTCTTTCCAGTTCCATAAACATTTGCTTTTATAGGCAAGAACGGTGCCATACATTAAGTTGCTTGTCCTACGTAAATTCAGTGTATCACTCACCTCGATAATGCATTGGCAAGTCTCAACAATATCAATTTTAGTCACACTCTTACGCCCTGCTTTCCGTGCACCTTCGCCATTAAGAGTTGCTAAAAGCCAAACAGCAGTGAGTAAGTTATCTCTGTTGTTATCATTGATATCCATTGTAATATTCGATTGTAAATGTTGTTAGTTACAAAAGGACGTCTATAAATATTAGAAAGAATGAAACGGTGAGAAGGCTCAGAAAATCATTTGAGAACAACTGCAATTGTTCCCACCACTGCACCAAAAACACCCAATGCTACAACAACCTTCCACAAGAGTTTCTCTCTCATTGAAAGGTCTGGAAATATTACAAGATAATACAAAGCTGGTAGGGTAAGACATACTGTGAAGCAAATCATAGAACCAAGCAGAGACATCACTTTGCCAAAGTCTGTAAGAAAAGTTGATGCAATAAGGAATAGACTACTAAGTAATATCCGATTCGACAATTTCTGTAACCATGTATCACCTAGACTGGTATCTAAAATTGTTACAATTGGTCTCGATATTAAAGGTAGCTTCGATATTGGTAATATACCCATAAGAATCACAATGACTGTTGAAATCCAAGTTGGATAACCATCATTCATCAAAATACTTTTCGTAATTTCATCATCAACAAGATTTCCAAACATAAGAAACCCTAACGCACCTGTAAGTAGATTGATGGCAAATGAAAAGGAGAAGGAATAACTCATGCAATAATCAAATTTCTTTGGATGCAGTTGATCACGATAAATTTCGGGGAATGTAGCATGTCCACCCCATGGTGCCATGTATAGTCCCAAGGCAAAGAAAAAATCAACCACTGATGTTGGCCATGCATTCGTGGGCATAATATCAAGTAAAGATCCTGGACTTGATTTCTTGATAAATCCACTTATACCCAGTACGATACACACAACTGATGTACACGTAATACCAGTTAGCGATAAAAATGATAAGAGTCGCAGAGGTAGAAAGTTCAGAGCCACGAGTAATGAAGTAATTGCAATTTTCAATGATGCCTTATTCAATTCAGAATCAAGAGCGTTGAAAGAATCTGCAAAAAGGAGAATCATTGAAATACCAGCACCAAGCAAATCTAATGTAAAAATAACAAGAATCGCAAAGCCGATTTTTTCTCCAAAACAGTATATTCCAATATCTTGATATGTCTTAAGGTACGGATACTTTTCCAAAATTCTCCCCAAAAGAATGGCAGTTCTATTAGTTGATAAAGCGGAAAAAATAATGCATGACACACCAAGGACCCAACCAGAGAGATGTAAAGCAAACGGCATACTTAATATCCCAAGACCAATTAATACATTGATGGAATTGAAAATAGTCTGTGCGGAAGTAGATTTGTTAGAAATCACTAAAATCTCATCTTCTGTAGCAATGATCTTAATTGCTGGTGGTTGATCCAAATTTTGGTAATTTGTAGTATGTCTCACAGATCGCAAGGATGGAGCAGTTTCGGAAACTGTACTTTCGCCTGAAAAAACTGGGAACAATCCATCTATATTATCTTGTTGCAGCAATGGCTGTTCCCCGTTGATGTTTTCTGTATTTTCCTCAATTGAATGTCGAAGTGCAAGTGCACTCTGAGGTTTGTGCTCAAAAGACGTGGAAAGATAATTGACTGATCGCTGAACGGAGGAAGCAAAGTTGTTTATCGAGGAAACTCCCCCAGCATCAAGAAAGGACTTCCTCCTTATTGGAATCGGAGAATACTGTTGTAGATGTTCAGAACCCTCTTCCATCTTGCCTGAGAACTTTGCTGTAGTCGTCACCGTCACTGAAGAGAGATAGAGATCACCTTAATCAGTCATGAAAAACTCGTCCCTCCCCATACGGCAGTGCATCGAAGTTCAGATAACGCCAATTGAATTTGAATTGGAGATCTTTAAATTCAGCGAATTGGAAAAAAAAAAGCTGGGCCGCCCGCGTGCACGTGACTTTGAGACCCAGCTTCTCCACTGTGCATGGTTGGACCAAATTTCAGTTGCACAACAACGCTGGGAACAAACAGAGAGAGAGAGAGAGAGAGAGGTTACGTGGTGACACCTGAAGCCGTCTTGATACCAATGTTGAGAGTGGCCAGAACTCCATTTTTGAAGCCAAGGCTTGCCAGACTCGCCTCAGCGCCAGCAAAATCATACGCCAACACTGTATTTCTACCAACAACCAATTTTGGATCAAGATCAGATGATAAACTAATTGAAACCATACTTAAACCGCAGACAACTCACAAATTATACGAGTGGAATAGTGCTAGATCAGTGGAGGATATAAGTAGTTTATTTATATTCCACGATGGCCCACCATACGCTAATGGTGACTTGCATGTCGGACATGCTTTAAATAAAATATTGAAGGATATCATCAACCGGTATGAGCTCATGAAGGGTAAAAAGGTTCACTATGTGCCTGGTTGGGATTGCCATGGTCTACCTATTGAATTGAAAACATTGGAGAAACTTAACAAAGAAAAGAAGGAAACGGAAAAAGCATTAAAGAAAGAATATAAGAAAACAAAAGATGAAAAGATTATGGAAAAACTACAACAGCTCAAATCGGCTAAACTGTCTCCAACAGATATTGTCAAACTAGCAACAACTCATGCAAAGACGACACAAGCTTCCCAATCTGAACAATTTCAAGAAATGGCTATATTCGGTGATTTTAAACATCCATATATGACTTTACACAACTCTTACGTTTGTGACCAGCTTAGGATTTTTGAAAAATTTGTTGCAAATGGACTAGTTCGTCGACAAGAGAAACCAGTTTATTGGGGTTGCGAAAATGCTACCGCATTAGCTGAAGGTGAATTAGAATATAATCAAAATCACGTATCCAAGGCAGCGTATGTTAAGTTCCCCCTAACAGAATTTGGTACCTTAAGAGATAAATTTGAGTCTCTCGCTACTGATATCAATGCTTTAATTTGGACTTCAACACCTTGGACATTAGCTTCCAATCTGGCCATCTCTGTCAATGAAAATTATGATTACACTGTAATTAAACATAATGGCTCCAATCTTATTGTTTCTAAAGATTTAATTCCAAATTTACAAGCAACACTAGGTGATATCACAACTACTGATATTACTTTCAAAGGATCAGAACTTTTAAACTGCAAATACAAATCTCCAATACTTAACAATGGTAAATCTTATCCATTTTTACATGGTACTCATGTGACTAATTTAGCTGGTACAGGTTTGGTTCATACTGCTCCAGGACATGGTCAAGATGATTACCTTGTCTGTATGAAGCATGGTATTAAGCCATACTCTCCTGTTGATAAGTATGGTAAGTACACTGAGGATATTGCAGAATCTCTTAAAGGTTTTATTGGTCTGCGAGTTTTAGGCGACGGTAATGACCGTATGATAGAGCTTATTGAAGATCTTGGTGTTCTTGTGAAATTAGATGAGAATTATGTCCATTCGTACCCTTACGATTGGAGATCAAAAAAGCCCATCATTATTAGAGCGACACCACAATGGTTCATTGATGTAAGTAAAATTAAAGAGGAAACGATTAAAGAGTTGACTGAAAATGTAAATTTTCATCCAGAGAGAGGTCTTAACAGATTAGTCTCGTTTATTAGAACAAGAAATGAATGGTGTATTTCCAGACAAAGATATTGGGGTGTTCCTATCCCTGTATTATATCATCGTGAAACTGGGGAATCATTGTTGAACGATAAAATCATTGAGCAAATAATCTCGGTAATTGAAAAGGAAAACATTGATGGTTGGTTCAAACAAGTAGAAGAAGGAGGAAGCATTGAGAAATGGTTACCCTCTGAATACAAACATCTTGCTAATGATTACATATTAGGAACAGATACAATGGATGTTTGGTTTGACAGTGGTAGTAGTTGGAAAACTATAGAGAGGTATTTAAAAGAAGAAGGTTTGTTGAAAGATGCTGAAAAGAGGGGTTATCTTGCAGATATATACCTCGAAGGTAGTGATCAACATCGTGGTTGGTTTCAAAGTAGTGTTTTAACCAAAGTTGGAACCTCTGATACAAATGATGTTGTTTTACCGTATAAGAATATCATTACTCATGGTTTTACATTAGATGAAAAGGGTGAAAAGATGTCTAAAAGTATTGGAAACACTGTTGTGCCGCGTGATATAATGCTTGGTAACAAATCTAGTGGTATTCCTAAAATTGGTGTAGATGGTTTAAGATTATGGGTTGCACAATCAGATTATACTGGGGATGTTAACATTGGTAGTACTATTCTCAAACATGTTGGAGATAATCTTAAGAAGATTAGATTTACGTTCAAATTTTTGCTAGGTAACTTGAATGACAATGTTGGTGTTAAGGTGAAATATGATGATTTGGAAATGTTAGATAAGTACATGTTAAGTAAAGCTTACAGACTTAACCAAGAATGTATGAAAGAATATGCAAACCATAATTTTTTCAAAGTTATTAAAAGTGTCAACCAATTCATCAACGTTGACCTTTCTTCCATCTATTTCGATATTAGGAAAGACTCTTTATACACAGATAAACTTGATTTGCAAAAAAGAATTTCTACATTAGCTGCTTTTGAAGAGATTTTACTTGTTCTTGTATCCATTTTATCACCAATAATACCAATCATGACACAAGAAGTGTGGAATAACATGCCTTCCAGATTAACTAATTCTAAAGAAACACCATTCCATAACAGTTGGTATAAAGGCGAATTGATGCGCATAAACTCAGATGTGGAAGCAGAGTTTCAATCTTTATTGAAATATAAAGACCAAGTGAATTTGCTAGTAAACGATTTGAAGAAGGCTGGAACGGTCAACCAATCACTTGAATGTGTGGTTTCTGTACCACCTACGCTGCATAATTACAGCACGGAGATACTTGGTGACATATTTGTTGTCTCTGGAGTTGAAAAGGGTGAAGGTGACCTTTTCGTAAAACCATCTGCACTCCACAAGTGTCCAAGATGTTGGAAATACTCTGCAGAGGATGAAAATTGTCTGTGTGCGAGATGTCAATCCGTGGTGACCTGAAAAATATTGAAGCCCCACCAGACCCGAAAGAGGTCTACTCATGTAATAATTATCTGTATATAGATTTAGAAAGTTATAGATTAAACAATTTCATAATGAATCTTCAGCAAACATATGATGAATACCAACAAACACTTCAACAACTCCAAGAACATATTGTCTCTGTGGAGAGTCAAATATATGAACATGAAATTGTGATTGATACACTGAAGGGAGTGCCACAGGATAGAAAAGCATGGAGATTGGTGAGTAATGGTGATAGTGTGCTTACGAAAGATGATGAAAAGGCAGTATCTGGTGGCCTGGTGGAAACCACAGCAGCTGGGGCGAAGGAGAAGTTGGAGAAGACATTTGAATCACTCAACACGTTGAAGAGTAAATTAGAGGAAGAAATCAATCAAACAAGGCAAGAGTTTGAAGACTGGAAGAAAAAAAACAATGTTAAGATTGTTCAAGCTAATCAATAGGTTTCCACGAAATTTATTCTATATAATTCGATAAACAATGATAGAATTATAGTTTAATTCTTTCTATTTACACTTTCTTCTTTCCACTGTCGATGTTTTTATTTTGAGAAAAGACAAAAATAAAAACGAAAAGAATCCATGATACAACAACAACAGCATAACCTGCAATGTAAACTTTAGAATTAGGAATTTCCCATGATCTAGCATATTCATCATTAGCAAGATGTCTTACTGGGACCACTTGTTGTTCAGATACGTATGAAAGTCCTGGTCTTTTGTAATCAACACTAAATGTAAACATACCATGTTGGTCTGGAATTTGAAAGATAGTTGAGTAAATAGATTCGTTTTCAGATTTTTCAGTTAGTTCCAAATTCAAACGTTGATAAGGATCTAGCATAATAAATTCGAACTGTACAGCATCTTTAGCAACAAACGGAATCCAGGAATCAGTTTTAAATTCATACTCTGAAAGTCCAATTTCGAAGTGAGAAAAGTCTTTTATTTTGTAGTAATCATCTTCATCAACGAAAGGTAATTCTAAACCATTTGAGTCGACTCTTTTGTGATTGAATTTAGTTGGTTTGATAACGCCCTTCAATTGGAAGGTCCATTGTATCAAATCATTTGCTAAAGTTGAATCTTTCAACGCGTCTGATGATCCAATCCATGAAACTCTAGCATTATTTAAACCTTGAAATGAAACTGCAAAATATCCTTGATTACCTGCATGCCAAATTTCATCACCAAGTTTGGTTGCAGATGTTCTTGTTGTTTGTAATAATGGAATCAAATATTCTGAGTTTGATACAAGAGCAATGGATGCATTATTGAAGGAAAGTTTCTCCTTCTTCTCAACTGAAATAATATAATCATTTAAGAAGTCAATTCCTTCAAAGACAAAATCATCGGCATGATAATCGATATATTTGTAACCCTTAGGTGAAGGATAGATTCCAAGTTGGTTAAGAAATACAGTTGAGTCAAGTTGTGAAACTTCATCATTATTAATAACAATAATGTTACCGCCATTATCGGAGAAATGCAAGAGTGATTCGTGATCAATATTTGACGCTAATTTCTTATTCTTGGTTGGGAAAATAACAAGATTATCAAAAAGATTGTTCTTATTTATGTCAAATAAGTCTCTATTCTCAGTAGATCCAGTTTTCTGAACAATGACGTCCAAGTTATTGCTCTTCAACTCATTGAGAAAAACATTGACATTATTTGAGTCCACATCATCCACAAGAACCAAAACATCTCTCGCAAGGACGGTGCATGCTAGAAGTAGCACCAAAGTTGTAATTATCCTCTGTATAGAGTGCATTGTTTTGTATACGTTGTGTAAATTCGACGAAAAGAACACGTTAAATTGAACGTTTCCTGAATTTGCAATATTGTTGAAATTCGCTGACAGGTCTAGAAAGCTCAAACCATTAATATTCGCCATGTACTGCCACTCCACGCTGTCATGATCTATCTTCTTCTACAGTCACAGCAATGATCTCTCAAGAGTCTTCGGATGCTGATATTGGTGAGACGTATGTGAAGCTCACCCAGGCGGAGGGTGTCGCAACGGAAATGGAAAAGATGCTTACGAGAATTGAGGAAAAAATGGAACAGTTGGAACAGCTCCAGGAAGGAGTGGACATTATAGAGTTCAAGAAATTGGATGAAGAGTTACAGGCCTTGCAAGACGAAGTAGTGATCTTGCAAAAGGAGAACGGATTGTAGATTTATCGGGAATGGCAACGTGTGCTGCTTCTTTTTCGTTTCTTTATACATGAATTGTTTGTAAATATGGGTATTTGAACCACAGTATGTCCTGACTTTGTGCCAGTGAACTATTCAGAGACATCCCTCAGCGTCCAGTCCTTTGCTTGGGTGGTGTCTCTACCAACTTTGTGAAGATAGATCCAGGTGATCATCTCACTGTGTCACGTGACTGTGTATCACGTGATAACCTCCGTGCACCGTCGGAGAGACCATTCCCGTGCTTTCCAAGGTTGATCTCTCTACTGGAAGTGTTGGTTTCGTGCAACTTGGACCGGTCACGGCCTTCTGCTGTATCAAGACACGACCAACACTACAGAAATATGCCGGTTGAGGACCTAGATGATAAAGTGATACTCACGTCCCCCAATGACTCGTCTACAACAGTCACCATTCTCAAATTTGGTGCAACTATTTTGTCGTGGAAAGTTAATGGCATAGAACAACTATGGCTTTCCTCTGCAGCTAAATTGGATGGCTCTAAGCCTGTAAGGGGGGGTATTCCTCTTGTATTTCCAGTTTTCGGTAAATCCAAAGAAGAAGGTTTCAGTAACTTACCACAACATGGGTTTGCACGGAATTCTCTATGGGAGTTTCTTGGTCAAACTAAAGCGGATCCTCCAACTGTTCAGTTTGCACTTGGACCAGATGAAGCCAATAAGGAGATATATAGTAAATGGGACAACGGTGATAATGATTTTACTCTACTTTTAACTATCTCATTGGAAGAAAACGACTTGAGAACTCATATTGAAATCGATAATACAGATTCAAAACCTTGGAAATTTAATTGGTTGTTTCATACATATCTAAAAATTAGCGACATAGAAGACACTCTGGTGAACAATCTTCCTGGTGAAGATTGTTACGATCAGGTTCTTAATGAATCATACGTTGAAAAGGCACCAGCAATTGATTTTCACCAAGAATTGGATAGAGTCTATAAAGATGTTTCTACCGAAAAAATCATCCAAGTTATTGAACTCGGAAAAGTTGTTCATAATCTCAGAAGAATCAATTTGCCTGATGTTGTTGTTTGGAATCCTTGGGTTGAAAAAAGTGCCTCAATGACTGATTTTGAACCAAAATCGGGATATCATAACATGTTATGTATAGAACCTGGACATGTCAACAACTTTGTGGAATTACAACCAGGACAATCGTGGAAAGCGGAACAGATCATTTACAAAGGTGATGCTATAAAGCTACAGTCGGTTTGAAGGCAGTGTAAAATCATGCATATATCTTTCACTTAACATGTGGATTCCGGGCTTTGATTAAATCCCATGCATATTCAAACGCCTATTTAACCAAATTGGGAAGTGGGGTTCGACCTTCCAGATTCGGACTCATTCCACATTGTTTATCTACTCTAGCAAATAAAAAGTCAGCAATTTGTCAGTTATGACATCGATATATATAACTCTAAACTTGTAATTTCCCTACACTTTTTAACCTCTCTGAACAACCACAATGTACATTCCTGATAAATATCTTGAACAAGATTGGCCCTTGCAAGAAGATTTAATCAGAAAATATCCATTAGCAACGGTCATCACATATGGTAACGATGGTATCATTGCAAACCACATTCCATTTGTGTTACGAACTGATGCTGAGTCAGGAAAGAAATTTCTGCATGCTCATGTTGCAAAAGTGAATCACCAAATTCCATCACTGAAGGAATCAAATGAAATTTTAGTCATATTTCAAACCGATGATTCCTACATTTCACCTTCATATTATCCTACCAAGCAAGAAACGCATAAAGTTGTTCCAACTTGGGATTTTGGTGCAGTTCATGTCTATGGTAAACCAACGATAGTTGAAGATAAAAAGTGGGTTAGGGAACAACTTGATAATTTAACAGAACAACAAGAAAAGGAATTGACTCAATGGACAGTCGATGAAGCACCAGAGAGATATGTTGAATTACTTCAAAAGTCTATCTGTGGTCTGGAAATTGAAATTAAACGTACTGAATGTAAAATGAAGTTTGAACAAAAGATGAAGGAGCAAGATATTAAAGGTACAATTTGTGGATTGGCAAAGGATGGAAAACAAAATGTTTCAGACTTTGTCGCCAAATGTAATCACTTATCTTAGGATTTGTGAATTTCAGTAGTATAATAAGGGAAACTCGCAGAATTCAATCATATTACAGAAATGATAAGCCAATCATTATACCTATCTACTCAAGCTCTTTATAGCAAAGTTATCTAAATAGATTATATATTTACTCGGTTGCTGGTAATAACCTTTACAGTGTTAGAAAAACGCTTAATAGTCGTAGACAGATATTTTTAACATATCACTCTTGCATTTAGCAAGTTCAAGTTAACACACCCAAATATGCTTAGGTGAATACTTATAGCATTATTAGTAGCTTTAAGGTTAGTACACAAACCAAACATAAGCAACTTAAATGCTTTTCTTGACAATCAACAAGTTGTGTCTATTGTAAAATTAGTAGCAAATATAATTTTATTTAAACAGCCAAAAAATGGCTATAAATCTTGTGTACATACGACTCAATCTTTTTTGGCAAGCGACGTTATGTCTTTTCAGCTATTATTATAAATACTATTTTCACTCAAAGCAACTAAATTAATTAACAATGAAAGAATATTAGAACTTGAAACAGCCATAATCATGACCTTTTCCTTCCGAGTGTATAGTAGTTAGGTCAAAGTTTCTTTTTTATTCAATTTGAGTTGACTATAAGCTCAACACTATAATGTCCGCACTATTAATAAGCATAAATGATTTTTAATATAAAAAGTTTAAACAATCGATCGTTACTAGGAAAGTCAATCGTGTGGAAAGTTTCTAGGACATCTAAAAATAGCTAAGCAAGTAATTTACACTTGATTATGGCTTTGTAAGAAGAGTATGGCATCTAACAAAACCTAGCTACATCCGAAACTTTATGGAATTGCAGATTATACACTCTATTTTTTCCCCGTGGTTGAATCTGTGCTATACAATCATGTTAAATGAATACATAGTTTACCGTCTTAGGAGTGCTATTAAATTTTGCAATCATTTTATATTCAAACGCTTCATCCTGGTGTAAAGGCATGAAACCTAAATGGAATTTACGAGGTCCTTGGGGGCTAGTTAGCAGCTCGTGGCAGATATTTGCCTGGTTATATCATTCCAATTCAGCGTATTTTTGAAATGAAATTAATGATAGATAGCTGGCCAGTAAGATTGATCTGGTGTAGCATGCTGTTCCTGTTGTATTTGTTTCAGTTTTCGTGCCACGAATAGTATCAAACGAATCAAACAGTTTACTTCGAGAAATCCACCTGTTTAAAGAAGCTTCCTTCTGGGCTTTTTTTTTGTTCGTGGTAGAATTCTCTAAAGAACAAAATTGAAACCTAGTTGAAAAAGCTAAAGATTGGAATTAAGCATACATTTAAATTACGTAAGCATAAGATATATGTTGTGTTTTAACTAGGCATTTAATTATGTATCAAAGCCTGGTTAGCTCAATCGGTAGAGCGTTTGACTCTTAAGTTTCCACTAAAAAATTAGTGCAATCAAAAGGCTGCGGGTTCGAGCCCCGCATCGGGCTTATTTTTTGTTTTAAAAAATTTGATGTTAAGAAACTATTTTAGCTACCACAGTAAGTTCAGAATCAAATTAATACTTTTTGGAAGCTGAAATCGTTCAATTAATATGGATGTTTGTTGCTATTGTTTCTGTTTTTATGGGAGTGTCCTTTCAAGGGTAATAAATAAATAAAAAAGTAGTTTTCTCTAATATGAGATTATTTGTGATCGGGAAATCGAATTGCATAATATGACTTTGTAGGTAGGAGATGCAACTTCTCGAAGAATACGAGATTCAGTATTATTACTGAAATCTTGCACAATTGAGATGCTTAGCTTTTAAAGGAAGATCAGATGCTTCAATAAAAACCCGTGAGTCTTTTGTGGATAAATTGTTGAAAGTAGTAGAATTTGTTTTGGAAACTTTGTTTTGAAATGACACACTGGGTAAAAAATGTCTTACATCTCCATACACTGGCACAAATCAATGCTACAATGATCTTTATAGTAAAAACATCTGCTTTGCAACAATAAAGCATGAAACTAAGTTTAGGATTGTAGGTCTAAATCAATTGTATTCGTAGCATATCGATCACGGGGATGAAGTTCTCAGAACTTACGAAAATACAAGTTTCAATAACATTCCAGTAAGACTACATTACCGTTTCCCAAAGCTACAGTTGTTATGAGAAGCTAGAGAAAAAAGCAACTGCTTAACAAGTTTTGAAGACTTACATTTTATGATGTTCGAATACTCCACATAACCTGTATTCCGGAGTTTCTCGAAAACGACAAAGTGAAAAAGTTGAAAAATTTCAATTTGTATGTGAAAACTGCCCAATTCGCTAACAAGTTGTTTTCCACACACCACAAATTAATTGCATTAAATTGTATGAAAAATTGCCGAATCGAGAAATTTGTCTTGGACGGCCGGCCGACATTGGAACATGCTGCACACACAACAGTGTAAGGATTGAATCCCCGTCACTATATGCTAACCCCTCTACCTGAATATTGGCTACAATGATTGTCACCTAAGTTCTAGAGGCGGCAGTACAGCGATCCCAGTAAGACACACTTCCACACTCACCACATTAACCACACACAAACAAACAAACACACAGAAGGTGTACGGATGTTTTATCACTTACTCACGTGACGCGTTCTGATCAGAGTGTCAAAATTGTAGCGAAAACTGAATTTGCATAATTCAAAAAAAGGTCGAGTTTTAATTCGAATTTTCTGATGTCTCAAATTCAATATTTAGAGATCGCTATTTTATTTAGATTTGTTACTTCGTGTTTGGTGTTCCTAGCCAAAACCTGTGATCCTCATCAATAGCTGTATACTAATCATGGAGAATGTGCAGAAATTTGAAAACAATATAAGAATGTTTCCTATAGATCCAGTTCCAACCACTACCCAAGAATCATTGTTTATTGAACATAATAAAGTGTTGAGGAATGAACA
This sequence comes from Pichia pseudocactophila, assembly GCA_039700735.1. Taxonomy (NCBI): domain Eukaryota; kingdom Fungi; phylum Ascomycota; class Pichiomycetes; order Pichiales; family Pichiaceae; genus Pichia; species Pichia pseudocactophila. The sequence goes on from JBBJZV010000091.1 coordinate 34,897, forward strand.
TCAATTTACTTATCAGAATGTTAACGGTTTGAATCATCCCGGAATAAACCAACTTGAAAGAATCAAAATGTCTTTTGAATCTGGTTTGTTAGATGAGGTTAAATATGTTCTTAATCTTTTAATTGTTCTATCAAATAATAATCCTTCCAAAATTAATTTGAAAACTGATTATACTTTTCTCATCGATCATTTGTTAAAGTATCTTAATGATAGCAAGATTGAAATTGATACGAAAATAGACTGTCTTTTGATTATCAGAAACTTGATCCAAGATGTTGACAATTGTCAAATTTTGAGCTTTAACTTAAAATTGAGAGAAACAATTCTGTCCTTTCTTAATATTTACAATGATTCTATTGAACATCTTAATTTTTTTGAAAATGATCAATTTAAAGAGCTTATCAAATATTCTCTTGATATCATTGAAAATGTCTCATCATATTTAAGCCCTGTGAGTAAAGATGATTTAATTTTTAATAAATTAATTGAAATCTTCAAAGTTAATAACGATAAAAATACATCAATTACCATTTTAAGATCTATAAGTAGATATTTATATGGCTCAACAGCGACTAAGGATGCAAGTGTTTTGATTGATGATGATTTTATCAATAAAACTTTAGGATTCTTACTTTTAGCAACAAATAATAGCTCAATTGATGATGAAATCATTCTTACATCATTAGATTTCTTTATACAATATCTATCAATTAAACAAGAGAATTTAACAACATTGATTGGTGATAAAAGTAGGAAACTTATTTTAGAAAAAATTTTACCAATTTTAATGATTTACAAGCAGAATTATAAAACTGAATTTAATACACAGAATCTCAATTATCTTAGACTTTATAAAAGGGTGTTGGAAACAAATGATTTTAATACTGAGATTTTAAATATTCAAGATTATCCTACAACTTTTAAAGAGTTAAACTCTTTAAAGGAACCTCAAAGAGCAACTGCTTGGTTAAGATGTTGCTTTAAACCAAATAAAATTGGAAGCATTACACAAATTGAACTTTGGAGAGCTTATGAACAACAGTTTGACAAAAAGAACTTACTACCAGCTGTCGAATTTATTAAAAATGTACAATATGCATTTCCCCAAAGTAAAGCTAAAGTTATTCAACTACCGAACAATGAAGGCAGAAAATTCGTCATTGAAGGTATAGAACCTAGAATTGAAATTGTTACTTTAGACAAGGGGAAAAATGATGCTTTGGTTAATTACAACAACGAACTGACAAATGCTTCATCACAATTTTACAAACCTGATTTGGGAAGAACTGAACAAGTTGAAATCGAAAAATTTAATTACGGATTCAATGATTATTTAAAATTGAATGAAATTAATATTAGTACTTGTTTGCTCATAAAAGAAATTCTGAAATATCCTGATGGTATTGCCATGTTGACTAAATATAAGTTTCAATTTGTTGAAAACTGTATTTATGTTCCTGATCTATTGAACCATATCTACGAAGACATAATCAATGTATTATAATTACCAACCACCCTACTGTAAACCTTTGTATAATTAATTATCTCCTTAAATTACGCCCGCAAAAATATACCGTTTCTGCAGTAATATATACTACATTAATTATTAAGCTCGCCACAGTTCTCGCGTGCTTTTCAAAAGCAAACAAAGTTACAATTTGATCAACGGTTTTTCAGGTTGTAATCTCCTCATATTTGATAATCTCTCTCCACACAAGACGGCTAGACTTCCCATGTCTTTCAATTTACCAGCCTCACTGGCTAAAATAAGAGTTCCAAAAATTCATCATACATGGGCTAACACTTATCAGTGTTATCCGCAACACTATTTCCAACCAAGCACAAAGGAAGAAATTCGTGATTTAGTTATCAATGCACGCAAGTTGAATAAAAAGATTATGGTCGTTGGATCTGGTCATTCCCCTAGTGACCTAACAATGATTGCCAATCCAATCAATGAATGGCTTGTGAATCTAGATAAGTATAACAAATTTCTCAGTGAAGTTCCATCTAAGGATGGTTTATATACTGATGTTACAGCTGAAGCAGGTATGCGTGTTTATCAATTAAATGAATTGCTTGCAAAAAAGGGACTTGCATTGCAAAGTTTGGGGTCTATCTCTGAACAGTCTCTTGCTGGTATCATTTCCACAGGTACTCACGGATCGTCACAATATCATGGATTAGTCTCTTCACAAATTGTCAATTTGAAGCTCATAAATGGGTTAGGTGAAGAAGTGAATTGTAATTCAAAGGAAAATCCTGACTTATTTAGAGCTGCTTGTCTTTCATTAGGTAAAATCGGCCTAATTACTGAAGTTACAATCAGAACAGTTCCTAAGTTCCAACTGAGATCTGTTCAAGAGGTCATTAACATTGATACTCTTATTGAAAAATTCGATTCCATTTGGACTTCTGATGAATTCATTAGAGTTTGGTGGTTTCCTTATACAAAGAAGTGTATTTTATGGAGGGCTTCCAAAAGTGATGAACCTATTTCTGAACCAAGACAATCATGGTATGGTACCACTTTAGGAAGATTTTTCTATGAATCATTACTTTATGTTTGTGTTAAATTCTTTCCAAGGCTTACACCATACGTTGAAAGTTTTGTGTTTTCTAGACAATACGGTCTTGTTGAAACTTTCAATAAAAATGGTGATGTTGCCGTACAAAAATCAGTAGATGGTCTGAACATGGACTGTTTGTTCCATCAATACGTTGACGAATGGGCTTGCCCATTAACTAACGGACCTGATGTTATACGACTTCTTTCCCAATCCATTGAAGAAGGTAGAAAGAACAATGAATTTTATGTCCATTCTCCTATGGAAATACGTTGCTCTAACACAACTCTTCCACCTTACAATGAGGCTGACCAAAATCTTTCCGGAAGAAAAGCAATCCATAAAGGTCCAATTTTTGGTAATACTTTAAGACCATTTCTTGATAATACCCCTAAACTGAATTATCTTCCAATTGAGCAAGTCACAAATTCTCAATTAACCCTTTACATTAATGCTACTATTTACAGACCTTTTGATTATCCAACTGATTATAAAAAATGGTTTCATACTTTTGAGGAAATCATGAATGCTGCAGATGGTAAACCTCATTGGGCTAAAAACTATGACGATTCCATTTGTACTAAAGAGCAAATGGAAAAATGGTTTGGTGAAGATCTTAATAGTTGGAGAAGAATTAGAAAGGAAACTGACCCTGATGGAATCTTCCTTTCGGGTGCTCAATGGCTGAAAAGAAATGGTTTAGTTGAACCACAATACTTAGAGGAATCAAAAAATGAAACTATAGTAGAATAAACAGATAGTATTGTCTTATGTAAATTTAGAATGTAGATATAGAACAATTTTCTTCAACTATATTATAACAGGAAGCCGAAAGAAAACGCATTATAAAAGCAAACTCAGTAATGATGCTAATATCTTTCAAGAATGTAGCTTCTTCATACAATGAGCCTTATTTTCCTTGGTATAACACGAAAATGTGTTAGACTAGAGATTGAATGTACAGCTTGTGCATGATGAGACTTTAGTGCTAGTCTTACGTAAGTAAAAAGTTTGGCGTTTCATATTTATCTTTTCAAATGATAATTTTTAACCTGTAAAACTACGAATGCTTCCATCGTCAATGTCATCATCACCGTTTGCGGCCCTTGATAGGCTTAAGAAGAAGCAACAAGGTATCACAAAACCGACCCTGTTGAAAGCTGTCAAGGCTAAATCATTATCTAGATCAAACTCTTCTATTTTTGACACATTAGAATCATTTAAACCAACAAGGGAAGAATTGGAAAGATCGAACTCTTTACCTTCATTGAATAAGGATAAGGAGAACCATAATATAGAAAAGAAGTCAACTCTTTCTTCCATTTTACGACAACAATCTAAATTTACAGGAAAATCGTCTATAATTACATCCAAAAAAACAAATAAAAAAGTATCTGCTTCTCTTACGAAAATCAAAAGGGAACTTCCATGGGAGGCCAATGGGACGTTGAATAATCACAAATCGTTTAAACTGAGTGAAAGAAATGTTATTGACAATAACAATCATATCAAAAAATTGGTAATTCCTGACAACAGAAATAAAGAGAAAGACAAATATCTACAGCGTATACATGTTAACCTCGAGGGATTGTCATTAAGTAAGGAGCAACAAAAAGTTTTGGATTTGATTTTAAATGAACGGAAAAACGTTTTTTTTACTGGTTCTGCCGGTACAGGTAAATCATATTTACTTAAAATACTTATCCAAAAACTATTGATACGTTATGGTAACTCTAGTATTGGTATATCAGCACCAACAGGTTTAGCTGCTGCTAACATTGGTGGTCAAACAATTTTTAGATTGTTAGGTCTCGGCCTTGGTAAAGATTCAGTAGATTCCTTGCTTAAGAAAATTAAAAAAAATATGGATAAATATATGACATGGAGGAGAATGGTTGTATTGATTATTGATGAGATTAGTATGCTTGATTCAAGATTATTGGAAAAATTGAATATTCTTGCCAAAAAGATCAAAAGAAGTGATAAACCTTTTGGAGGAATCCAGCTTATCATTACAGGTGATTTCCTACAGTTGCCACCTGTTGATATTTCTAACCCCACTAATATCAATTATTGTTTTAAAAGTCAAATATGGAATGAGATTATAGATGAGAGTGTAGTTCTCACTCAAGTTTTCAGACAAAATGGTGACCCGGAGTTGATTGAAATTTTAAACGCACTTAGAGTTGGTAGAATTGACCAAAAAGTTGAAAGTAAGTTAAGGAAGTTGGATAGAGCTTTAGAATTTGATGATGGTGTTGTTCCAACCGAATTATTTCCTACAAGGTTTGAAGTAGAACGTTCTAATTTAGCAAAACTTGAACAACTTGAAGGGCCAGAAATTACGTATAAATCAACAGATTTTTCCACAACCGGTGCGCCAATTGATGACATGGTTAGAAAGAACCTTGATATGTTAATGTGTGTCCGTGAGTTGAAACTCAAAGTTGGAGCTCAAGTGATGCTTATTCAAAATGACGTTGATGAACGGCTTGTAAACGGCCAGTTAGGTTTAGTGGAATGTTTCCTTACTAAACCAGTATACCATATTTTTGCTAGTAGATTTGGAAAGGATTTTGACTCTGCAAGAACTCAACTTTTACGTAAAGTTGGCCAGATACTATTGAATAGAAAGGGATTGACTAATAATTCTGAATACGAAGATATATCATTACTGGACGAGAGTAATGCTGTTATAATTGATGAATTACTAAAAAACTTTCATGAAAAAGATGAACTACTGCCTCTAGTCACGTTTACTACAGCAAATGCGTTACAATTAAAGAGCAAACCTGTTCAACTTTTAGTGGAAGCCACAGAGTTCAAACCTGATCCGCATGGAACCTCGTTTAATGGATTCTCACGTAATCAATTGCCATTGATTCTAGCGTGGTCTATGTCTATTCACAAATCACAGGGCCAAACATTGCCAAGGGTTAGAGTTGACTTGAAGAAAGTGTTTGAAAAAGGTCAATTGTATGTGGCAATAAGTAGGTGCGTTTCTTCTCATGGATTGCAAGTCCTCAATTTTGATCGTAGGAAGGTTTTCGTAGATCAAGAAGTTATTGAGTTTTATGAAAGTATTTCTAACTAGATATTTGCTTCAAAGAAGCTGATCTAGTACTCATTGACCTCTCTTCAGATCATTTATAGAGTTTATAGAAAAAAGATGTAGCATTTGAAAAACTCGGCTCAGCCATCGAAGTCACTTACAGATTTAGATAATTAAAAAGATCTGACTTTAATTATGCTAAACAAATCTATTCTGAGAAAAGCATTACAATGTGGATTGCTGATTACCAAACATCATCGAAAAATAATGCTGGAGACTTAATAGAAGGCTCTCCGCAATTAAGGTCGATTTTGTTGAGGAAGGGAAATCTCTATACCATTGGCCGCCAAGCGAACAGTGATATATGTGTTGATCATCCAAAAGTTTCGAGGTCACAAGTTGAAATAAGGATCAATTTTGATGGGAATCTAGAGATTAAAAATAAAGGTCATGCCAGCTTAAGCTGCGGTAAGAGTATCATAGATGGGAAACAAGAGAAACCGTATATCATAACAACATCAACTGTTGTCAAAATTAAGGCAGCTAACGACTGGAGAATTGTGTTTCGAAATGTGGAAGACATCGTTGTCTCTAAATACGTTCATGAAAAAATATCTAGTATATTGAATTTAGATTTTAGTATCGAATTAAATGATAATGAAATTATGATAGGAAACATCAAGACTTTGATAGATAATGTGGAAGTATGGATTGATACTTTATCTAATCGAGAATGGGAAAAGTTCGGTGGCCTTGCTAAGATAATTGTTCCTAAATCAGTAAAGGGTGAATTAAAAATCACAAAAAAGGATAATTTGATGGAAAAAATGGTGGAAGTGACACCAATCAGTCAAGATTCACAGTACTCATTAATACATCGAACTTCAAAAAGGACAAGAAAAAGCCAATTGCAATCAGTTTTCGATGATCTTGAAAATCTTGACGATTTAAGTCCATTACCATCAACGAAGAACACTCAAAATTATACCTTTGCTTCTCAAAATACGATGCGTTCCAAAAAAAGTCAGCTTACTCAGTTTTTTGATGATATGGATGAATCCGAACCTATATTGCTTACAAAAGGCTTACATAAAGAAACTATTGGCGTGAAAGATAGAAGCTCAAATAATAATCTGGATGATGCTACAAAGGACAGAGATTTACAGATGGAAAATGTCAGCGAAACAATGAATAACCTTTCAATCAAACGACCCATTGAAATATCTCCTGGCTACCCAGCAAAGAAGTTTAAATCGTCAAAGCCAAAGGAAGCTTTAATCGATGTGTTCAAAAAGACCAAACAGATGAAAATTGATAGATTAGAAAAAGAGGAAGAATTGATTGATTCGATGAAGACTAATAATGAAATGGCGAAGGTAAGCAAATTCAAGGTTGTGAGAGCAGCAGTAAATCCACGAGTATATTCAGCACACAATATAATTTACAACAATGATCCCAAATGGGAAAACAGGCTTAATTATTCAAAGTTCTCCAAAATCAATAGCAACATTCATTATAATCCTATTCTTGATAGTACTATAAAGACAGTGAAGTTTAAAAGTTCTAATTACAAATCAAACGAGCGACAAATCAATTTATATCAAAATGATGACATGATTCCAGATTTGGATACTATGTTTGAATCCAGACATCGACAATCACATATAATAGCTCGAAATATCACAACTGGAAACCATGAGAGAGAACCAACACTTTTTGTTGATAGTGACTATGAAGATACACAATATAATACAAGTGAATCCTTAGGATATTCAAATAATAGACTTTCTAAGATATCTGATACTCAGAAACGAAAATACGGAGTTTCTAACACCACAGGAAGTGCAACAACATTACCACACGCTTTAGACGATGACGAAACACCAGTTTTCAGGTCTAGACGGCGATGAAAAAAACATATATTTACTTCTTCCGTTGATTTTTCCATTTGAATACTACCCTACCATCTTTTATCATTTTCTTCTTCGAACCTGATTTCATTAATTCTCTTTGTAGATGTAATTTTGTTTTGACTTCCGCCAACTGTTTTTCCCTTTCTATCCTTTGTTTCAGAACGTCTAATTCTTTTTTCTTCAATGCTAGAGTATCTTCTAATGATTCTTTGTCCAAATTCAAATCAAAATCGGTATTCAATAACTGGTCTGTTTTCAAACGATTCTCTCGTCTTGATAACAATTCCTTTGTTGTATTGAAATATTTCTCTGGTTCAAAAGAAGCTAATTCATCTCTACTTTCAACAAAAACAGTATGCTTACCATTACTCCTAAATAGATTTGAATTCTGTAACCCTTTTTCAATTTTGTTTGCTTCATTAGTAGATATCATATTCAAATAGCTCATATCTTGTCCTTTCATTAACAGAGCTTGGTCATTTGTTAAACTTTCGGAAAACTCACGCTTCTGAATCAATATACCTTGTTCATTAGTCTTTCTGTTTGTCATAGCATGATAATATTCATCATCATTACGAGTTTTAGCCTTATCTTTAAGCAATTTTAGTTTAGCCTGGTTTTGATGAAAATTAGCACTTCTTAATTTGTAATCTTTTTTCTTTTCTAATAAACCAAATCTAGCCCTACTAGAAATTTGGCTTCTTTCTCTATGTTGTTTCTTTTGCACATTATGCACTAGTTTGGCCATTTTGTTGTGTATTATTTGTTGAAGAAAGGGGTATAACAGTTTTGTTAACGTATATAAATCATTTGGCAAATTTTTTTACAGTTCCGAATGCGGAAAGAGGTTTTGAATATTGTCAAAAAATTGCATTGTTTTACACCATCACAATATATAGTTTAATTTCTTTCAAGCTGAAAACAAACAATTTGCATATGATCACTTTACAAGATGTCGTTTTATGTACATGGACTTTGGAAAGGCCCATTTTGGTTACCACCAAAGATCCTGATAAAACGATAGCTCGAATACAAAAGATTTCGGAAAACACTTCTCTCACCTATAAACCCTCCAATGGAATATCTGTTTACAACTTGATGCTACTAAATATGGAAAAACAGATGAACCTTTATACTGAAATCAGGAAAGGAAAATATCCTTTAATTCTAGTCACAGAAGATTTTCATGTACAACGCAAACTCCGAACGCAGCTATTATTAAACTACTTCGACAAGCTTGATTCCACAGTTCAGCCCATAGAGATCGATGATATTGCAAAAGTTAGAAAACAGGTTAAAAATCTAACAATGACGGGAGAAATAAAGACTTACATTTATGATTTGATTGTGGAATTAAGATATTCAAGATTTGTAAAGGGAGGGATACCTACTTATTTGATTTTTGATGTTAGAGACTTTATAAAATATTGGACATTCACTCGTCATCAGAAGTTTGTGACACCCATCCTTGTAAAAGAGTGTTTTCGAATTGTACTGCCGATGAGAATCCAACTGATACAGCCGAAAGAGGAGCCTTCTTTAATGTACGGGTCCGATTTATCCTTAGTGAGGCAATTAATACAGTCAATAAATGTTCATGATATCATTGAAATTGCAATATCTAAAGTTACGCCACCTATATAGCTTTTGGTTATCAATAATTGACAGTCCAATATCTAATACAACTGTCTTGACCTGCAGATACAAATTTATCCTTCCCTAGCCATTGTACTGCATTAACACCTTCTTTATGTGCATTCAAGAACTTGATGTTCTTTGAAGGCTTTTCCACCGAATATATGTAGATGTTAGTATCTAGCGATGCAGTGAGACAATACTTATCATCTTGACTCCAGTCAATTGAATTAATTCTAGAAGTGTGGAATGCCCATCTGGAAGTAATTAGAGAGAAATCTTCTAAACTGTAAAGTAAAATTTTTCCTTGTACATCTCCACATGCCAAATAACGTTCATCCCTAGAAATGGAAATACATGTTGGTTTTCCTCTCAATATGTTTGATTCATTAAGAACTGAAAATTCATGGGAGTAAATCGTAATTTTGTAAGATTTTTCGTCTGCAATAACAATGAACTTGTCTGACACATCCAAACTGGTGGCATCATAAGACAAAGATTGGGCATGTGTAAGCTTACCATCAAAATCAAAGAATTGCACCTCATTAGAAAACAATAATACAATATACTTCTTCACAACTTTCATGTCTATTGGTTGTTTCTCCAATTTTGAAAGGTGTTTAGCAAAATTACCATCAATGATATTGAGCTCATCATCCCATGAAACAGAAAAAACTTTACCACCAGATTCCTTTATAGAAACAACTAAACTTTTATGAGCTTCACCTTGAACCAAAACATGATCTTCCCCATGCTTGATGATCTTTCCATCAAATGAACCTGTATATAAACCCGTTGATGTGTCCAATAATGCGGTGATAGCAACTTGATGAGCCTCGATAACTTCTACTTCTTCATCTTGGTAAACATATAGTTGTCCACCTAAAGTTATTGCAATATATTTATCGCCAGCAACACAACATCCTAGAAATTGATTATCAATTTTGTATGGTAAATTCCATTCCTTGATTATTTTTCCATCGATATCAACTAATCTAAGATAAGCATCCGCCCCAGCAATAATAAACTTTGTATCATCAACCCAATCTAAGCCATAAATACCACCATTTGATAAGTCTTTAAAAGTACTTAATAGCTCACCGGAATTTCCGTCAAACAATGAAACAATCCTATCGACACCAACCGTAGCAGCTATTTTACCATTAGGAGAATATTTTACCATTTTAATAAAGTTAGTGTGAACAGTTTTATTACTTTGATTGAATTTGAAAGGAGGACCTTTGTAAAATACAACATTTGAATCATCTCCAACAGTAAATGCAGAATATGGTCTAGTTGTTTTGATAGCAACTGAATTAATCTGGGCAGAATGTCCACTAATTTCACCAATACTGTTACCCGAATCAAAAGTAAAGCAGTGTCCAAACTTGTCAGAGCCGTTACCAACTGCAATGATCCTTTTGGAATCTGCATCCCATGCTAAGTCGTTGATCTTGTTGCTTAGAACTTTGAATTCACTCTTTAAGATCATTTCAGGCTGTGAACAATCCCAGATAAGAACATTACCTGCTTCATCACCAGAAGCAACATAGTATCCACTAGGAGAGATTTTGGCGACAGTAACAGGATATTTATGCTCACTGAAGACCCAATCTTCTCCGTTAGTTAGTGATCTAAGAATAACACATTTTCCTGAGGGATAAATAACTCTATCTTTAAGTTTATCATATGAGAGATGAGTACTAAATGCCCTCTTAGTAGTTGGATTACTAACTATAACCCTTTCTAGTGTAATTGACATGTTGTGAAAAATGCAAAACAGAAGTTCAGTTTAGAGATTCACGCATGCAAGTTGAAACACAGTACGTTTTGTGATTTAGAGCGAGCAACGCATTATGTAAAGATTGTCTCAATAGGTAAGACAACGTTGATTTCGATACGCAATTGTTAAACTTATAAATCAAATATTGTTAAATTTATACATTAGTCAAACTTTGGTTTAAAGACCCCAGATTTTGCAGTATTCAACCATTTATCGATCACAACTGTGGGGAACCCTTCACGTTTTGCTATGTCGATAAGAGAATCATGAGGGTTTCCACCAGTCTCTCTATTTTTTTCAGTTAGTATATAGGAGGAAAGATATATCAGTCTTTCAATTGACACCAGAGGATTTGATTCGTCTAATATTTTGCTTGTTGCTGTTTTGTAGAATTGATTTCGACCATCCTTTTGAAGTAGCTTGGAAAACATATTTGTATCTTCATTCATTTTTATCACATTTACATCATGAGGTAATAAATGCTCATCTTTATCCAAATTCATATTATCTAATATGGTGTCAAAATTGTACTTGGGTTCAATTTTCATTAAATTAGGGACGCTTACTAACTTTTCATCATCCTTGAATACTGTTTCAACAAAGACAAAAACTCCGTGTTCAATAACAACACTTTCCCTATCTACAAAACATTTTGGAAATAAAACACCGTGCTTAACATTTGCACCCTTACGTTTAACAAACCTTACAGTTGCATAAACCTTTTTCCTAACCATTGAGCTCCATAACTCATTGAATATCATGATATCTTTTTCATCTGCTTTTTTTCCGGGACAAACAATTAATGAATCATTCTTAAGGTACCACGGGGGGACTGTCCCTTCTATAAAACTTGTTATCGAAAAGCATCGTTCAACTTCTTGATCAAAAGCTTCTGGTGGGAGATCAGTTATGATAGAACTGCCGTATTTATAGCCTTTGACAATAGTTACATCATCAGTATTCTCATCATCATCTCCATTGATTTCATATTTGTATTTGTAGCTCACTGGTTCAAAGTTTGTACTTACAGTTTTAGTGACAATATAATCTCCTAACGCGTTCTTTTTGACAAACGGATAAACACCCACAGCAAGGTCAAATGTCTCAAGTATATCCATTCGATAACCATAAACATCAACTGGTTTCTTATATTTGCTTACCTGTAATCCCCATTTGGTTAAACTTTGAATACCTTCATTAAGTGTTATAACCCTACCATATTTGGTCCATGCAACAAGATTGAAATCTCTTACCTCGGAAGTGGTATCAGTAGCAGTATCGATAACCGTAAGGTTTAGCTTTTTAATCTGTTTCATTATAACCTCAAACTTGTTGTGGTATTTCTCCCATTCGTAATTTTTGTCTAATGGGGCAACAATAACCAAATCGCATGAGTTATGTCCACTAAAAGAAATACTTTGAAGGATTTGCCATACATCAAGCATACAAGAACTGTCTTGTAGATCTTCAATTTTTGTAATAAATTCGTTGAGTCTAATCCAATCTAGTTGTTTCAAAGGAAATTCTTCAATAGGTGTATGCAGTAATGCAATTTTATGAGCTTTGTTGAAGATAATGGGATGCACCAAGTAGTTGTATGTGAAAAGGGATATCAGCTGTTGCGTAACAGGATTATTTTGATAATCAACATAATAATAAGTAGTATTTGACATAATGTTGCGTCAATTGATCATTATAAAAAAGCAGAGAGTTAACTTAATGTAGTCTTAACAAATAAATTGATTGACCAACAAAAATTATGCAACACAGGTAGTTTTTCCTTATGAGTTTGTCACATGTGAATAAATACGAAGGTGTTTCTATATATGTATATACAGGATGCATGGGGTAGTACATAATCACTATTTAACTTTCTTAGCCTTTAGCTTGATAGTTTCATCGTTGAAGTAGATACCTTTACCCTTGTAAGGCTCTGGAGGTCTCATATTTCTTAGTCTGGCAGCAAAAAGATTCAACTTTTGTTTATCAGGACCTCTTAAGACAAGTAAGGTCTGTGAAGGAGTTTCACATACAATATGTTCTGGAATTGGTAAACCTTCAACGTTACACCTTCCGACTTTCATTTTCACCCATTCTTGTCCCTTATCATCTTTTTCCAGCATTACTCTATAACCTGTACCTTTGAAACGTAGAGTAGATGAATGTCCATCTGTAACACCGATGACAGCATTATTGATGAGTGAACGGTAAGTACCCCAAAGTGATTTTTGGATCTTGTTCTTTGTGTCTTGAATTTGAATTTTCAAGACAGTTGGGTTTGTTTGATCAACCTTGATGAAATCAGGCATCTGTAAGTTTATTTCACCGTTTGGACCAGCTATGGATAACAAGGAATTCAATTTGATTTGTTGAGAACCTTTTGGAATGATTCTTGGAATCAACATCGACATTGAAGAAAGTTTGACATCTGGCGTAATAAACACAGGAGATGAACCGATATGTGAGCCAACCCTAGAGGTAGTACTGAAGAGACGACGAAACATTCTGTCTACTATGTGGTTGTAGCAGCTAACGCGTTGTTCAATCTTGTGATAGCTGGCAATGTCGACCAAAAATCTCAATATACTCTGAATCTCCAGGCCTTGCAAAATTCACTACTTTAAATTTTGAGGTTTCCGAATGAGGAAATTATGAAAAGTTTTCTTTTCTTACGTATACAATTTAATGTATGTCAAGATTCTCTTTGATTGAAGCATATACAGATCACAGAGGAAGATACCAAACCCTAATAAGAAATGGTTCGTAAGCTAAAATTTCATGAACAGAAACTTTTAAAAAAAGTTGATTTATACAACTACAAACAGGATAATGATCATAGAGAGGCAGAAGTTATTAGCAGGTATCAGCTTACCAACAGAAACGATTATCACTCTTACAACAAAATAGTGGGTAAATTGAAAAAGCTTATGAGGAAACTTGCCCTTTTGGAGCCAAATGATCCTTTCCGAATCAAACATGAACAGCTATTACTAGATAAATTATACAATTTAGGGCTACTTGCCACCACGAGTAAAATTAGCGCTGTGGAGAACCAGTTGAGTGTGAGTAGTCTATGTCGTCGTCGAATTGGCGTTATGATGGTAAGTTTCCGAATGGCACAACATGTATCTGATGCTAACAAATTTGTCAGACAAGGTCATGTTAGAGTGGGTAATAAAGTTATAACCGATCCTGCCTATCTTATAACCAGAAACCTGGAAGATTATCTTACTTGGACAGACGATTCAAAGATTAAGAAGAATGTGATGAAATACAAGAATAAATGGGATGATTTCAGTGTGGAAAATTGACTCTTATATAGTCGTACCCCATGTATAGCTCCTGTATCCTTATTTTTTTTTCATTAAATAACAAATCTAAAATGAAATAAGTGAAAGTCAATTGTCTTCTTCACTAAGCAGTGATTTGAGTTTCTTTGCTGTGGCCGACTGATCTTTCTTCAATAATGTTGGAGGAACTCTCAATGATTGCTCCAGAAGTTTCAATTCTCTTCGAAAAATAATGGAAGCATCAGATAGATTCGTGTAACAGTTTACAATGTGTTGCTTGTTAGCTTCAGTGTCTGGATTCCCAGGATTCTCAAGTAACTTCCCCAATGAAGCAAGGAACGACACCAAGTTCTCCTCTGCACCTTCAATAGCGGCAATCCTTTCCCTGCAATTGTCTCTATTAGCGTCATCCACCGCCTTCTTCTCAATACTGTCGTCACCTTGCATTTTCTAGTAGCTAGGCATTAGCTTGACTAAATTCAACACATCCTGTCAGTATAACATACAAGATAGCAAACCCTCACTATTGAAGTCGGTTAAGCCCTGTCCAAAAGAGGAAAACCCTGCATACAAACACGTGATGACGCACAGATAGTAATTTTTTTTGTCAAATTTCGCTTTCTACCGATTTTTCATGAACTTTGCTAACTTAGTGTTACATATTACAAGAAGGAGAAATATTCTTCATTCTCTTTTGATCTACTTCCTCTAGCAACACAATGTCTGATAACGAAGAAGTTTTAGTCTTAAGAGGTACTTTACAAGGTCACTCTGGTTGGGTTACTTCCCTTGCCACTTGTCCATCCAACCCAGATATTCTTTTATCTGGTTCCAGAGATAAGTCTCTTATTGTTTGGCAATTAACCAGAGATGAAAACCAATATGGTATTGCAAAGAAGGCATTGAGAGGTCATTCTCACATTGTTTCCGACTGTGAATTAACCCCAGACGGAACTTACGCTTTATCTGGTTCTTGGGATAAGACCTTGAGATTATGGAAGGTTTCTAACGGTGAATGTGTTACTAGATTTGATGGTCACCAAGGTGATGTTCTTTCTATTTCTATTTCTAGATCCGTCAGACAATTCGTTTCCGCTTCAAGAGATAAGACCATCAAGGTTTGGAACGCTTACGGTGACTGTGCACAAACTTTAAAGTCTCACTCTGACTGGGTTTCCTCTGTTGAATGTTCCCCATCCAAGGACTCTGTTGTCTACTCTGCTGGTTGGGATAAGACTGTTAAGGTATGTTACTTTTTTGTTTTTTTTTTACTATTTTTCACTCAATTGAAACACGATTTTCTTTGTCAAAGTCGATTATTAATTAAAATTCCAAATGATGTTACAAATAATATTTGCTACTTCAGACGCTTCGGCGAATGAGACATATAATTATCACCAAGATCTCTGATGGAATGGAATTAATAGAAACTCATGTGGATATGAATTATGATTTATTTGGAATCAAATACTAACATTTCATTTTTTTTTCAATTATAGTCTTGGGACATGCATGATGCTTCCCTTTTAACCGACTTTGTTGGTCACAATGGTTACATTTCCACCATCACAATTTCTCCAGATGGATCCCTTTGTGCTTCCGCTGGTAAGGATGGTTCTATTATCTTATGGGACTTAAACTCCAATGACGTTTTATACACATTATCTGCAGGTGATGAAATCAACGCTTTAGCTTTCTCTCCAAACAGATTCTGGTTAGCAGCAGCAACCTCTTCTTCTATCAAGATCTTCCACTTACAAAACAAGGATCTTGCTGATGAATTAAAACCAGAAGTTGCTGAAGGTAAGACTCCAGAATGTATCTCTTTAGCATGGTCATCCGATGGTCAAAACTTATTCTCTGGTTACACTGATAACTTAATCAGAGTCTGGCAAGTCATGACTTCTTCTTAAAGGAGTCATTGATTGATTTGTAGATAATGAAATACTATCATTTTAATCATTTTTTAACTTTTTTTTATATAAATTCGAAATCAAAAACTAATTTATTATAAAGGAGTAATTATTTAAGTATGAAAAACATTAAATTCGATTAAACTCATTCAGTCGTCATTATCTTCAATATGTTGTACCACAATTTCATTAACAAGTTTCAAAGGATATGCTGGCCCAAAACCATGACATTTTTCTTGACCTCTTAACTCAGCCATAATTTCTGGAATATTCAATACAACATTGTCGTTAAGCTTACTAAATTCCACAAGATAATCCCAGACTGCACTTACTGTCAAAACTTTCTCCCCATCTTCATTTTCGTAAGAGTATCCTAATTTATTAGCTTCTACATCAGTTTTATTAACTCCTCCATGAACATTCCAATCAACCGTTCCATTAATAAAGTCCCATTTACCAGCACTAGGAAATTTAAAGGAAAGTATAGATGTTGCAGCTTCGGCATTCTTCAGTAAAAGGTCATCCACTCCTTCAGTTGCCTGCCCATTTTGTTTCTTTTGTAAAATCTTATTTTCAAGGTCAAGCATCATGTTCTTTTTCTTTAATTCTTCTAATTGTTTCTCCAGTTTCTCTCTAGCACTTTCTGCATTAGCTAGTTTTCCACTTAGTTCTTTCAATTTCCCTTCCTTTCTTTCTCTGAAAGCTCTTTGTGCAGCTCTATTCTGTGCTTTACGTCTCTGATATAACTCCTCTTCAGACGGTCCAGTGTTTCCATTTCTACTTGTTGTTTCATTTTTTTCACTTGATTTAGAACTGGAACTCACATTTTTAGATGAAGATATGTTTTCCGGGGTATAATTATTTGTAGTCGTGTATTGTGGCGAACTACCTGTTATTGGTGGTGAAATATCATTGATGGCAAGAGTATTGTAATCTATTTGATTACCAGTGTTTGTATTATATAAAGGATTATGCATAAACTGTAACATTTCATTAGAATCGTTATTTGTACTCAACGCATTATTATTCAACGCACTATTACTCAATATATTATCGTTATTAGTTTCCTTATGAATGTTATCTATGTCTATATCAAGTTCAGGGTTGATGGTGTATGTATTTGAGATGCCACTATTCTTCATTAAATCGTAATCAAATCTTGTGTAATCCATAGCGATCTGATATTACCTGGAACGATGAGCTTATTATATATAGGATAATAAAGAGTTTCATAATAATTAATTATTACGTTCAAATTTTGATACGAAATGGTTTTTGAGTGATGCATTTTTCGCAATCTACTTAAAGTTGGCCAACTTAGCTAAGCTAAACTCTTTTTTGGTACTGTAGATGAGTGTTACAACCTTTTAAAGGTATGGTGTTGCAACTGACAGTTAATGTTACCCTACTGATAGTTAATGTTACTCTACCAAGTAGAAACCCAACTATTAAAAAAAGTTGGATTACTACTAATGGTTAACATTTACAATAATTGACGAGTTAATTTCTTAGTCTTAAACTTTGTTTCTAAAATAGCATTGAAGTATCAAAAGCCTATGTAAAGACATGAAACTCTATCAATTTCATATACTTATTAATGCGTAATGGTAGCGGGCAGTACAGGAAGATTTTGCGGGAATGATGATTTCAAATGTTAAATTTTGTAAATATAAAACACAGAACTCTTTTGCTAGACTTTTGGATAACTGATGAAATCAATGATCGTTGATCCGATATCTTCCTTTGAAACAAATACTAATAACTTAGTATCTTCTATACAACATTATAAACCTAGCGTTGAGTTTGCAAATGCAATAATCAACGACCAAGACAATATAGGTGATGAAATTTCAAATTTACGAAATACAGTTCAATCTTACAGAGATTATGATACATCACTACAATTATACGACAATCAATTAACATCACAGTTGAAAGAGACATTGTTAACTTTAGTGGACTGCAAAAGGAGCTTGGATAATTTGCCAAAGTTAGGATCTGTACGACTATCAGATGACTTGAAGGAAGAAGATACCAAAACGATATTATCATATGCACTTAAACTTTCAAAGTTTTCAAAGATACCGAGAACTTTTGATGGATTCCTACTTCCCAACAACTTTATTTGGCCTGGTGATGATAATATGCGCCGTGGTAATTTAGCTATTGCCTCAATGGTTCCAGAAAAGATTATAAACATGGAAAATTTTGGAATAGACTATATCCCGCCAATAGAAAAAACTGAAAATATGGAACCTGAAAAAGAGACTGATATTAAAATGGATGAAGATGATTCTGAAGATGAATTCCTACCAGAGCGTACCGATATGATTACACAATCTTCTGGAAAAGAAAAAACTTCGGTAATTTCGGGATTGGATCTACTTGATTCAGATGATGATTGAAAATACATTTATAAAGTTAATTATGAAACAACTAATATCAATTCATATGGATAAACAATGTTCACTCCTCCTTTTTAGGTTGAACATAAGCTAGTAAATCGTTTTCCAGATTATTTAAAGCAGTTTTGATTCTATTGAATTCGTCATCTGTTATTTGATGAGTATTCTTACCTTGTAAACTCTGTTCTTTCCATTCATCAAACTCCTTGGTTAGCTTTGTAAAATTCTCCTCTAACATATCAAACTTGATGACGTTGTTTTCCTTTAACTCATCTTGGTTATCAAAGTCAGGCAACTCAACCTTCTTTTCTGAATTCTTGTAAACTTCTAGAAGATCTGTAGTAGAGTCAAACTGATCCTTCAAATGAGCTAATTTAACAGCAATAGGAACGTGATCTTCATCTTTGATAACAGTTTCAACGCTTTTAGATGAGATATGGTATCTTTTAAGAAAAGATATAACTTGTCTCTTAAATGGTCCATCAAAGAGGAAAAACACAATTATCGCACCAACATGGCCCCAAAAGTAACATGTTTTCCACAATTCTAAAGATGGTTTGAATTCCAAAATAACAAAAGGGTGAACTGCATAACCAAAAGCCATTTGCGTAACAAAAAAAGAAATAATATCATAATATACTTTATATTTGGAGATGATGCTTCCATCCTTGCTAATGAACATTGGTCTGATGTTTCTTCTAAAGATTTTACCTACAGATTGAAAAAATGCCCCCAGAATAAATGTTAGATAATAGCCTGGACGAGTTCCATGCCAGAATGCAGAAGTTGCAAACGTAATGATAGTAGGAATTAAACCTGCCTTTAATTTTCCGGTCTTTCTATCTCTGGTACAAGTTCTTAAATAGATGAAGTTTTTCAACCATTTATTGGTGTTCATGTTCCAAGCTTCAAGACAATCATGCACGTTTTGTCCTAGTTCAAATTTCAAAGGATCAATATTTTGAACTCTATTCCAATACATTTTATCTTTGACAGGATCATAACCATTATATCCTAAACCGACAACGATACATGCACCTTCACTAATAAGCCATACAGCATAATATTTTAGTCTGTAAGTTAGTCCAAGAACATACATGATGAAAAGCTTGTAACAAAAGTTTGAATGTTTGAATTCATTAGAGAAAGCGTATTGCAAAGTAATTCTTGGAGTAAGGTAGAGGTACATACCGACCCAGAAGAATCCTTGTATAACCTTTTTCAATGCAATTCTGCCACTTTTTGGAATCTTTCTCTTACGACTCTTTCCTGGCTTTTTAGATTCTGGCACATCGTTAAACAAGTCCGTTAAAATAAATTTTTCATAATCAGCATAGTCAAAAGAAGGTCCAGTAACAAATGAAGCATAAAAAAATACATATCCAAGATATGAGATAAGTTTAGGATGGTTAACAATAGCTCTACTCTTTTGATATGTATTCAATTCAGTTTCAAACTTCTGTTTGTCTTTTTTAAATAGTTGTCCATCCTGGTATGACCAACCAAATGCGCTTAATTTCATAACCATGACCATTTGTGCACCAGTATAATCAATTTCACCTGGACTCAATTTTCCGAGTGCAAATTGTTGGTAAATGTGATTGAGACATAAAACACCCATTAATACAATTAGATTCACCCATGGCATAAATCTTGATTTGTAATATCTGGTCAAAATGTAAGTGAATAAAGCATTTAACAAAATAACAAAGAATCCTTTGACAATCTCTAAGATAACAAATATGTAGATAATGCTTGCACCAATTATGTAGAAATTTTTCAAATGGTATTTTGAATCTGGCAATCTTTTAAAAATAGCGGAGATAGGAAATGATAGAAACAGACAAAGCAATGTTTTGACCGAGGCAGAGTCAAGGCCTGACAGGTCGACCAATTGCAATACAACATGCCTGACAGGATTCCAATTGTTCATTGTAGGTTGAATTGATGGAATGAGAATGCAATATGATATTACGATCCAGGAAGTTTGAAATTGTCGATCTACTTCGAAATGTTTATATCCAAATCTGGTGGTGTCAAAAAATGGAATTTTGTTCACAAGTTCTCGTTGGTTGAATCACAATTTACATGTATTTTTCTGTACAATAAAAAAGGTTATGTTTTTACGAAGGTATAACAGCTTGCTATTACGGACAGGATGCAGATCAATATTTAACTTAGCAAAAGCAGCACACTCGTTAAAGGGCGAATCTTTACAGAAGTATACAATCGTCAAAAAGTTTCCATACCCTAAATCTCTGGTTTATAAACTGATTTCCAGAGTCGATCTTTACCATGAATTCATTCCATATTGTACCCATTCTTTTATTAAAGAGCGTGATGATATTGGGGAACCATCAGTTGCAGGTTTGAGGGTGGGATTCCAGGCATTTGACGAAGAATTCACATGTAATTTGACTTGTGAAAACCCCAATCTGGTTGTTGCAAAGTCAATCACACATTCGTTGTTCACTATATTGGAAACTGAATGGAGAATACAGGACACACACGAGAACCAATTTTGTACTGCTGAATTGAATTTAAAATATGAGTTTAAAAGTGACCTTTATAACCATGTCAGTTCATTGTTTGCCAGAAAAGTTGCCAATTTGATGACTAAGGCTTTTGAAAAGAGAGCATTTGAAGCTAGCCACAATTTGAGCTTGAGTAAAAAATATGATATATGAGACCGTTGAATTGAACATCTTGTATTATATGAAAAGGTCGTAAGATGTGTTTTTATTATCTTACATACAGATTATAAACACAAATTTTCACATCCACTGGCAATATATATATATATATATATATATATATTATGCATCATCACATATATTCATGTTGCTAACATGTTTTAGTTACCTAATCGTTTCACTGAATTTTTGATTGCGTCAAAAAAGTACTTTTAGCGTGTCTAAGGCTCATCGACTTAATTAGTTATCCATAATCCTTTTTTCTTTCTATTTTCATACATCGAGACCTCTCCATCTATTATTTGCTAAAAGTGTTGATATGACAAAAAGATCTATTAAACAAATGCATCTGCTTGACTTAATATGTGATAAATTCGAACAGGAAAGCCCATTTAAATTGAAAAAGTTCATATGACTACTATCTTAGAAACAAATTAGTAATAGAAAACACCCTCTTTATCTATACCTAATTGTTATCTGTATTAGAAGTCAAAATCAATGATTAATCTTGAACTTTTGTCATCAATCTCTCTATGGTTTCCTGGAGGCTCAACCATTTTTCTCATTGTGACCATTGGGATCACTAACAA
>JBBJZV010000090.1:0-56396 GCA_039700735.1 Pichia pseudocactophila
ACACGTGACTTCCATCCCGTGCGCGACTGTCGACTCAACAAGCACAGCGTGACAAATTTTGGTGTCGCGGGATTCCAACCTATCCAGACCCCATCCTTTACAATTAAAAAAAATGCAGAGATATGTTTCATCCTTATTGTCACTAATTAAAATTTTTATTACGTAAGTAAGAAAACAGGCTTTTTAGTGATTGGTGGAACTGTGAATCACTGGCCAGCTGTCTATTTTCGATTTCAATTTGAGAATACGCTGAATTGAAGTAAATTTAATCAGGCAAAACTCTGCCACTAGCTAATTAATTAGCTTTCAAGGAACTTGTAAGTTCCATTTAGGTTTCATGCTTTTACACCAGGATGAAGCGTATGAATACAAAATGAATGGAAAATTTTATACCACTGCTAAGACGGTGAACTATGTATTTATTTAACACGATTGCATATCATAATTTCAACCATAAAAAAATATATAGATATAATATACTTCTCTTTACAAATTTGACTTTATCAAAGCAAAGAAATCAATTCTTTTACTAACGTTCATGGTATGGAAGCTCAAAAGGATATACACTAGAACAAACTATAGCTCTTGGCAGAACCTACTTTTCCTTGGTTTACAATCAGTTTCACATTGAAAACAATCTAGGAATTTCTACTAGCAGGTAAGCTACCTGCCTTTCCTGCTTTTCGAAACTAATCACTTCACTATCTTTCACTGAAGACCAAATACGACTACATGTGGACAATAAAATCTTATACCACTCCATATAGGATGGTGACTAATGCATTAATTTTATGAAATTGTATATTATCAACTTTACCAGGAAATATTACAAGCAACTGACTGGTATTCAAAGAAAGGGTTTCCAAAGCTACATTTT
Organism: Pichia pseudocactophila; assembly: GCA_039700735.1. Taxonomy (NCBI): domain Eukaryota; kingdom Fungi; phylum Ascomycota; class Pichiomycetes; order Pichiales; family Pichiaceae; genus Pichia; species Pichia pseudocactophila. The sequence continues at coordinate 878 of JBBJZV010000090.1, forward strand.
ACCTTAGGTTCAACCTTTAAGCTATTCGCTTTGATTTAACACCAGGTGCTACCAACTGTTTTTGTAAGTATCCAGTGGTAAAATATATCAAGTCAACTACACTTGAAGAAAATAATTAGTGTTCTAATTAATCATGCAACCACCAAGTTGGTTCATTGCAGTTTGTAGCGTTTTTATCATTACGTTAGAAAAAAATCATATATCCCCATTTACTAATTACCAAAGAATCAAGTATATACCAGCAAGGGAATTACAAGGTTAAAATAACTTGATTTAAAAGCTTGTCTGATTATCAATCTGAAGAGTGAAAGTATTAGGTTGCACGTCTCAGTTGTTTCAAATCTTCAGAAGCTATACTTTCTAATGAATTGTGAAATGGTAATCTTTTCTTTAAGTTCATTACTGTTGAGTTTGGTTTGAATTGAAGAACCGTTTTATCGAAAACTCTGTGCTCTTCTAAACAACTTTCCAATTCTTCCCAAACTAATTTTATGAAAAAATAACGATTGTATCCTGCCAATTTTAAAACTTCTTCTTTAATCAATAATATTGTTAAAATTAAATCTCTGCCATAATTTGATGTTATTTGACCGATATTTTCTTGGTGGTTTATCAATATCGACTTGGTATTGTCATCATTTGCAGAGTCTTCAGTAATGTTCAATATAGTTTTATTTGCTGAGATGATACGTTCAATTTCCAATGCAGTTGTATCTTTGAAAAATGTAACAGCCCTGGCATCATAAACCTTTACGAGATATATTTTCAGTACAGCACTCAAATTATTGAAAGGGGTATCAAGCGGTAAACGAATTGTATGTAGAAATTTACGAAATCCTTGAGGATATTTTAGCTGTGGTATTTGATCAACGATTCTCTGGAAATTTGTCCATTTTAACATCGATTGAGTTATATCTTCTACTCTATGCACGATCATATATTTTTGTCTATTTGTGAGTTTTGCACCTTTGATAGATAAATCACTCAATGCTTCTATATCGAGTCCAGTTTTGGTTAGTTTTGTATTAGGTAGAACCTTTAAATATTTTATGCATACAGATTTAAGGATAGTATCAAGTGGTGAACTATTAATCGTTACCACAAGTTTCTTGAAATAACTATGTAAAGATGCACGTCGTTTATAAATCAAAGATGGAGTTTTTGTAACATATTGTTGCCAATCAATCGTGTTTTTGATTGAATCATGTAAAAACAATTGAGATATAGGATCTTTGGGAATTTCTTCCACCAATGTACTATCCATTTTTATTGAATTATAATGTAAAATCGATTATGCATGAAGAAAAATAATTTTTCCATTCCCCTCAATGTATTAAATAAATTATAGGTCTTCAACCAAGTTTTTGCGAATCTTGTTTATAAGTGTACAAATATATTACAGGCGAAAATTTATTTATATTGTTTTGAATATTAGATTAAAGAATATAACATAGAATGGGAGGTCATAAAAAAGGCATTAATTTAGTTGAGAATTATCAATAGAAATCCATTGAAGTAAAGCCATCTTTACCTCTTATAGAAATGGATTACGTTTAACAAGATTTGGAAGGATCAAAATTATCACCTGCTAAATATATCTTGTGAAAAAATCTCATCTATTGTGTTGTTTGAATTAATATGGTCATTATTAGTATCAATAACGCAATTTTGCGAAAAGGAATTAAATTTAGATAATTGTGGCAAACTAGTAAGATCAGCAAGATCTTGTTCTTCAACATTGTTATGAATCCAATTGTCTGATGTATTTGCAGTTTCAACTGAATCAGAATCATTTTCATCACACGAGAAAGTACTTGATTCAGATTCAGCATCTGAAACAATTTCACAAGTGATTTCTAATTCATCTTCGTATATATCCCTGTTCCAAGAAGATGAATCTGTTTCTTCAACTATGCTTTGATAGAAATTTAGTTTTTCAAGAGATTCACAGAGTATGTCATGACTAACACATGTATGTAATGAATTATTAAAGTCAATTTCATTATCAATATCATCATCATCTTCTTCTGAATCTGAAGAAAATTCAGAATCAAAATCGGAATCATCGGAACCTCTAAAATCGTTGGCATATATTGTATTAGTTTGAATATGAACATCTTCATCATCTATTTCTTCATTATTGTTATTATTAGCAGTAGCTAAAAGTGGATACATATTTTCATTAATACTTTCATAGGTGAATTTAGAAGATGTAAAGGAAGTAGCAGACTGAAGTCGATTGATATTCTCAATTAATTTATCAAGAAGATTTGCCTGTGTGACTAGTTTAACTAAATTTATATCACTCTTGACAGCTTCATTTGTTAATTTTGTTTTAACTTTTGAGGCAAGCATGTATGTCTGTGCTACCTTGTTAGAAGTTTCAGATAAATAAGAGGTAGAAGTGAACATCTTATTCAGTGGTTGGAATGTTTTAGCATTAGTTCAACAGTGGAAATTTTCAAAAGCAGGATTGTAAGTGAGAAAGAGATTAAAGATGGAAAGAACGAAAGAACTTTTCAAAACAATATATAATCAAAACAGTATTGGAGAAAACCCTTAAAGAAGAAACAAATAATTATCTACAGAGGGATAAGAAGAGGTTATATATATAATTATATCGGCAACAATCAACTTACCTCCGCACACGTTTCATGCACAGTATATTACACAAGTTCTGATGATGACGGGCAGGACCTCGAAATCATCGCGTGGTGACAGGACGAGCAAAAAAAAACGTCTCGGAAGCGGCTCTGCCAGACGGACTTTAACGCTCGCTTCCACGCTCTCGTCCGTTCTCGAACAAAATTAGCTCCCCCGGCTTCTTAAACTTTGAAAAGACTGGAATTTCACGTCGGCTCGGCCTTTTTCCGAGCTCGAATTCTGTTCCGTTCCGATCCGTCCAATTTATTAAATCGCGCACACAAGCTTCCGGTATTTTATGCTTACGTAACACTATAGATCTAGATCTATAATATATAATACACAAGCTCACCAGCTAGAGGAATCCCATTTCCGCAGTTCTTCTGCTTGTCGTACAACGTCCTTTTGGGCTTTTTTCCGCATGTAGAAGATCGGACAGTCTTTATTCTCACAGAGAACTTCTTGGTGAAGTGATCCTTGACATCTTTGACATTCCGTCCATAATTTACTAAATCTTTCCTCTAGTAAATTCATTTTACCTAATGCTTCACCGTAAATTTCTCCACTCTTGCTTTTGCAGTTCTTGCATAATGTTTCATTGTCAGGAATCGCAGTCTTGCAGCCCTTACATGTATTAGACTTCTTTGCAAATCGCATTAACATACCTGTTTTGGCTCCACCAACTTTAACTATTCTAGTATGTGATCCATTTAATAATTCTCTAGTTCTTTTATCCCCTAAAATAGGTTCAAAAATACGCGTTAAAGGTTTACTTAATTGGTTGTCAAGATAATATTTGGTATCAATGGGTAACGAATTTTCCAAAACGTAAAGCGGATCTTCCGATTTTTCATAGTTTTTATCCCCAACTGCAGTTTTAATTATAACATATGCAACTCTGTCACCAACATTTGGTGCACTACCTGCATCTCTCTTCCTCATTCTTTCAGCTAATTCAACATGTGGTTGTTTATTTGCATAATCTTGCCTACTTAATTGCTTTGAAATAACTAATTGAGACAAATCAACTTTATTTTGAAGTAAATCAGCAATTGTTTGCTTCACATATTCTTCCGCTTCTTCAACATTACGATCTTCCAAAATTAATTCTAAAACTCTAGTAATAACATTTTGAACTAATCGACAATTATCTCTTCTAACAGTTTCAATACCTTTAGTATCCATCTTATCAAATTTATTTGGATTTGTCCAATATAAACCGGCATATCTTTTCTTATTAATTAATAAATACGGGAAATAAACTTTCTCAAATTCTAATTTAATAGGATCAATGAAAAGTTTAGACACATATTCAGCTGCTTCTTCACCTAAAGCCATACATTTCTGTAAATCATTAAATCCAAATTTAACCATAACAGAATCGGTGTCACCATAAATAACTTCGGCATCATACTCAAATCCATTTTTAATACAATATTTATCTTGAACTGCTTGCTTTGTAGCTTCAATCATCTCTCTACCAAATGCTGTAACACTAGATGAAATAGCTAAACATGGTAATTTACCAATAGTTGCACCAGTAAAACCATAAACAGAATTAGCTGAAATCTTTAACGCAAGTTGTCTACCATTTAAAACTTGTTTCTTAAACGGATCTGTCTCATTCTTTAAATCTTTCTTAGCTTGCTTTCTTGCACTTAAAAGTTCTTGTAAAATTGTTGGCAAAATACCTTTCCTTTTATGACTTTTTATAAAACAATCTCCATTGGGCGTCTTTGTATAATCATCATTTTCCTTTAATCCTAACCTTTCAATCGTTTTTTTACTTAATAATGTAGTATAACACAAATTATGTGCCATCATAATGGATGGATATAATGATGCAAAATCTAATGTTGCAATTGGAACATCATAATACCCCCTTTTTGGCTCAATAACTGTTGCACCTTCGTATTCTTCATTAACATTTTCACTTCTCATATTAGGAATAACAATATTTAAATCCAAACATTTCCTAAATAATTGGGAAATAACTTTGATCTGTTGACCCCTACTTAACAAATATGAAAATGGGACACCTGTAACTCTAGCCATTTCAGTATAATTAACTAAACACATTAACTTTTCCATCAATCTCAGAGGTAAAAATGCATCCTTCAGACAATAAACGGCTAATCTCCTACGTGTCTCACCATCTCCATTTTGTAAATCTGTAATGACTGAATGATGAACATCTTCCTTCTGTTCACCTAAAAAGTGTGATGAAACAGCATTCAGTGTATAAGACCTTAATTTGAATTCTCTTTGAACAAATTGTAGCAAATCAAGTTGCATTCGTCCCTCTGTATTGATAACTTTCGATTCTCTAGTACCATAAGCTCTGGAACTGAAAACAGAATCCTTAATTTCCTGACGTGAGTGAAATAATCTACCAAAATATGGGAAACGTTCTAGTTTTAAAGTTTTGGCTCTGTTAATTAAGTATGGTAAATCAAAATTCACTATATTATAACCAATAATAACATCCGGGTCAACTTTAACAATAAAATCTCTCCATGCCATTAACATATCTCCTTCTTCTTCAAAACTGAAAACTTCCGATCCAACAATTGGGGAGCAACTTTTCACAGTGAAAACATTTCTCACAAATGGAACACTTTCACCAACTTTAGAAACAACATTGGCTATCTGAATAACACTATCAATTTCTGGTTCTGGGAAAATACCTTTCCTTCCAGCACATTCAATATCAAATGATAATACCCTCAATGGTGCCATAGATAAATATTGTCCTTCTGGCTTATGACTAACAAGATCTTCATAGTTTATATTAACCTCAAATTGACAGGTTGATACTTTCTTCTGTTCATCAACAAATGTATATTTCCCTGCAGGACATGATAGCCAACTCATACCCGTAATTTGACAATCAACCATCATTCTTAGCAAGTATTGTAAATTATCAAATGTTACTGTACCAGTAGGATTGAACAATTCATTAAATTGAATTTCACCACGCTCAAATGCAGTACGTATCTTCCCAGCAAATTTAGGATGTGATAGAATAATCTTTAAAAATGGTAATTTTTGATCACCATGATATTCCCAAATGCTCTGTTTCAATTCAACATCAACATCTTCAATCATAGCACCATACTGAGACTTTAGATGTTCAGTGAATTTTGTAAAATCAGTTGGAAATCCACGCGGTGCTGGTACATAAAAGTAATGTTTGAATCCAGTAACGTTACAAAGAACAGAATAGCCACTATCAGTCACACCAAAAAACCTTACACAACCTTCTTCTCGATCACCATTGGAAATTGATGATTCTTCCGCATCTAACTGTTGAAAATTGATGTCCGCCGTTGCAGAATCGAAATTGGCAGGAATTTCAGGTCTCGTCCATAACTGCATTGGATTTCTGGAATGTGATTCAGGTCCTGTTTGTGCTTGAGTCATCGTCAATAATTCTTTCTCAAATGACGAAGGTTCATTATCTAAATCATTTCCATTCAACTTTTGATGTATACTATTAGTATCGACATTTACCTTTTTATTGATAGGAATGATAAAACCTTCCTTTGACACTTCATATTCATTTAAGCGTCTTTTTTTATTTTCGAGTGCATATATATCTGTTTCTATGTCATTATTATTTTCTCTCTTAATAGGATTAGATACCTCGGTCATTGTCCGTTGAATAAGCAATAGCTTTTCAATTATCTTGGACGTGTCGGAACTAGTTAATTTCAAATTCCAAAAATCTTTTTACGCGTCATCATCAATCTTCGATCGAGAGAGAGATCGATCTCTTGATGAGGCTGGTGCACATCTCACAGTTGGACAAAACTTGATAACTGCGCCTCATGGCATGGAATTCAAGCAAGTTCCGCCCTGATATCATAATTCTTATCCGAATCTTCAGTAATATAAAAGCAACATCTTTTCATCTTACTATATCAATAGGAGATATTGAAAAATGTCGCTTAACTTTACTGGGACTACAGGAAGGAGGAATGTTAATTTAGGGAAACGGTACTTAATGAACCGTAACAAATCGGTGTTCTTAAAGTCTGCACAAGAAGAAAGAGAGAAAAGAGAAACGCAGAAAGCTAGAGAAAAGGCAGCCAGTATCATACAGGCATCCGTACGAAGGATGATTGATTTGGATAGATGGAGACGACTATTGGTATCCCAATGGGATGGTAGATCCATCTCAGAATTTAAATATTTTTTCCCGAATCTATGTAAAACTCAAGATTTGGAGGATACCTCCAATCAATTGAACAGTGTGATAATGAGTGTGACTAACATGACAGAAGAGGAGAAAAATATGCTTTTGAATATACTACTACAAACAATATGTACTCTGGAAGATAATAAATCTGCTAATATTTTATCGATACTGATTTGTCGCAAGATTATTCCTATATTGGATAACATAGACCACCCGTTAGTTCCATATCATATACGCGTTGACATCACAAAGCGGTTGATAGATATTTATCTCACTGGAGTTCCAGAAATACTTTTTTTCCTCTGTATTGGAGCCATAACATCAACAAAGGAACTACTCCCCCTGTTCGTACGCCCTGACGTTAATCCATATGAAAGTGCCCGAGATTGTGATTTTGTACAAAAATTTGTTGAAACCGAAACCAATGTGACCCAGGCCTTACTTTCAGCTACTGATGCCATTGAAAAATTAACAGATGTAGATAAAGTTGCTATGCTTTTATACTATTCAGATACTGTGAATCGTGAACACAGTAGGACGTTGGAAATTCCATTACTAAGGTTAATACCATTGATTCTCTCGTCTATTTCAAACACCATTGAAATTGATTATGATGCGAGGGAAAATGAGGTGATACAAACGAAAACAGATACCACAATTATTGTCTTAAGTTTAGGACAGTTTCAGAAATTATCAACCTTCTTTGAAACTTCGAGAACGCAGGTTCAAATTGAATATCAGGTAGAATACATATCTGCACTCTTACATTTTTCGGCATTAATCCTCAACGATAATGGTATATTGAAAACAGATATTATTCTAAATTGGATTTTACAAGCCAATTCACCGCTTCCAAAACAGTGCCTTAAAATTATTCTGAACAGTATATCCTGCTTTCAAGACAAAAGTTATATACCAAATCAAGATTTAAGAAAGCTAATAGATCCCAGCCAAAATGTAACTTTCTGGCAATCAATATTAGTTTTTAACGAATTCCTGCTGGGTCATATTCTATACACCCCTGATTCTGTGTTTTTTAATCAAATTGTGATGACAAAATCCGAACTGGTATCCTTTATTGGGTTTTTGAAGCTTTTTGTTAGCCAAGTTTTGCTAAAATATAGAGAAATTGATCCACCTACTAATCAATTTTTTCTAGGCTCTTTTAAAAAGCTTTTAGCATTAACACATGCTCTCTATACCAAAAATTTAACATTAAAGTTTCTTAAGCCTGAATTCTGGATTATACCTGACGTTGATTGGGCAATCGACTCTCTTAAATCTGCGATTCCCGCTATTGAAACCATCCACCATTCTTTAATAATGAATGACTATACAACTGTTAATGGCAACACGGATAATTTTTTGAAGTCAGGAGTATTTACAGATGTTTTTCAAAATGTTCCTAAAAAAGTGGTTGACGTACTCTACCTATTGACATATGCATCCTACATGATTTCGTTTGATAAAAGAGCTGAATTATTTCATTCTTTCATTGAATATGATAAACAAGAAAATGATGTTACAGGATGGTATCCTACGAAAGTTGAAGGAAAAGTGTCAAGAGACAATTTACTTTTTGATGCTTATAGTTCGTTTGGAAAAATAAGAGGTAGAGATTTCAAAAAGCCATTTTCAGTTCAATTTATCAATCAGTTTGGAGAAGCTGAGGCAGGAATAGACGGAGGGGGATTAACGAAGGAGCTTTTGACAAGTTTAGTCGATGTTGCAATAATACCATCCGAAGAAAATAGAAAAAAAAACAAGAATTTACAATTCTTTTCACCTACCACTGACCATAGACTTTATTTCAACCCTGAATTCTATTTCAAACTTTATTACGAAAGGCAAAATGCACAAGCATCTATTCCATACGCGTGCACAAACCACGAATATCTAGACATATGTCATTTTTTTGGTATGGTGATTGGCAAATGTTTGTACGACAATGTTTTGCTAGATCTTCCCTTTGCACCATTTTTCCTTAAAATATGTGGCAAATTGGGTGGTAAACTCTATTGTAATTTAATGGGTGACAAGATTGATTTTATGGGTGCAGCTGTTAATTTGAGTGAACTCAAAGGATTAGACATGTCATTATACCGTAGTTTGATCTACATTTTAAAACAGGACGAACAATCAAAATTTGATCAGATGGATATTCCATTTTCTGTTGATGGTGTCTTTTACGATATCAACGAAACTCAATATCACGTCACTATACCATTGGGAGAATTCAAAGAAAACAGTTATGTTACATCTGAAACTCGAATGCAATTTGTAAAACTTATGACCAACTTTAAGATTAGTGTTCAAACAAAACATCAAATGAACGCTTTTGCGAGGGGAATTTTTGAAGTTATAAAACCACATTGGCTTTTATTGTTTGACTTTAACGAACTCCAAACTCTAATTTCAGGGGATGCACATGATATAAACTTAGATGACTTAAGGGAAAATGTCGTGTATGGTGGAGGATATACAGCAAGTGATGAAACTGTGAATGATTTATTCGATATTCTTGAAGAATTCGACCCAGAAATGAAAGGTAAGTTTCTCAAGTTTGTAACATCATCATCAAAGAAACCACTTTTGGGATTTAAAGAATTGTCTCCTAGATTTGGAATATTTAATGCAGGGAGCGATATAAACAGACTACCTACGGCTTCAACATGTGTCAATCTTTTGAAGCTACCAAATTATAGAAACAAAGAGCTTTTGAGGAAAAAGCTGTTGTATTCGATAAATAGTAAGGCAGGATTTGATTTATCGTAGGATAAAGACAGCAAATTATATATATAGATCCGTATAAAATTCAATTAATTTTTAATAATTCCACTCTGTGAACGTTGACTGTTATTCCTCCCTAAAAGCTCCTGCTTCATAAAAGATTCAAAGTCAATCTTATCAAGTTCTCTTCCATCCCCGACTCTACTTATTTCCTTTATTTGGTTCATATTGTGAATACATTTAGATATAGTTTGAAGTAGTAAACTTGGTTTTAATGGTTTAGAGAGATATTCATCCATTTGTGCTTTTAAACAACGTTCTCTATCTCCAAGCATGGCATGTGCAGTAAGTGCAATGATTGGTGTCTTGAAACCTATTGCAGCATCAGCATATTTTTTCTTTTCCCATTCTCTAATCATTGCCGTAGCTTCAAAGCCACCCATAACTGGCATTTGAACATCCATAAGAACAACATCATAGGTATCCTTTTGAATAGCTTCCACAGCTTCTTGACCGTTTTCAACGACAACTACTTCATGTCCATGTTTTTCCAAAATTTTAACTGCAAGTTTCTGATTAACTAAATTGTCTTCAGCTAATAATATCTTGTACGAATTAGTTCCATCATTATCTGATTGTACTATTTTAGATTCTAGCGCTGGTAATAAAACTGATCCCAAATCCTTATTAGAACAAGGAATGTTACCATATGATGTTATCCCTAACTCCAAACAAATTCTCATATTGAGCTGAGGTAAACATGGATGTATTAAAACTAGCGGAGTATATTTAATTTCAGGTAACAATCTTAATTTATATCCAGTTTGAAGTGAATCAATAATAATAGCATCATAAGAATCTGCATCATCAATTTTCAATTCTCCTTGATGATTTTTTAGTGTTAAATTTATTGGCTCAAGCTGCAAAGTACTTAAATTCTTCACTAATCCATCAAGGTAATCTTCAATAACTTCTGTTGAAACAATCAAAACCTTATGTGCACTATAAGGTCGTAGAATTTCCAATTGCTTCTTCAGTGATATTTCAACTGGTGAGACGACAATAGTAAAATAGAATTGTGATCCTTTACCATATTCAGACGTAACCCAAATATCACCACCCATTAAATGAATCAATTGTTTTGAAATAGATAAACCTAAACCTGTACCACCAAATTTACGAGTTGTTGAACCATCTGCTTGACAGAAATTGTGGAAAATCAAATCAAGTTTATCCTTTGGAATACCTATACCAGTATCGGAAACACAAAATTGTAATTTTATTTTATCTCCAACATCTTCAAGTTTAGTTGTTGAAACAACAATTCTACCCTTACTTGTAAATTTGATAGCATTACCAATTAAATTTAAAATAACCTGTTTTAGTCTAAAGGAATCACCAACTAAATAATCTGGACATGAATTATCAACTTCATATATTAAATCTAATTGTTTTTCAATTGACTTAACACTCAAAGTTTTCAAAGCACCAAAAATTGTTGTTCTCAATGAAAAATCTATTTCTTCAATTGTCATACGATTTGCTTCAATCTTAGAGATATCTAAAATATCATCAATGATTGTCAATAAAGAATTTGCTAAATTATGTACAATATATAACATTTCACGTTGATATTGAGTTAATTCTGTTTCAAGTGTTAACTGTGTCATTCCAATGATACCATTCATTGGAGTTCTTATTTCATGGGAAGTATTTGCTAAGAATTCTGATTTAGTTTTATTTGCCAATTCTGCTGCTTCTCTAGCAGCTGTATTTCTCTGAATAGATTCTCTCAAATTGAAAACCATTTGATTAATTTTAGTTTTTAATGCATCCATTTCACCTGAAGCTTCAACAGTTATAAATCTTGTAAAATCACCATCAGTTGCAGCCGCAGTAATTTGTGCAAAAGCTCTAACTTGTGAAGTTAAATTAGATGCCATTGTATTGACATTTGTAGTAATTTCTTTCCATAAACCATCAACATCATTTACTTCAGCTTGAACACCTAATTTACCATCAATACCGACTTCTTTTGCAACTTTAGTAACTTCAATTGCGAAAACTTGTAAAGAATCCACCATCTTATTGATTGTATTTTTTAATTGTAATATTTCACCTTGAGCTTCAACATCAATCTTTTGTGATAAATCACCATGAGCAACAGCTGTTGTAACAGCAGCAATTGATCTAACTTGTGAAGTTAAATTATTGGCCATTATATTAACTTTTTGAGTAACATCTTTCCATACACCTTCAACATCTGTAACATTTGCTTGACCACCTAAAATACCCTTTGTACCAACTTCTGTTGCTAAAGTTCTCACTTCCTCAACAAAAGTTCTCAATCTATCAACCATTCTATTAATTGTATTTTTTAATTGTAATATTTCTCCATTACAATTTGCTGTAACTTTAGTTGATAAATCACCATTGGCAACAGAAGTTGTAACATTAGCAATATTTCTAACTTGAGTAGTTAAATTAAGAGCCATAGCATTAACATTATCAGTAAGTTCTTTCCATATACCACTTGCATTTTCAACTTGAGCTTGTCCACCTAATCTACCTTCAACACCAGTTTCCCTAGCAACTCTTGTAACTTCAAATGCAAAAGTTCTCAATTGATCAACCATAGTATTGATTGTATTCTGTAATGCTAATATTTCACCTTGTGCTTCAACTTTAATTTTTTGTGATAAGTCACCATTAGCAACGGCTGATGTAACAATTGATATTTCTCTAACTTGATTAGTTAGATTGTTAGCCATTGCATTAACATTAATAATCAAATCATACCATACACCTTTTGCATCTTGATATTTAACTTTACCACCAAGTTTACCATTTGCAACCTGATTTGCTAATTGATTAACACCATTTGTGAAATTATCTAATTGATCTACCATAAAATTTATAGTACTTTTCACTTTGAAGATAGATTTATTATTTTCACGATCATGATCTGTTATTATTACTCTTTGTGAAAGATCACCAAGAGCTACAGAAGTTATAACACTACCAATTTCACTTAATGAACATTTAAATGCTCTGTTTCGTCGAAAGAGTGTTTCATTCTCTCTTTTCAAACTAATTATTTGAGTTATTAAATCTTGTCTAATATTCATGTAATCTTTTTGGTATTGTAAGGGGTCTTTCAAAATGTTTATCAAAACATCCAATTCTGTTGATGTCATAATGGCAATAAATTTCAGTCTACTTTAGTCTAGAACTTTTGTAGTTTTTCCACTGTAAACCTAAATTTTTTAGAAAAATTAGTTGATCAAATATAGAATGAATACAGAAAGATCAACATACTGAAGATTTTAGGATCTTTGGTGTCCACAAAAGACCGCTATCGTTCTATGGTATGGGAGTAAACGGGTGGAAGAGGGGCTAGACATTGGAGGCTTGGCCATGTCAAATTTGTCCATTTCCCCAAATACCGAGACCACTCCCGTCCAAAAATAGTTACATTTTCGGCTTTTGCCAAGATTACGTCACTGCGGTTGGACCTGGCTGGATTTACAACTGGACCTATCATGATTTTATCCTCTGATATGGTCTCTGATTGGAACATACTGTTACATCGTAGAGTGTTTGATGATATATTGACGCGTGAAGTAGACAGTAATACAAAAAAGATGGAAATAAAAATATAGAGAAAAAGAATTGAATCATATAGATTGGGAATATTGTGAAGAAAACATCAAACAAGGAAATTAAAAAAAAAGGACAAAGGAAAATGAGTCACAAAGGGAAAAAATAGTAAGGTTAAACATTTTGGATATTAATCAATGAACTTCAACTCCGGTAGTCTTGGCAATATCTTTGGCAACATTATCTTTGATTTCTGTGAGATCTTCAAGAGGGTTCGATGCGGAGTTTAGACCTATAACTCTGTCAAATGTTGGCTTGATTGATTGATATGCATCGTTAGATAATTTCTTAGTGGTATTAGTAACAGCCTCAGTAGTTGATTTAGTTTCCTTTGCTTCATTTTTGTAAATTTCAGTAACATGAGTTGGAATCTTCGATACATTAGAAGCAGCATTGTGAATTCTATTGTAAGTTTCATTTATAAGAGCCCAACCTCTCTGATATTCGGAGTATTCCGAATTTAAATTAAGCTTTGAATTAGATGGTAATACTAAATTTAGCACATATTCGTAATAATCATTCGTATACTTGAAAACAGGATCCAGAAATTTCAAACTAGATTCAACTGTTTTATTGAGATCCCCAATTCTCTTGTTGACTTTTTTAACGATAGCATTGTATGTATTAGCATATGAGAATTTTGCAATATTAGGGAAGCTTCTGTCAAAGGAACTCAACCAACTATCAAGCAATAAATCAAATTGAGTCCAATAAGAAGCTAATGCATCAAATGACGATATGTAGTTAATAATTGAGTAAATAAAAGTGTTTAATGAGTTGAAGGCAAATTTGAATAACTCCCATTGCGATAACCAAGAAGTAATTTCTTTAACAGCTGGGTAATTGATCAAGTGCTGATAAGTTTTGTCAGAACCTTTGACAGTAGTAGATGGATTTTTTGTAGAGTCGGAAGTCATTGAGAATTGTATATTGCAGTTGGTACTAGCACAGAGTGTGGAATACAAAGGTGGATGGGTTGCCAAATAGACTTCGGAGGAAGGACGGGGATGAGCCCAGTTCCCAATTTTGAGTTTTAGTTTATTCACAAGCCTCCACGCTGATGTTTCTTTCTGGCCCCGGCCGCTCCCATCGACAAGCCTCCACCGACGCGTCGCCCGACAAAATTGTCTTCCTTTCTTCGTCGTGCAACAATTCTTGGGCTGAAATTTCAGTTCAAGCTTTGAAGACAGAAGTGTGATAGATTATGTGTGTTTTTGCAGTAGTAACATTCTAATACCTGCAAATTCAGTCCACTATACATGTCGTCTTTAGCAAAGCAGGCCTCTCACCGTTATGGTAGAGAACTTTCTCGTTATCCACATTATATCAGGAAGATGTTTGAACAAATGCAAGAACGTTCACAAATTCCTGCTTTCCGTTCACAATTTCGTCAGGTTGAGGAAAAGGCACGTTATCAGACTCCTCAACAATGGGGGGTTCAACCAGGAGATACAGTTTTAATTACAAAGGGAAAATATGCGGGTTCTATTTCGAAAGTTGTTGCATTACAAAAGGAAACAAATCGTGTGTTCCTTGAACATAGTGAAACTAAAAGAGTTGTCGTTCCAAAGCAATATTGGCAACCAGGTCAAACTTCTCATATTATTGATTATCCACTTCCGCAACATCCAAAAGATTTGAAAGTTGTTGGTACATTAGTTCAAGAGGATGGTACAGAAAAGAAAATTGCAGCTGATAAATTAGTTTTCAGTGGTGAATATTGGGATGATGATTATAAAAAAATGATGCCATATAGAAGAGTTAAATATAATGAACATATTATTATCCCTTGGCCAAGACCTGAACCAGTTGAAGATTGTCAATATTCAACATCTGAAGAATTAGTTGAGGAAAGAACTTTTTTCCCAAATTCTATTGTTTTCACTGATGCACCACAAGATTTATTGAAATCTTTAAGACATCCATTGATTAAGAGACCTTATAAATGGAATAAAGAATATTTAACTAAAAGTGATATCAAAAGACTCAATTCTCCTGAAATGCCAATTTCTCAGGATAAAAAGAATGCAATTTTGGAAAGACAACAAATTAAACAATCTCTACCTACTGAACCACTTCCTGAAACTGTTTCATTAGTTGGTGATAAAGTTGCTGAATTTTTAAATAATGTAACAGATCCTTCATATGCTAAATTTATCAACAAAATTTCACCAGATTTCAAAGATCCAAAGAAACTATTAGAAGAAAAGCAACAGAAATTATACGATGAAAAAGTGAGAGAAAATGCTGAATTGAATAAAATAAGATCCTTTGTTGAAGCTAAATATAAACTTAAGAGAACGAAAAAACTTCATATTTAATTTTTTATATTCTCTATTCGATATATCTTGTAAATATAATATTTTAAATCATTCAATTGCTTTAGTGATTTGATTAGATTCAAACAAGCTTACAAATTTCTAAGGAGAAAGTTCAAAACTTTTCAAAAATAAAAAAAAATTATATATAATTTTACCCATTAGAAAACAAAATAAGCTAAAGTTTATCATATTCGAGTTTTCCTTCAAGTTTTTTATTTTCAACCATTTTTCTAACAGCTTTTAATAAATCACCTTGAACAATATAATCTCTATCTTCTCTGATTGCGAAAAATCCTGCTTCAGTAATAACATTTCTTATATCTGCACCATTAAATCCATCACTTGTTTTCACAAGTGGTTCAAAATCAATTTCACCTTTCTTTTGTACTTTAGAAATATGAATTTTGAAAATTTCTAACCGTCCATTTTCATTTGGTAATGGAATTTCGATCTTTCTATCTAATCTTCCAGGTCTTAATAATGCAGGATCTAAAGTATCTGGTCGATTAGTTGCCATAATAACTTTAGTTTGTCCTAATGAATCAAAACCATCCATTTGATTTAATAATTCCATCAATGTTCTTTGAATTTCACGATCTGCTGATGTTCCTTCACTGAATCTTCTACCACCAATTGCATCAATTTCATCCATAAAAATAATACAAGGTTCATGTTCCTTTGCATAACTAAACATTTCTCTAATTAATCTAGCAGATTCACCAATATATTTATCAACAATTGCACTTGCTGGTGAAAATATGAAATTTGCACCAATTGTAGCTGCTGCTGCCTTTGCTAATAAAGTTTTACCAGTACCTGGTGGTCCATATAATAAAACACCTTTAGGTTGTTTAATACCAACTCTTGTAAATAATTCTGGATTTTTTAAAGGTAATTCAATAACTTCTCTTAATTCTCTAATTTGTTCAGTTAAACCACCGATACCTTGAAATGAGATTTCTCCTGGTTCAAATGTTGTCATATTATAAACAGATGGATCGACTTCTCTTGGTAATATTCTCATAATTGTTAATGTTGTCATATCAAGGGCAACTCTTACACCTTTAATTAATTTATCTTTATTAATAGTTGTACGACAACCAACAATATATCTAGGTCCAGAAGATGCTTTAACAATATATTTATCATTACCTAAATATTTTAAAACTTCACCAATGATTTGACCTATAGATTGTAAAGCTTTAATATCATTTTCAGTTTTATCGAAATCTTTCTCTAAATTTGCTAAACCTAAACGCATTTCTTTAAGTTTAGATTCATAATGTAAATGTTCAATTAATTTATTCTTTAATTCTGTTAATGCCTCTTGACGTTCCTTCTCCTCTGGATCAAGTTCACCTTCATCTTGTACATCTTCAAGTTCTATATGAGATGTTGATGGTTCTTGAGTTGATTCATTATTTTGTTGTTGAGCTTGTTGTGCAACATCTTCTAATTGTTGTAAAAGTGGATCGTTTTCTTCACTCATGACCTTTTATTGTAATGAAAATTGAATTTGCCACCTTGAGTAGGTGAATATTCCTATTTAGTTGAGTTTCACGATTTTAAGAGCTTTCTCAATTTGGTAATCCTGCAAGAATTGCTAGAATTGGCGGCGCGGGCCTCCCAGCTTCTGGCGATCGAAATTTGATAAATTTAATGAAAATTCATTGAAATCTGTGAACCAAAAATCTGTGAACCAATTTTTTATAAAAGTTTTAAAATTGACCAACAGATTAACATACTAAGATAGTGTTATTTTTTTCCCTTTTTTATTTTTAAAAAAATTACAAAGATATGGAGTTTAATGCTGTTATTTTTTGTGGTAATGGACATAATTTAATACCTTTAACTGCACCTGGAGAATATCGTACTTCTAAGGCATTACTTCCAGTTGCTAATAAACCATTGATTGAATATGTACTTGAATGGTGTGATCAAGCACCTTTTAAAAGTGTTAATATTGTTACAGATGTTTTAAATGAATATCAAATTTCTAAAGCATTAGAACAATATCAACTTAGGAGAGATGGAGATCTTAAAAATTCAAGTCCAATAAAATTATTTACATCTGAATTAAAGACAACAGGTGGAATTTTAAATGAAATTTTCCCTCATAAAAATGAAGAAAATTATGTTATTTTACCATGTGATTTTATTACTGATGTTCCACCACAAGTTTTCATTGAAATTTATAGAGGGAATAGTGATGAGAATATTGGATTAAGTATATTTTACAGTAATAAATTTGAAACAATTGATAAAAAAGTTTTAAAAAGCAATTATACTGTTTATTCAAATCAAGATAATGGTAATACAGTATTACTTGATATTTATTCTAAGAATTTTGTTATGATTGATAAATTTTTAAAGATTCGTACACAACTTTTATGGAAATATCCAAGTACATCAGTTTCAAGTAAATTACTTGATTCATTTATTTTTTTCATGAATTCTAAATGTTGGAAAGATGGTAGAGTTGAAATTGATAATAGAAGTGTTTATAAAATTAAGAGAGATTTAGCTAGAGATTCATGGAAACATTCAACTAATAAGGAAACAATTGGGATGTTTGCACTTGATAAAAATGCATTATTTGCAAGAATTGATAATTTAGCAGTTTATATGGAAATGAATAGACATTTTTTAAAAATACATGCACGTTCAAATAAATCAGGGAATTCAAGTGTTGGTGCAGATTGTATTGTTGGTGAAGATATTAAAATTGGGGATAAAAGTACAGTTAAAAGAAGTGTTATTGGTAAAAATGTTAATTTAGGTAAGAAATGTCGTGTTTCTGGTTGTATTTTACTTGAAGGAGTTATTATTGGTGATGGTGTTGTTTTAGAGAATTGTATATTGGGGAGGGGTGTAAATGTTGGTAATCAATCGAAATTAGTCAATTGTTATATTGAAGGAGGTTATAATGTTAATAGGAGTACAGATATAAAGGGTGAAACATTACGGAATATGACATTAGGTGAAATATCTGATGGAGATGTTTTTTACGAATCAACTGAAGAAAGTGATGGTAGTAGTGGTGAAAGTGAATATGATGATGAAGGGTTTGAAGAAGAAGAATATGATGATGATATTTTTGCGAGATGATTGATTAGATTGTAACAGAATGTTTATAGATTTTAATCTGTTCTTGATTTAGGTATTTAAAAGGGGGGGGTAATAGAGAAGTTTACTCACCTCGTGATTAAAGTAAGGTATTTTTCATAATTCCACCACAGGGGAATAAATCGTAATAAATGGACGGTATTTTATATAAATTAATATACCATAAATGGATATCATTGAGAGAAGACATAAATGTTAGGTGTAAGAATAGTGGGGAGAGTGTGTAATTTGAATAAACTTATACATAATGCTCACCTGACTGAGTGAGTCAACATTGCCAAAATTGATCCGGGTCTGAAAGAAAATTGCCCGCGACAGCTTTTAGCCGCGTCTGATTTTCCTCAAAAAGAAAAAGTTTGAGAAATAGAGTAAATTATAATCATATTTTGCTTCTCTAGGGGCGATCGTATGAGGATCGAATAATACAGTAGAGTATATGACATGAGATGATTGGTAGTATGATTTGTAGAAGTAATGAGTACTTTATGAAAATACAAGAATACTTTGAAATCAAAGGGAAAGCCAATAAAATGCGTAAGGAACAAAAGGAAGAAATTTATGAACCAATTATTACAATGAATAAAGATGTTGTATATATTTTTTTTTTCTTCGTAAATTCGATTGATTACCAATGAGAGACTTTTGAAGTAAGGAGAAGGCAGTTACATGTAAGTAAAATTGGATAGGTAAAATCAGGTAGTTTGGTGATGAGAGTGAATCATTTGTAAAATCTAACGACATCAGTAGATGCATGAAAAAGTTTATGTGATTCGCACTATTATAGGCGTGTCCAAGCGAAAAAATGAATTACTGCATGCGGTGAATCCCAATATAATTACAATTCCGTTTAGGGCGAGGTTCGAAAGATCTATATCATGACACCATTATAGAAATAGCAAGAATTGGGAACAGGCAATGGGATTTGTGTTGGTCAGTAGCTGCGGTAAAGGCGAATTAGAGCACGGGAAGCTAGTGCAGTTGCTGCAGGGCGATCCGGCGCCAGGAAGGCCCGAGTGGGCCCAAGTGGGCCCAGCGAGACAAGGAGACAATGCGAGGCGCGCTGCAGCGCTGCGGCTGGCGACTTCCCCAATTCAGGCAAGCTCGGGCCGGAGCCAGCCACTATTTTTGTTGGCGCTCCATGGCACCAGCGTGTGGCCAAGAAACAATGCAATTTAGATTGCTATCCTCATGTGCATGGGTTGAGCAGACCTTAATAGCTCTATTGTTCACACCAACCGTTCTTGCTAACAGCATATAACTAAAGTAGGTTTTTGGTATGTTTGCTAGTTTTATAAATATAAGGAGCATATCCCAGCTATGCCCTTACTTAACAATTTACTACACTTTTAATCCTCTTTCCTTCTATAACCGACCCCGATCTATTTCTTTCCCCACCAACCCCCACCCACCTTCCCACACCAACCATTTTGATCATCTCAAACTCTTTCTAAATAATGGTTAAATTAAACAACTTATCAAAGTCGATTGCTTTGAACTTATTATCCGCGTCATCAGCATTAGCTGCGTATTCTAACACAACTATTTGTGAAACTCAAACAGTTACTTCAACTTCAATTGTTTCACTCTATGGTCCAGAATTTACCGGTACAATTGATCCAACTTATTCAACACCGGCTCTTGAAAATTCTTGGGGTGCAAAGTCCGGTCCTGTCTTTACCGTTTTCGTTCCACAATACAAGTACGATTTAACAAGTTTGGATTTATACTTGCTGAACGCGGAAGGTATTACTTACAATGCAGATTCTTACAAATTATTCTCTGGTAATGGTGATTCATTTGTTTGGCCTGGTAATATTTATGAAACTTCTCCTTCCGGTTTAATCTTTGATGGTAAAACTCAAGATCCTTACTTGAAAATTACCGTTGTTGGTGAAATCGATGAAGATTCTCCAGCTTTCATTGCTGCTTTTAACTTAGAACTTGACGTTGTTCCATCTGCTGGTTTGGATAAGAGAGAAATTATAACTTTCGAACTTACCGCTTCTGTTGCAAACCCAGATTATACTGCGCCAACTGAGGCACCAACTGGTACTGCAACTGGTACTGCTACTGGTACTGCTACTGGTACTGCAACTGGTACTGCTACTGGTACTGCTACTGGTACTGCTACTGGTACCGCTACTAACGCACCAACCGGTACTGATGCAACTAACGCACCAACCGGTACTGATGCAACTAACGCACCAACCGGTACTGATGCAACTAACGCACCAACTGGTACTGATGCAACTAACGCACCAACTGGTACCAATGCAAACGATGCAACCAATGCAACCAAATCAACAGGTACTGCAACCGCAGAAGATGACTCCACTTCAAGCAGAACAACCACCAACGTTGTTACTGTTGGTAAGACAATCACTGAAGTTATTACTTCTTGTTCTGACAACGCTTGTACTGGAGTTACCCGTACTGCAATTGGTACAGTTATCGAAACAACAATCAGTGATGTTGTAACTTCTTTCACAACTTATTGTCCAGTTGTTGAAATTTCTAGTACTGTTACAATTGCTGATGTCGTTACAGTTATCGTTACCGATTGTTTGATCGTTGAAGAAGTTGCAACTGTTCCTGTAACTGTAACTCATGGTGAAACTACTGAAACTAAAACTTTCACTTTAACAAATACTCAACATGTTAAACCATCGGTTAATCCAACTATTGTTACTTCAACTTCACATACATCAAAATCATCTCCTAATGAAATTGAATCAACTCGTGTTTCAATTTATGATGCTGCAGCTCCTGCAAAGCAAGGTTTATTCGCTGGAATTGTTGCTGGTATTTTAGGTTTAGCTTTAATGATCTAATCAACTTAATTTCCTTTCGGTGCTGGATTTCATTCACCTTGATATTATTTGTTTTGTTTTTCGTGTTTTCTAATTTCAAACGTTTGTTTTTTTTCGTCTTACATCTTATTTCCTGGGAAAGAAATAGAAAGAGGGAGGGGCAATGCTATAAGTTTTTTTTCATTTACAAAATTTTAGAATTTAAATTAAATTTAAGTCCACTGATTTGATTAGTTCCAACTTCAATTATAAATGTTCCACTATTTCGTTATTTATTTGATTGCTTTAAAACTTTCATTTATGTTCCACTTTAACGAAATAATTTATTTTGATGTAATCAAATTACTATTGGAAACTTAAATTGGTTTAAAAATATTTCTATTATTCGTAAATTGTATATAAACTTTATATTTTTTTTTTAATAATTTGAGAAGTTTAAAAAAATAAAAATTTAAAAATTTAAAAATTCTTTATCGACTGTTTCCTTTCAGTCTATTTGCACCAACTTTACAATGTTCATGAAATTGACATGTAATACACAATGTTTTGTTCATTGTCGCATTTGGATCTCTTTTACCTAACCATAGATCCATACCACTTAAAACCCCCCTTTCAACAAAATCATTATCAAATTCAGCTACTTCTTCTAAAATTTTCTCCTTATCAAGATTTAAATATTCAACTCCAACTTTCCCACCAATAAAATGAGCTGTTAAATTCTGTATCTGAGCTACTCTTGCTAATATATGGGCTAAAGTTGGAGTATAAGCCCAATCCCCTTGTAAAACATATAAATTCTTCCTATTAGTTGTATTTTTAAAATTATATGGATGTTTAGGTGGTTTAAAGGAAATACCCCCAAAATTTAAATCAATACCATATTTGAGTTTAATACATTCTTGTAAAAACATTGGATATATTAAACAAAAAAATGCAATAGTTTCATTATCAAGTGGTTCAAAAACATGAAGTCCTCGACCAATAGATTCATGAATCCATGATCGATAATATGCATTAGCATCTGATGCTCCTAGTTTGAAAAGTTTATAATAAATACTAGCTTGTAATAAATTTGTTCGAACAAAAGAACGATTAGGCTTAAAACCTGACTTCCTTGACTTATATTCTTTAACATTCAAATAAATTTGTGGCTTGTTAATTTCCATATATCGATTAAATTCCCTTATGAAATCATCATAACTATCTGTTGTTACTTTAGGTCCATTAATATGCTTTATTAAACTAGTCAATACTTCATGGTCATCGCTTACAAGTGTTAATTCATCAATCATACCATTTATTGGAATCCCTTCCCCATCACCATCAATAGTAAAATTATTAGAATTATTGGTAAAATAACCGTGAATATAAATCTCTCTACATGATCCATGTCTTAAAAGAACTATAAGTCGCCCTAATGTTTCAAGAAGTAAATAAGCTTGTGAGTTTTTAGGATTTTTCGAACTTACCACAGTAGGATAGCTTCTTGGTCCTATTCGTGAACTGCCTGTCTCTGTTATTTCTGACTTTAAAAGATCATTACTTTCTGTTGAATTTTCATTCCCTGAATGGAAATTACCATAATAATGATGCTTATCTGTTTCAACATATATTTTTCGGCCATTCACTGAAATACATATCCTTCGTGTGGGATGTACCTCTTTTTCTAAACTTTTATGCAAAATAACTCCATGTTCAATTCCTTCAACAAACTCCGAAAAATTATCACTAAGATATAATAAATAAATTCTCTCTAATTCACAATGTGAAAACCACAGAAGTTTAGTAACACTTAATCTTGTACTTGATCTTTCATCAAAATTAGTAGAAAGTCTTTCAAATGGAGATGGGATACCATCTTTAAACAAATTACTATTAGGTAAATATCGCCTTGTTCCACCATTGAAAAATTCCTTAAGTTGTTCTATTAAAGACTTGGGTTTGTTACTAATATTCTCTTGTATTCTTTTCCTAATCTGTGCAATATTCTTTTCTTTAACCATTAATCTTACTCTTTCCTGTGGGGGTATTTTCTCTTCTTCATCATTAGGGATATTTTTGGTAGTCGATGTTTTCTGAGCTTTGCGTTTCGCCTTGATTTTAATATTTTGTCTAACCTTATTCAACTTAGCTACCTTAGAACCTCCCGATGATTCGATCTTGATAACTGCATGTGTCGCTTTGCCCAAACAGGGGTTCATACCTTGAATGATTACAGTTTAGATAGTTTTTAATTTGAGGCTTTCAGATTAAATTAATTTTGCACAAATTTTGTCTAAAAACCCCACAATACATTCGCAGATCTAAGTTTTATATTAGCCATTGATAAAACCTTTGGCCACTTTAATATCTAAAATTTTAATGTTTCATAAATACAATTCTATTTTAGCCGGCGAAAGAAGTATCTAAACTATGATGGTTCTACAAAATGTGTGGAAGAATTTTTGTTCTGTATTCAGAGTTTCTCATCAGTCTTGACCACAATTTACTCCAGTCATAAATCAACCGATAATGTACCTATTGTACTTTAACATTGTTTTACCTTCAATTAATTTCTAAATTAACATGCTAATTTTTTGCAAATATAAATTATGTTCCGGTAGGGTGTTGCCATCATTTCATAGACATCAAACACAACGCATTTAAATTTTGTGTAAACTTTATGTAGAAACCTTTACTACATCTGGCATATCAGCAATCATTAAAATGTCAATAAATCAGATGACAAGTTTTTCCATCTTTGTTATCAAACATACTGCATTCTAACTCAAATCATTTTGCTAAACGAATTGTAACAGTTGGAGTCAATGCATTTCACCAAAGTAAGATTAACCAAAAAATTGTCATCATTTTGTCTTCATCCAATGTAAATCCATAAGATATGTGCTTCTTCTCTTCAGGAATAAAACACTCTATTTTTTTTTACATCACACCTAAACCAGGTATTTCAAAACCTAGTCATTCCCTTAATATCAAAACATTTCAACATTAGATTGGCGTCCTTACCTGTTTCACGTGAATTCCACACCATTAAAAAGTCACTGCCAAGAAAAGCCTTATTATTATTAATGACGATTTCGGCAATGGCTTCCGATGAAAGTTTAGAATTCGATAATTCCAAATCGAAAATGGTATCTCTAATTTCTTTCGCAAACGTTTGATAATCATCGTTTTTCAACTTGATACCATAAAGCTTACACATATTCCTATTAGCATCAAGGGAAATGCCAATGATATCCATCAAGTGAGCAATTATCATGACAGAATTCTGGTCTATTGTTGAGACACATTTACGGTCTAAAGCTTGTAATAGCTCATGGTTAACAGATTGTCTTATGACATACTCGATTTGACTGTCAACATATTTGCAGATCTTTACATCGTACTTGCTTAAACTTTCAGCGTTCACGAGAAAAGCTTGTTTAATCTGAATGCTAATGTCACATTCACCGAAGATCTGTGCTAAAGCTTCCAACCATCTTTTAAATGAAATCTTATTCTGTAATGGTACGTATGCCACATTTTTTAAATTAACCTTATTTGTATTTAATGCACGACAGTAATCTTCACCACAATGCTTAGGACATCTATTATCGTGAACTTTTGTGATACTTTCAGTATTGTCGTCTATTATCGTAACCTTCTCAGTATTTTCATCTATTTTTGTAACATTTTCAAACTTGACGCCTTCTTCGTAGTTTGGGTAATCACATCCAGTTAAGTTGATATTACAAACCCATTCGATCCATCTACTGAAAAAAGATGGATCCTTCCCAGCAGACTTTATCCCGAAATCCCCCTCAGCATTCGCAGTGCTACTTGCATAACTAGATCTAGTCATGGCAGTAATTGATAAAGCTTCATCCTTCATTCACTTCAGAGTCTGGATTTTATAATTTCATTTTAGTCGAAGGAACTTGTTAATACCGAAGGTTGAACTTTTTCACTTAACTGCGTGGATGAATTTTCATTAACCCTAATCGGCGTTTCTTGCATCTCCCACGTATACCCTTCTCCCTCATAGCAAATAACACTAATAATATTCAGAGAATGATAGAGTTAGTGCAGATTAAAAAAAAAATAGCAGCAGAAAGTTTCAATCGAACCAGCTTGCCTTGAGTGATGTGATTTGAGTTCAGTCGTATAATTATATGGCTTTTTGGTAACAAGTAAAGAAGAAGTTGAAGAAAAATGCCAAACTATCCTCTTTGCATCAACATTTTGATAAAATGCATACCTTTAATTTGATAGAGGCTTCTCCTTTTATATGTCTGTTACGAATATACAATAAACTAGACACTGCCTGTTCGCTTCAAGGGAATTTGACAAATGTTTTTGAACTCACATCGATCACACAAATAAGTTGTGTTAGTAGGCACTGGTTCTCTTTTACCAAGCCAGAGTCGCATTCCTAGATCAATTTGACCATCCACAAATTTCTGATCATATTTACCATCTACTTTGGCAATCAGTTCCCTTTCTTTAGTAAGGTATGTTACTTGTAAACTATCATGCAAAAAAGGCTTGAGTAAACCTTGAACTTGTGCTAAACGAGCACAGATATGCGCAAGAGTTGGAGAGAATTTCCATTTTCCATTCAAAACATCTAGTTTAGGATCATTGGATGTATTATGGAACTCGTATGGTTCATGTAACGGAGTAAAATCAATCGAACCAAAATTAAGCGGCTTGCCGTTTTTCAATTTCATACAATCATGCAGGTACATGCTGTTTGTCATACAACAAAGCGTAACGATGTCATTTTTCATAGGTTGATCTAATTCGAAATTTCTATCCTCCATATTTTTACACCATGACAAAAAGGAGTTGGCTGGGTCCGATGCTTGTAAATCCAATAATCTCCTATATATACCAACTTGTAACATATTAGTTTTGTTTATAGACGTCGCTGGTTTCTTGCGATATGATCTTGTTTTATCATCATTGACTAATATGTATAACATCGAATTGGTAGAATCTGTCCAACTGGTTGAAACATTTTGAATTGTTTCAATAACACTATCAAAGTCAACAGCTATTTGTAACTGGTGCGTGAGTGTTTCATTGTAATTATCAACTGCTCCAAAATGATCACTGGTAATTTTGAGGTCATCTACAATCCCACTTATGACAATGCTGTCTGATGTAGGCGGCATGACCAAAGTTGAAAGAGTCGGTGAAAAGTATCCATGAGTTGGTATTTCTCTGCATCTTCCATGCACAAAAAGCTCAATAGTTCGTTTAATGGATTCATTGAGCTTGTAATGTTGCATTTTCTCAAGATTTTTGCTATCAGTAAAAATGACAGTCGAAGTTGTACTGTCAGGTAACGGGAGAAATTTATTATATATCTTAGTTGTTTCGTTAATGTCAATTTTACTTTTAACTTCTTCATATTGTTCATCTTCTACAATCCCTAAACTCGTATCTTCAAGTTTTAGATCCGGTTTCGTTTCATCATCGATATCTTCATCGCTCTGATATTGCACATCTTTATGTTCAGTAAACACATTTATATTTGATTGAAACATGTTCTGCGATTCGAGACTATTCTCCACTGGTATTCTATATTGTAAGACATCATCATCTGAATAAGAATCTACCTCAATAACAACATTTGAGTCTTCATTTTGAAGAGTAATATATTTCTGAGGATGAACCATAATTTCTAGTTTTCTATGAACGGAAGATCCTATCTTCATCAATTCTGTTTCCTTCACGATATCACCTTTATATAGCTCATACATTTTTTTCAACTCACAATACGAGAAAGGAATAATTTTAGTAACACTCAATCTTGTTACACTATCAGTATTGGATATTTGGGATAGTTTCTCATAAGGTGTAGGAATATTGTGATTATTCTTCAAGAAATAGAGAGGCAAATATGGATAACCTTTCTTTGGAGCAAGATAATCGATTAGCGGACTTGCAAAATTGGGTTTAATTAGCTTCTGTAAATCATCATCAACATTTCTTGAATAACCTTTACAAAGGTAGTTTATTTGCAATTGTATCTGTTCATCGGAAAATAATCTCTGTTTATCTTTATTATGCACCTGCAATGTGTCTACTGTGGTACGTTTCCCTTTCAATTCTTTTGGAATCGGAATTTTCAATCGGATTGTATGTATACCGCGTCGCATATGTTATTCTTTTCAAATATAGATCTTGTCATCAAATAAATGGTTAGAGGAATGCACATGAACTGGTTGGCGAAAAAAGAAACTATCAGTTCGTTCATCAAGTTTTGTGATAGCTCATATTTTTACGATTCTGGTGGCTCGACAAATTTCATAAAATTTACAAGTTCAATATTAAGGCATGCATGTAACATGTGCATGTGTGTATAATGTGTAATACGTAATTTGCTATTGCAATTTGATGGATCCACATGTTTCAAAAATAGAAATTTAAAGTGTTTGAATCAACTAATAGAATAGTAACGTTGACTTTTTTCTTTCAAGCTTAATTCTAATTTTGGTTTTTCCTAGCAATTTAAGCCCACATAAAAAGTTTTATTAAAGGGACAAAGGTACTTTCAAATTCAGTAAAATGAGCACTCAATTACCGAAATCCAAATGAAGTTTTAATCTGCTGAGACTAATTTTCAAAATCGACAGACTCCAATTGAGTATGTTTGAAGTGATATATAAATCAAGACTTCATCGCGACCGGTACGCTTGCAGATCTGCATCTTGTATTGTGGTTTAATGTTATAAAGAGTGAGGAATTATTTGTATATATATAGCTGATAATTTACATTCCGTCAATTTCAGAGTGTGATTATAAGGCATGTCTTAGAGAATCATTTTGATAGTGATTCATATCATCTTGGCTTGCTTCTAACTCGTACATATTGATATTGTTTTTCTTCTTAAAAGTAAAACTATTTTTCAATGATTTATCGATATGAATGTGGGAGTCTCTGCCATAAACAACACCTGGTGAAATAGTGCATATAATTGTGGAGCTTAGGGTAATTAAAAGGCCCTCAAAAATCATAAAGTAAATTTCTTGATATGCCAACTTAGAATCTAGACCCTGTCTTAACTCAATCAATCTGTAAATACATCTAACAAAAATCAAGATGCAGCAAATAGATACACCAGTAACAAATGGTACAAGTAGATTTCTGTCCCTAATGTTTTGATAACTTGGATTAAAATCACGGAATCCGTACTTACATTCAGTGTACACTCTGTAAAGTAAAATGTACCAAAACACTTGAAAAATTCCAATCGTGCAGACCTGAATAGCAATACCGGCAACCAACAAATCTCTACCAGAGTTGCCTGCACCTTCTGATTGTGCCCTTGAAGCAATACCACCACCTGCTCCTTGAAGGAAAATAGAGAATAAATCAGCTGTAATAAAAATTAACGAATATTGCATTGGTTTCAGAACAGAAAATTTTTCACCATAAATCACTGTCAATTGTGCAATTATATAATAAATTCCTGCCATCATAAAACTTGGAGCAATAGTCAAAGCAACAGAGTTCATAATATAACCAGAGCGACTGTTAATATCTTGAGATAATATCAATCTACCAATATAGCCAACAATCTCTAAGCCTAACCCCCAACTCCAACTAACTAAAAACCACCACTGATGATAAAAAATGGACGAAGCTGCCATAAGAGCAAATAAAACAATGTTAATTGTCAAAAGTGCAGCGTTACCACCAACAGAAGGATAATGACCTTTGAAGAATGAGTGATCGTCAAAAATTTCTTTCATGACAGAAGACGCTCTTGCCACTTCAGTCATCAAACTTGCTTTTGTTGCAACATTTGTTTCAGTTGCAGCTTTTTCTAATAAACTGTAAAAATTAAAGGTTGCTTGATTTTGTACCAGGTCGTTAATATATTCCCAAGAAGCACTTTCCGAGATAGTATGTAATGCATCATATAAAGATTCTTGTCTAGCTTCTGCAACAGATAAAACCGAAGTAATTGATGCTAAAGGCTGGGAGACTGTACTTGGTACTGTTTTTGGAATAAAAGATGAAGTTAATTTCATATAATCAGTATTGAGATTGTCAAATTTTGTAACTAGAGTTGCTAATCTATTCATTGTTGTGTTACGTTTGCTGCTTTTATAAATGGAAACAAAACTAGATGCAAAGAACAACAAAATTTAAAAGCATAATAAAAATTGCTGAACATTTGAAGGAACTGTCATGGTTTTTATAAAGGTTTGCGCCAATGAAGAGGTAAAGTAGAGTTTTGCTACCAAAGAAATTCCTAAGCCTGGGAACGCGCTTCAAAACTCAAACAGTGGACGTATCCATGCATGTTGAAAAAGCCTCGAATATAATATATTGAATGGCTATAAACTTCTAAAAGGTGTGCTGATGTACTACAATCAGATACTTGACAATGTTACAATGACTACAATTGAATTCCAATTACTGAAGACTTTTTGTAGTTCACAATCTCTAATTTACTTTATACTAAAAACTTGTTCTTGAATTAACAATTTCTCTAAAGTCTATATCACCATGCAACAAAACTAATAATAGTAAATAAATAACACTTAGAAAAAGGAAGCCAAACGAATTCCAGAGTAGCGCAAGCGATGAAACGTTAAAGAGGCTTAACCAAACCAAAAGGCCGCTTTGCCGATGTGCATAATTAATCTTTTCGAATCTATTTTGACTTGGACTTAACCTTTGAACGAGATGTTTTGGATGGGACTTTTCGTTTTACTTCCTTGATTAGACTATCCTTCTCAATCCCGTTATCTTCATTTTCAACCTCATCTTCAAGAGTGTCACCTGTGCCCAACAACTCCCCCTCCTCTTCTTCCAATCCCATTAGAGAATTTCCCTTGGTGGCTTTGCCAATAGAATCACCTGTCTTGTAAATCATTGTAGGATGAACATAAGAATTGTACTTACGTGTAAATGCACTCTTCACTGATGTTGGAATTTTTTTGTATATATCATCTATTTTCATTGTTCCATTAACCTGTAATTCCAAAATGTTGGTAAAATCTTCCTTTGTCAAATAGTACTCATCCATAAATTCAAGCAAATTAGGGATACCTTCAGAACCTTCAGTGACAAGCGGATTCAACAATTTGTCCCTCAAAAATGGGATATAGTCTAATCTTAAATCAATATTGTTTGTCTTTGTTTTTGTACATGTGTGGTATTGTAAATTTTGAACGATTCTTTCAAATTTCAAACGTTTAGAATTTTGTCCTAACCAGCCTGTAAAATTTATTCTATTAGTTATTTGTCCTTCAACTTGGTATGCAGGATAAATAGTTGATAAAACTGCATGAAGAGGTAAAAGAGACCATTGTTGTTCGGCACTACGAATTTTAGAATTAACAATATCACTCTGGGAGATTAAATCTGCAGCTTTTTCAATTTGAATTAAATCTTGCACTTTATTACCACCTTTATTAGGTCTTGTTATTCTATAGTTTTCATGAAGCATTAAAGGAATAATATCCATATCATTAAAGTAAAGTTGAATTTTCTCATTGATAGAGTATTTATTTGATGATAATAATTTTGCAATAATATCAAAAGGTTTTAGTGAAACCTCCTTTTCCCATGAATCTTGCATGTCGTTCAAGTTATCAAAATTTAAACTTTTCTGTGTTCTGGCAACT
The DNA here is from genome assembly GCA_039700735.1 of Pichia pseudocactophila. Classification (NCBI taxonomy): domain Eukaryota; kingdom Fungi; phylum Ascomycota; class Pichiomycetes; order Pichiales; family Pichiaceae; genus Pichia; species Pichia pseudocactophila. Next base: position 31,999 of record JBBJZV010000090.1, read on the forward strand.
GTTGACATTATATTTATAATTTGTCTAATGTCATTGTGTGTAATAGAAACTAACTTATCAACAAGATTTGGATCCAGTTTCAATCCCTCTCTATGAGCAATTGTCATTAATCTAGCTTTCATTTCTCTAGCAGTTGGTCTTCTCCAGACCAGATCATAGCAAACTTTATCAAGTGGTCTCATTTTAGGTAATGACTTGTCGTTACAAATTAGAATCATTGGTGTCTTGGTGATTCTGCAAAACTGAGCGATTTGCGCAACACCACCGTTATCACCACTTGACATACCATCGACTTCATCCATCAAAAGAACAATTTTCTTTGAATTTGTATCATTTTTCGTTAATTCATTAAAAAAACCATTCACTGATGTATTATCAAGACAAACTCTCAAGTTTTCATTTAGTAATTTCTTTGATCTATAATCACTTGCATTTTTTTCAATAACATCATAACCGAGTTTTTTGCTTATCAAAGTAGCAGCAGTAGTTTTACCAATACCAGGAGGACCACTAATCAAAACAGCTTTGAAACTATCTATAGAAGAGCCTTTCAAATCATGTGGTTTATCAAACCAATGTTCTAGCCATGAAAACAATGTTTCAACGTTACTTTTATTACCACAGATATGTTTGATATCAGTTGGCGCATACTTATCTGTCCATAGTTGAGTTGCCTTATCAACTGGCTTTTTCTCAATTGCAGAACTAGACCCAGTAAAGTTGATTGATTTTTCCAGAAAATTAAGTTTCTTCAATCTCTCCTTCTCCTTCTTTTCCTCCATTTGAATTTCTTCAAGAGCATCGCGTTGTGCCTTTTCCTCTAACTCTTTCTTTTTGTCCAATTCCTTTTTAGCTATATCTCCAGTACCTCCATCTGCAGGCATTTTGGAGATTAAATCAATGAATCCTTGTTCGTCAATACATTTAATCTTCAACTGTTTAATCTTTTTCACTTTACTTGGGCCAGCATCATGACCAATTACAACAAGCGATGTTTTTCCACTAATACTTTTAACAATTCTAGCACCGTATCTAGCAGCTAATTGTTCACATTGAGCTCTATCTAACCTTGGTAAGGAGCCGGTAAATACAATACTTAAACCATTAAGACAATTTTCTCTACCTTTAGGTATAGAATCAATTTCAAAACTTCCAGTAATCGTGGATTGATTTGCCTTTTGTTTGGCCTTCAATTGGAAAAAATTCATTTTATCAGCATCAGGATCAAGTTCAAGTAAAGAAGGATCCGCGTCGGGGATAGTTTTCAAAACATCTTCTGCAGTCAAATTTTCGCTGTTTAGATTGGAGTTACTAATTTTAGTAGCATTCAGTTCACTACTTTTATTATTAGAATCGAGATTAATCGCATTTTCGCTTTTCACTTGATGTTTGTTTATATGTTTTGGTGTTTCTTCTACTTTTATTTTCTTCACCGGTGCAGAAGCAGCAGACGTTTGTGCCTTTCTTTTCTCCTTGTTCTGTTGAACAGTCTGTTTACCAAAAAAATCGTCCAGGGTACCCATCGTTTGAGAAGTAGGGTTGGAAAAGCAGTCCTAATAACTCGACAGACTCATAATCAATCACCTTTCCTCATGTCGCTGAAAGCTAAAGTCACGTTTTCGCGTAATGAATCCGAAACCGGCTCGGGAAGCGCTGCCTCCCTCGGCAAACAGGTCCTTCAATACCCGAAATTGAGGCCAGTGTGCGAAAGATGATCCGAAAATCAGACCACTAATTGTCACACCCAGCCTCTTGAAAAAAGGCTTTCTCAACGAGAGTAAACGGTCACGTGCAGTGGACTCACTGGCTCATTTCCTCAGGTGGGGATTATTACATGATGTCTTGAATGGAAAAGAATGCCCCATTGAGAATAATCTAAGTTTCAGTTAGAAATTGCACACTTTATACCTAAGTCATCAGTGTGACCGTTAATGCTCCCATAAAGTTATTGTATATTTTCAAGATGTCAATGAAAGATCTATCTACTATCATTGTTAATAATAAATACCAGCTTACAAAGAGGATAGGGTCCGGGTCCTATGGTATAGTCTATTCAGCAATACATCTCTTCACTGGAATATCATATGCGATCAAAATTATTTTGAAAAATAATGCTCCCAATACAGCAAATAATAAACAACTATTAGTTGAATTAGAAAAATCTTTAATTTATCAAGCGTTACTGAATAGTGGACATCTCGAAGCCACATTATTGAGTTTAAATTCAATTGAAAAGAATGGTACAGACTGTAAATTTCTACGTGAAATCAGTCTGCAGTTGAAAGTTCATAGACATCCGAATATATTGTCAATTTATAAGGTTTATGACTTTCAGAATTCCATCTTTGTTGTTATGGATTATTATCCTGAAGGTGATTTATTCTCAACTATTGTAGATCAACAGAGATATAAAGATGATCCTTACTTGATTAAATCCGTTTTTATTCAACTTATTGATGCAATTAATTATTGTCATTCCAAATCTGTATTCCATTGTGATCTGAAACCTGAAAATATTTTAGTTTCCGATAATGGAACAAAATTGATTTTGGCAGATTTCGGTCTAGCCTTACAAGATAAATATATCAATTCTAATATATCATGTGGGTCAAGCTATTATATGTCTCCGGAGAGAATTCAAAATTTTAGTCAGGCGTTCAATACTGTGGAATCCCACTCGATTCATATTGAAAGACTAATTAATCCAAATTCAAAAGATCAAAATTATAGCACACATGGTAACGTTAAATTTCCAACAAGCTCTGGTGATGTATGGTCTTTGGCAATTATACTCATTAATTTAGTTACAATAAGAAACCCTTGGTTGAAAGCGTCTCTACAAGATACAACATTTAAAGCTTTTGTACAAAATCCTAGAGTTTTGATGAAAATCCTCCCAATATCTCATGAATTATTCGACATTTTAATTAAATACTTGAATCTCAACCCGTGGGATAGGGGGTCTCTTTTTGAATTTAGAGAAGATGTTTTGAATTGTCATCAACTAACTGAGAGTGGACCATTGTCTGTTGATTCAAGTATTAAATCGATGGATATCATTACAACTGCTTCACAATATCAAATCATGCATGACTTATCACATTTCGAAGTTTGTCCTATGCCTGTTGACCATGTTAAAATTGACAAAATCAGATCAGGTGAGCTTGATGCATCAAATGTTGAAATTGAAAATGATTACATTCCAAGAGGCTCAAGAAATCCAAATATTGGTATGGTCCAACCTGGAATTCAAAATAAACAGAAAGAATGTAAATCATGCGATGAATGTGGTTTTGGTATTGAGGATGATACATGTAGTTCCCTTCAAGGTGGAAGAAATAATGGTTCAGCTTCATCTGAAGTTTCATCAAAATCAACTGGCTCTATTGCTTCTCAAGGATCCAAGAATAAATTACCAGAAACTAAACATGAAAATATACTCAAAAAATTCTTCAAATATGGCCCAGGTGGTTACAATCCAACCAAAAATTATAATGCATCAGCTGCTTCTATCAAGCGTCATCACTTATCTCCATTTAGTAGAAAATCAGACACTAGAGAACAAGCTAGACTTCAACAACAGCATCAACTTCAAGAACAGCTTTTTCAGCAACAAGCACAAAATCATATGTTGCAACAGCAGCAACTTGAACAACAACGACAACAACTGCAAAGGCAACAGCAACAATATCAAAGGGAACAGTTTCAGATCAAACAACAAGATTTCCAGAATCGTCAATTTCAACAGCAACAATACGAAAATACTCAAGAAAAGCAAAATCAAATGCAAGAAGAGAAAATCAGACAACAACAACAGCAAATTCATGATTTACAAAATGAATTGTTGCAAGAAACAAATTTTACAAGGCAACAACAGTTGGAAAAGTTGCATCATCAACAAAGACATTCACATACTCCAGAATATACTGATGAAGCTGAAAGAGAATTTCACGAACATCATCACCATCATCATAATCATCACCATAATCTTCAAAATTCCCAAATTCAACAAGAAATTCCAAAGCCAATTGTTCCCGATTACCAATCGATTTTTCCTATGCCTGGTCTAGGACATAATAAGGTAGTCTTGGGACAAGATAGACCAAGGAAGAAGTTTGTTACCAAGAGAAGACAAAAAAGAACTATTGATAAATCCCCTTCGAAGGAGAAATCAACAAAAATAGGTGAATCATCACACGAAACAGAGCAAACTATCAATCAACAAAAACAACTACAATCTCAACAAACTCTTGATCATAAAATGGAAGATGTATATTCTGATTCAACTCCTCGTAACTCGCAAAATTCTAATTTATCATCACTTTCAAATTCAAATACAGATACCACGAATGAGATTGTAAATGACTCCGACTCAGAAAATACAGTTAATTACAATGATTCCAATAGTTCTTCTCATTCAATGAGGTCTGCCCAATCTAATCCATATGTCAATCGAATCAGTGCATCTTCTGATGTTAACGCAGTGCAACATACTTTAAGTACTATGAGTATTATCAGTAATGCATCAAGTGCAACGATGGCTACCATGGCTACTAAGGGAAGTACTGTAGATCAAACAATGAATTAATGAATATCGCATTTTAACATTTATAACTTTACCTGTAATATTTAAAAAAAATCCATACGCTTGCATCTAGTTATCCTTAGGTTGGTACACGACGGATACATATTTTTCTAGAAGGTCGACCGAATTTACTATCTCGAGTTTTCATAAAAATTTCTGAAATTTCGAGCTAGCAGCGCTCGTCACGGCGGGAATCAACGTACAAAATGAAATTTGAATGTAATATCATAGTCTTGAATCTTTATTGAACAATTGCAACTTTTATACATAAGCAACTGAAAAACAATGGATATCAATAGGGGCCCTTATGGGAAACCAACTTTTATGCAGAAAGTAAGAAGAGTTTATGGTAGATTGACTACCAAGGGTAAGATTGTTTTCGCACTTATCGGTTTACTCTTCCTTTATTTAATATTCCCAAGCTGGAACAGTTCAAAAGTTGACAATGATGGATTTACTCAAGGACATTCAAAAAATACTGATGATTTTGACAACAGCCAATTTAATACGGTTTCTGATCTATTGAACCTTTCACCAGGAGTTAGTCCTGTACAACTTCAATATTTATCAATTCCTCCATTTTTAAATGCAAAGAATGAGATTGAAAACTTTATTAACGGTGGCAGTATGCTACTTTCAAGATCCGCTGATTATGTTAGGCTAGTTAGAGATATTCCAAAACAGACCGGATTCCTCTTTTCAAGAGCTACGATTTCACCAGATGATTTGTCTGCTATTGAAGCTACTGTAGAATTTAAAATTCACGGTTCACAGGAGAAACAAGGTATTATTGGTGATGGTATGGCTATTTGGTTTACTACTGATCAATTAAGTCAAGGTGATGTGTTTGGTGTGAGATCTGACTATAATGGTTTGGGTCTGTTTGTCGATACATATAAAAACTACAATCATAAGAAGAACAGACATGCTTTCCCATATTTAAGTCTTCAAAGAAATAGAGGTATTGATCATTTGTATGTAAAGGAAAAGGATGGTATTGATACCCAACTTGGTGGATGTGCATTGCACAGAATCTATAATAACAATGATAAACATACCAAACTAAGATTCACATATCTCCGTGAAGCTGGTGTTGTAGAAATTGATCTTGATAGTAATGGAGATGGTACTTGGAGAACCTGCTTTAGAAAGGAGAATCTCGGTGTTGATGATTTATTTCCTGTTGGTAGACCATTATATTTTGGTGTTAGTGCAGAAACTGGTGAGCTGCATCATAATGTTGACGTTTACTCACTGGATGTTAAAACTTATAGAAATAAGGATGGTGGAATTATAACCAGTTTAGAATCTTTAGGTGAAGGTATTCGTTTAGATACCGAAACTCAAGAGACGATAGAAAATGGAAAGCGTGAATCAGCTGCTTCGAGGAGGAAAAGAAGAAGCTTAGAAAGATTAAAGAGACAGGAGAAGAAATTAAAGGAACAAGACAAACAAAAATACAATAGTGAACATGGATTTGTTGGGTGGTTTTTCCGTTTAGTTTGGCAATTTATCAAAGCATGTTTCTATTTTGTTTTATTACTTCTTGGCTTATACGCATGCGTGATTGCTTATCGTGTTTTCAAAGATAAACAACGTAAGAAATACAGCGGTGGCTTATTGTAAAAAGATATTTATTAATGAAAGACGTTTGTTTATTTTGAACAGGTAGAAATATTTTATGATTTGTAAATGAATAAACAATTTATCATTGTTTATTTTATTCGTAATTTCATTCATTTAATGTGTAGATGTCATCCCTTAATTTTTTGTTAATGAGCCGAGAGTATCACAATGCTGAAAATTTCATCAGATTTTTTTTTTTTTTGCCTGGAATGTCAATGTCCTTTAACGTCTGGGGTAAACAACAATGAGGGATATCGTGATATTTTCTGGATCCTCTAATGAGAAACTTACAGAAAAGATATGTGACAATTTATCTATTCCTCAGGGAAAAGTATTGATTCAAAAATTCGCAAATGGAGAAACCTCTGTTCAACTTGAAACTTCAGTACGTGAAAAGGACGTTTTTATTTTACAAACTGGTGCTGGTGATGTCAATAACCATTTTGTTGAACTATTATTGATGATTTCAGCATGCAAAATGGCAAGTGCAAAGAGAATCAATGTTATTATGCCATTATTTTTTTACTCAAGACAATCAGATATGCCAGCAGTCAAAAATGGTGACTGTTTGAAGGAAACTAAGCAACAAACTAAACCATGGATTTCACAAAACGGAACTTTAATTGCTAATTTGTTAACCAGTGCTGGTGCTAATCATATTATAACGATGGATCTACATGATTCTCAATATCAAGGTTTTTTTGATATTCCAGTGGATAATTTATATTCCAAACAGCTCGTACAATATTACATTTCCAACTATATTCCACAATTCAAGGATGCTGTTATTGTATCTCCTGATGCAGGTGGAGCTAAACGTGCAGCAAATATTGCTGATTCTATGTCTTTAGGATTTGCACTTGTACACAAAGAAAGAAGAATCGAAACCAATGAAGATATGTCGATGCTCGTTGGTGATATTGAAGGGAAGACTACAATTATTATTGATGATTTGGTTGATACAGGTGGAACTTTAATAAAGTGTGCTAAATTATTGAAAGAGAATGGAGCTAAGGAAATTTATGCTATTGCGACACATGGATTATTCAGTAATGGTGCTCTTCAAAAACTTCATGATACAAAACTTTTCAAAAAGATTGTGACTTCTAACAGCGTTGATCAATCCAATGTATTAGATCCAGCAAATTCTGATGTTTTGGATATCTCGAGAATATTTGCAGAAGCTATCAGAAGGATAAACAACGGTGAATCAGTTTCTATTATTTACAACTCTAATTTTTAATTCGATAGATAGTAGTTGATTGCTTTATAAATAGTACAAAATTTGAGATACATGAAAAAAATATCGAAGGATGATTCGGTATAAATTTAGGGAAGTTTCAAGCAGTTTGATTTTGGGCCAAAATTTCTTTTGCTTGCTTTTCTTCTCTTTCCTTTTCTAACCGAGCTTCTTCTGGATTCTTCTCTTCAAATTCTTTATTCGTAATTAAATGATGAGTATGGTCATTGCCTGGTATAAATGTACCCTTACTTGTTTCGGTATCATAGTCATCGTAGTGGCAAGCAGAAATTTTTTGATAAAAGTGACTTGAGACAACATCATTCATTGTAAATCTCTCTTCTGGCTTAATCTTAAGCATATGATCCATTAAATGTTTAGATGAACTTGGTAAAAGTCTCAGCAATCTATCAGGACCTACAATTTTCTTTTGACCATTCTTATCAGTAATTTCTCCTGGATCCATTGAAAAATATTGGAAAGAAGTATCTGAGTTCTTTGGTAACCTCCATGGGAAACGCTTCAATATCATACAACAGTAAATAATAGCCAATGACCAAACATCAGCTAATGCCGGATCATACCATGGATAAGTAACAACTTCTGGAGCTAAATATGGATCACTTCCTAAAATTCCTGAAGCCTGTTCATTTTTACTGGATTTCCCTGTACCATCAAATAGTTTTTGATCAAATATAACTGAAGAACCAAAATCTACAATCTTTAGTACACCATTCTTGTCAACAACGCAATTATCCAATTTTAAATCTCTATGAGCTAAACCGACGGAATGCATATAATGAACACCAGTGCACATTTGCTTGAAATAACAATAAATTTCATGTTTTTCTGCAACACCTGCCATAATCATTGTAAAAAAATCATATGGAGCATAATCCATAATAATGATAAATAAGTCATTATCTTGTAACAAATCGTAGGTTCTGATTAAGTTTTGATGACGTAATTTATTTGCAATTTGGAATTCATTATTGAGCTTCTTCTCGTAAGACTTCCAATTTTCTTTCAATGTTTGTAATCTCAGTTTCTTCATAGCATAAAGGTGATTATTTTGCTTATCATATAAAGGATAAACAGAACCTCCTGCACCTTTACCAATAACTAAGGCGGTATCTACATCTTTTGATTCTGGAACATCGATTGTTTCGTTTGAATTATTTTCATTGTTATCTCCAGTTTTTTCCAATAGTGACATCAAATCAATTGAGTTGTCAGGTATAATACCATATTTGGAAGATAATTTGACAAGTGCATCGTAATCTGCAAACTTAGAATCTTGAGGAGCAACTGGAGTAGTAGATACACTTTTCTCTTGTTTCTGTTGCTTCTCACCTAGTTTCATGTTACTAAAATTCAAGTGAAGATCTACAAATTCATGATGTTTTAAATGTCTCTTCTCTAAGAATCTAGCTAACTTAAGATGTGGCAGGTTTGAAGAATGGGAATCAACTGGATGAAGGAATGAAGCAGAAGAAGAAGATGATTCGTTCATTTGTACTGAATGTGGAACTTCCAATGTATTTCTACTGCCTGTTTTCTTCATATCATTGGTTGAATTAACATTATTTGACGATGTAGGAGTAATTGATGATGATTGGTTGTATGAAGATTGGCTTGAAGAAGGTTCACTTTTATCCTTCCTTTTGAACACCTTCGAAAGTAAACCACCTGAAGGCATTGTTGATATATATATATATGTGTATTGGCAATGCAATTGATGTGGAAAATAAATAAAAAAAGCGTAAAATATAAACGTATTTATTCGAACATAGGTTGGTAATCAGCTCACAGATAATTGACCGTCGAGAACTGCCATTATAATATTGCGTCAACTCAGACGTCACTGATTGATGGGTTTTTCTGCAATTCCTCGCTCCGCACTATGTCCGACTGAAAACCCAAATCCTGGACCTATAAACAAACAAACATTCCATATTAGTCATCTAGCGGAGACCATCTTCCTGGAAAACGAATCCCGGTACTGCTTCGTGCTCCTTGCATAGTAGGTGATCTAAAACCCGCAATTGGAACGTATCTACCTCGGGGATTTGTCTAGCGTTAGTTGTTGCTGTGTAGAGCGAACAGATCTCTCTGATGAATTTATGTGTTTCATTGTCGATATTTGTCGATGCAAAATGCATAAAGTCCAGTGTGTGCTTGTCAAGACAATAGTTTTGAATGAATAATTGGTTAACAAAGTCTACTAAATCAGTATCCTTTGTCAATCCACCAAACTTTAGCATATATTTGAGGATCGATCTATCAGTAACTATACTAAGTTCAAGCAAATCTTCAATAATTTCGTTGACAAACCCTTCATCATATATTGTAGGATCGGTAAGTGATAATGACATATTATAATTTAGAAAACTTTTAAAAAAATCGGTACTTTTTTCGACATTGGTGCTGTTTTTGAAATTTTTATATAGTGCATAAACTGTTGAATTTTGATTTTTTGATTGTTTTGATTCAATAAATGATAATTCTAATAATGAAAAAAGTTCCTTATTAGAAAGCTTTAGTCCTGATTTCCTCAAGTCCGTCATGAGAAGGTTATTTGCCTTGCTCACATTTAATTCCTTTCTTTCAGCTAAAGTCAACTTAACGTTAGAATATATGAAAAACTTTATAAGTTTTTCAAGATCTTCCGGTCTCAATTTTCGACAAAACCCATGTCCTTTGGTAATATTCTCATTGTTAACAATGGATGAAAATAATTTTATAAGTCGTTTATAAAACTTTTTGTGTGAACTGTGAAAGAAAACATCATCATTGAGAAGCTTGGCAAATTGAATCATTTGTATAGTTCCATAAGTTTGAACTGTATATTCCATCGAAATTTCAGGATTTTCATCTATAGAAATAGAACTTTTCCTAGAAGATCGAATCAACATGTACTCATTCTGAATTTCATGTTTAATTATATAAGCTCTTAGGTTATCAATCTTCAAATTATCAAGAAGTTGTTTGTTCTCAGGCATAAATTGCGTTGCTATTCGTTGAACACCATCTGATTTTGTTGTATCTAGTACATCATTATATAATGGTAATAATTTTAAGAGTCTGTAATTGATGGACTGCGTTAGTGACGGTAACCTGTGATACACAGTCAGTTGATTTTGCAACTTTGTGAATATTTCATCAAGTGCAGTTTGCAAGCCCCCTTGCTGCTTTGATTGTTTCAAGAGATCTGTGGAAAGCCTTCTTGACATAGTGGAAGAAAATTTTCTAATTGTGATGGCCACCACAACCCCAGCATGATATAATATAAGAGTATTATGTCCGATCTGGGTGTCGTCCTGAAAAGTTTGGCTCAAATGTCCACTGTGATCTGAAAAATTTGGTCAGCGGCATTGTTTCGCGGCTTAACCGCGATTTCGAGGCCTAATTTTCCTAACAATTCTTTCACTGTGGAGGAAGACCCATTCTTGGAAATGGGCCAGTACTATCTATTCGGCCAGCGATTTCATTTTTCCTTGATATTATTATCTAGTTATTTGGCACACTAGAGTTTCCTCAATCTTTTGGCAATTGATTATTGAAACTACGAATGCCCCGATCAACATACCATTACAAAGTTGCTAAAGCTTTTCTTGCTCTTTTGCCTACTGTTTCAAATGCAATTCCTATCGAATTGAATCCTATCAAGAGATTTGTATCTGGTGATGTTACAACTATTCAAAAAACAGCGCCATTGACCGAAACTGAGTTATATATCTATGGAATTACTTCTGCTTGTTTGGTTTTACTTGGTGGTGTCTTTGCTGGTCTAACATTGGGATTAATGGGTCAAGATGAAATCTATTTAAAAGTGATAGCTTCATCTGGAACAGAATCAGAAAAAGTTGCCGCAAATAAAGTGTTGAAATTATTAGATAGAGGTAAACACTGGTTATTAGTTACTTTGTTGTTATCAAATGTTATTACCAATGAAACTTTACCTGTTATTTTAGATCGTTTATTAGGTGGTGGTTTTGCTGCTGTTTTCTCTTCTACTGTGGCAATTGTCATTTTTGGTGAAATTATTCCTCAATCTATTTGTGTTAGATATGGTTTGGAACTTGGTGCTTTTTTCTCACCTTATGTTCTTTGTTTGATGTACTTTATGTACCCAGTTGCTTACCCAATTGCTAAACTATTGGATTATATCTTAGGGCAAGATCATGGTACATTATATAGGAAAAGTGGTTTGAAAACTTTGGTAAATTTACATCATACTATGGGAACAGAAAGATTAAATATTGATGAAGTTACAATTATAAGTGCTGTTTTAGACTTGAAAGCAAAACCTGTCTCTGAAATTATGACACCAATCGAAAAAGTTTATGCCTTACCATCTGATAGAATCTTGGATGAAGACACAATTGAAGAAATTTTTGATGCTGGATTTTCTAGAATTCCTATCTATTATCCAGGTGAGCCACACAATTATGTTGGTATGTTACTGGTCAGAATTTTGATAAGTTATGATCCTGAAGATGCTCTTCCTATTTCTTCTTTCCCTTTGGCAACATTACCAGAAACTTCACTAAATACATCATGCTTGAATATTTTAAATTATTTTCAAGAGGGTAAATCTCATATGGTTGTTGTTAGTGAAAATCCTGGAAGTGATACAGGTGCAAGAGGTATTTTGACTTTGGAAGATGTGATTGAAGAATTGATTGGTGAAGAAATTGTAGATGAAACAGATGTTTATGTCGATGTGAACAAAAATATAAAAAGAGCGGTTCCTGGACCTTTTTCTAAAAGAAATGTGACGTCTTATCTTCATAAACTATACAAAACTGTCAGTGGAGAACGCCAAAGATCTATAAGTTCGCATGAATCACGCTCAAACTCTTTACCTAATGCTTATATTAAAAAGGACACCTATAAGAATAGTTTACCGACACACTTACCAAAAAATATTAGTATGATACCGTCTAATTTAGCAGCAGATCCTTTGAAAACGAATAATGCACATATCACAATTAAAAAACAGCCTACTTTATCTTCACCTCCCCAAAAAACAACGGAGGTAGAAAAATTCAAAAAGAGAAGAGATGAAAGGAGATCACTTTCTCCAGCATTAGAGAATACCACTGGTTATGGTACAAATTTAGTTCCTGAAGCACCGCAAGTTATGGATTCGGAAGCATCCGCTTTTGTTCAAGGGGTCTACGATAATGCTTCTAGACATTCCGTAAAATGTAATGATCCAGAAGATTGCGAGCCTAATCATAATTTTCGTGGTGCAAGGAAAGTTCTACTTGGTAGCAGTTATGGTATTCCAGTTCCAAAGGTAAATGGTGAACAAATACCTTTGAAATACAACGATGACAACAGTAGTTCTGATGCTGATAATGGAATATTAGTAGAGGACAACATCGTTTCATTAAAAGGTGTTAATAAAACCATTATTCATGATGGTACTTGGACAGGTAATGACAGCTCGAATAGAAGCTTCACATAGATGAAGAAGCATATCTTGAAAAGGTACCCTTGAGATTTTTTTTTTTTTGAATTTCAAATAGCTTAATTCCCTTTTTTACTTCAACTTTATTGTTCTTGAATAGTTATATAGTTTGACTTTTATATGTATGCAAATATCCTACAATTTAATGAATACTACAACAGTAAAAATTGATTTCAGTAAATTAAATGAACAAGAAGCAAAAACATTAGTTTTCAATCATATAAGAGGGACACGCTACGATAGATACCTTCTGGCAATTGAAAAATTCAAACAGCAGTTCCCCGATTTATTCTTGAAACAGCCAACACATCCGATTTTTCACTATGAAATGAATGACATGCGTGTTGAGCAATTGGAACTCGACTTGTTCTACCTCGATAATAAAGTGTTAAACATTGATGAAAAGCCGTGGGAAATCAGATTCTTTGATGCCCTTCAAATTCCTGCAGAGCAACGCATACCGAGGGTAACTTCCAATGAATTGTGGAAGCAAAGGACTGAAGAAATTGAAAATTTTACTGATGAAAACCAGCAAGATACCCTTGATTCGAAGAAGAATTTTGTTCAACAGTATGTGGATGAGTTTAACAAATCCACAAAATATAAATTCGGGAACTTCAAGAATTCCAAAATTAGTTTATAAACCTCAAAATCTTTTTGTTCGTACTTTGCTGTCAATGTTATTGATAGATAATAAAAATGAGAGTTGTTCCTTTATAGTAAAAAATATATATTATATGATTAATGTGCAGAAACTACAGATCTACCATCTTGAAATCTCACCTTAAATAGCCTGTTTGCATTTGTAAACATACCCTCTTTTAAAGAAACCACAATAAACTGGGAACCTTTAAATTTTGTCTTGATAAGTTGACCAATACTTTGAGTATGTGATAAATCTAATGCTGCATCAACTTCATCTAAGATGTACATAGGTGCAGGTTTATACTGTAGCAATGACATGATTAATGCAAGAGCAATTAATGATCTTTGACCACCCGATAATTCAACCAAAGATTCTTTCCATACGGATCCTAACTGAACCTTGACTTCCAGACCTTTTGTGATATCATTATCATCAACCTTTACTAACTTCGCAGAGGAGCCAGGCAATAAGAGATTGAAAATTTCTCCAAATTCATTTGAAACATGTTGATAAGTTTTTTCAAGCTCAAGCTTCAAGTAAGAGTCCAATTTATTAGTAGTTTCCTGAATTTTCAGCTTATCTTTCTCAATCTTCCTGATCTTGCTTTCAAGCATAGCATCATGATTTCTAAGCATGTCAGCTTGCTGAATGATATTAGTGTCTGCACCTTTAGATTTTAGATCTGCAAGTCTGGCATCACATTCAACGATTTTAGATTCACACAGTTCTAAATCAGGATCAGGATTATTGGCAATGACTTGTAATCTCATGGTTTCGTTATCAATCCAATCGTAGTGAGATTTTGCCTCTTTCATCGTATTGACAGCATGTGCAATAACTTTTTTATAATGTAGAATATTTTCGGCCAGCGTTTCGTTGGTATTTTTGATAGAAGAAAGCTGATTTCGAGTTCTTTCCAGATGACTAGTGAGTTGATTAAGTTCCTCAACCTGACCTGCTGTTTCTTCCTTTTCAGTAGCAATCTTTTCACTTACCTTTTCCAGCTCCTCTTCGGTTTGGTTTATAGCAATGGTATCATCTGCTATGCTTTGCTCAACTTTTGGTATCTCCCCTTTTATTTGAAGTATGTCGTTCTTCAATCGATCGATATCACCTAAAAGATCATCATGCTTTAACTTTTCTTGGTTAAACAAAGTTTTACGTTTTTTAAAGGCGTTTTCTTTTATTTGGACTTGATTGGTCATATTTGTGATCTCTTCTCTTAATTGTTTCAACTTGGAGGAACCATCATTGTTAAATTCACGAATATCATTGTTAATGGATGCAACTTCTTGTTTCAGGGTTTCTACTTTCCGTATATAAGATTCAATCAAGTCGTTGAGTTCATCGATCTGTGTTTTGGCTGTTTTGTAATTTTGAATATATAATGCACTCGGACCATCACTTATTTTCTTTTGTAATTGTGAAATATAATATTCTTCTCTCACCAAGTTTTGTTGAATATCATTGTTTTGTTCTGCTGCAAAATTCATTCGCCTCAAAACTTCTGATATCTGAGCCAGTCTATGCTTGATTCTATCTACTTCGTTTTTTAACTGCTTAAATCTATGAAATTGTCTAAGCAATGAACTTGAAGTTCTTCTTGATCCACCCGATAACCGACCAGATGGATCATATGTATCGCCTTCCAAGGTAATGGATCCAACTTTGATATTTTCATTGAAAGTGACTTTTTTTGCAGTATCTGGATCATTACAAATTAGCTTATTACCGAAAACATATTCAACAGCTCCTTTAACTCCATTGTCATATGTAACAAGATTTAGAGCTAGTTCCACTTTTTCTGGGGCTAAACGTTTAGCAGCATTAACAACGTTAGAGCTGACAACATTTGATCTAATCTTATTTAGTGGAACAAAAGTAGTTCTTTTCCTTAAGTGACCCCTGTTAAGCAAAGATTCACCTGTTTTCTCATTATCAACAACCACGTTAAAAAGTTTGTATCCAGCACAAACTTCAAGAGCTGTCTCTTTATTAAGATTGTTTTCGGGCAAATCAAAAAGTTCTCCACAGAATCCTTTCACTGAAGATGAGTTAAAATTTGGGTAAGGGTTATCGTAAGCAAATTCAAATCTAGAGTCATTTCGAGTGAAGTCTTGTAGCATTCTGCTTTTAGTATTTAAATCCTGATATAATTGTTTTTCCTCATTTTTCAAGTTAGTGTATTCTGTCTGATCAAAACCGGAGTCTTTCAAAGATTCCCTTATTTTATTACACTTTTTTTGACGTTGTTTAAGTTCTTCATTAAAACTGTTCAACTCTTTGGTATGAAAGTCAAATTGGTTTTTATCGACCTGAGATTGCAGATGCCTAATTTTCAATTTCTCTTGCTCGATTTTAGTATTTGTTTCAGTCAAATTTCTATTTGCCTCTCTCAATTGCGCTTGAAAGCCAGAGTCTGTACCTTTGGATGATATGCCTGTGGATAAGGTAGAAAGTAGATCTTCTTTCTTTTGCAAAGTATTTTTAAAGTGTATCAATTCTTCCTCTTCATGCAAAAATTCAGATTGGATAGTGTTAAATACTTCCCGTTTATTTTCAATATCCGTTTCAATATTAGCTATTTCAGTTTCTTTCTGTTTAACGTTTTCCTTCAACTCTGCAATACTCTCAAGCTTGTGATTTTTAGAAGTCGTAAGTCTCGTAAGGTTTTTCAGTAAAGTTTGTTCTTGATTTTCCAAGTCTTTTAATAATGCAGTATCTGCTTTCGAACTTTTATCTTTCAGTTGATTTATTTCAGATATTATTCTTACAATTTGGCTTTCTAACTCTTTTTCTGATTTTTGATGTTCAGCAAGTTCAAGCTTTGCATCTGTCAAAAGTTGTTCATGTTTGGCTGATGATTTTTTAGCCTCTTCGTATCCGTAAGCAGATAATATCTGTAACATGTGATCCCTTTCATTAAGCTTATTTTTGAATTCGACAACGACTTCTGTTTGCTTCGCTAATTCTGCTAGTTTAGGTTTAACTTGAATCTCTCGTATGCTCTTTATACTTTCAAGTTTTGCATTCTTCTTCTCCATAATCTTTTCTGAGGTTTCTCTTTGTAATTCGTAGGATTTTGTACCTGCAGCTTCTTCGATTAAACCTAGTACTTGTAGAGGTTTCATATTTAACATTTTTGTAATTTTACCCTGCATGATTAAGAAATTTGGATTATTGATATTCAGCTGTACAGATTGAAGCAAATTAGTAACTTCTTTTTGAGTTGCTTTACGTCCATTAATCAAATATTTTGATGTAATGGTATTTGGAGCGTCAATTGATATTTTTCTTGTTATGCTGATTTTGGGCGTTTTATAGGCAACTGGCTGGTTATTTATATCAGAATTATCAAAAGTTATTGTAACAGAAGCTTTTGTAATTCCGGCTTGGCCTTGTTTATGTATCAAATCTTGCAGATTATTTGCTCTTAAGGAAGAAGTATTCGTTAGACCTAAAACAAAACAAATGGCGTCTAAAATATTTGATTTACCTGAACCATTCAAACCAGTAATAGCATTAAATTGTGGATCCCAGTCAGTAATCACAGTTCTAGTAGAGTATGATTTAAAACCATCAATGACAAGTTCTTCCACTTTCATTGTGATGTTTCAAGAATGAACGATGAATAGTTTTTATTAAACGTGTTTTGGTAAACAAAAAGCTTACAAAAGTTGCGCATTATGCACAGCTTACAGCGAAGAGCGCTATTAATTTATACTACGCTGTTTTTTGACGCATCATAGCAAACAAATAGTGATATAAAGTGGTAGTAACTTTCATCACTACCTTCAATTATTTAAATCAGAATGAACTAATAACTATGGTTAGAGAAAGTAACACCTTCACATGATAGATATATGAACCCCTAATATAATTTGATCGATTGGTGTGGTGCAAATTTATCATTTAAATGTTGAACGAGCCGCAAATTGAGTTTCCATTTTTACGTGTCTGGTTACTACAAAGTTATTATTTGCGACCAAACAAGATGCCATTCAGATTAGAGTTGGAACTCAAGTCTAAGGCATCGAGAACATTATGGACCAGATCCATTGCAGCATTTTATACTATTGCTGATAACTTTAAAATTGATATTCGACAAGGTACCGAGACTGGAGTGGATGAACATGGGCGAAAGTGTTACTCAGAGATTGTATTCACGAGTACAAACAAGACAAGAACTACTGTGATGTGTATTTCATTTAAGGAGTGTTTTTTCAAGAAATTCCGAATTGATGGTGAAATAACAACCAGAGAAACAAGGAGTAACAAAAACGAAAACCAAATAAATTATGCGAGATCATACACGATGATTGTAAGTAGCAGGGATATGAATATACTATTCAAAGATTGTGCTGATGATTCAGTATCGTGGAAGATTTTCATGCTTTCAGGGGATGAGATTACACAGATGGTTTACTCGAACAAACTTTTCGTTGAGTTTGATACTAAATCGGGTATGAAAAAGAAATATTCAGTATCTTATCGACCTTCAAGTGTGGCCTATGATAATAGAATTCAATATATCTATTTTAAATTTTTGGAGAACCAACAAAAGCTTGATGATGGAGGGGATGGTAATGATTTTGGTGATGATGATTTTGATATATTTGATGAAGATGACGATGATGACGATCGAGTACATAGAATTGCTATGGATACTAATATTTTCAAAAGATTTTTACAAATGTTCCCGTTTAAATTGGAAGATATGAAGATTGAGGTTGACCAAAAGAATGGGATGTTAGCATTTAGAGGGTACAATCGACAACAAATTATAACAAAAGATGATACTGTCTTTAAAAAGCCTATGACATTAGCTATTAAGATGCGATTGAGCTCTATAATCTATAATAATATCAAGGAAACGAGTGATGATAGAAAATTGCAAGTATCATTTAGGCTACGAAATTTTAAGACTTTCATTCAAGTTATCAACTTTAATTATGCAGATTTTAAGGATCACGCTGATGAAGATGCAGATTCTACTAATACAGGAAGAAGTTATACCAATTATGTGCCAGGTATTTTAGATGATGGTGGAAATGTTTGTGATGTTATGTTTTCTAAAGCAGGCTATCCAATAATATTTGAACGAAGGTATTTTATAGATGAGGAGCATAATGCAACGGAATGTTGTTCCGTTACACTAACTGAAGTTACAGATGGTGAGGCAAAGAAAATTTCTATAACTGGATTAGAAACTGGGATTGATAATCGAATTATTGACTTGGGTTTAGCGACTATGAGAGGGAACAATTTGAAGAGAGCAAGGGATCAGTTTGATGAACCTGAGATAGTTCCTTCAGCTGCAACAAAAACAAACAATCCTGAAGCAGAACCACTTTTTGTAGTTGATGATTACGATGATGACAATGTGGAACAACGTCATCGGTCTCCTGTAATTCAGGGAAGTGAAGATCAGGCCCCTCATAATGATGAGGAAATTCCGATTACTGAAATATTATCAAGAGTTATAGGCACAGACGTAAATTATAATGGTGACGATGATTATCACGATGATGATGATGATGATAACAATTATCTTGGACCTACACAAAAGGAGCAGATGAAAGGTATTTTCGATTAAGCTAATCAATTCTATACATGTATATGTGGTGGTTATAGAGCTAGGAAAGTAAATTACAAAGTGGGACAAAGTGGAAAATCCTTATTGCGGAATATTATAGTATCTGGATCATTTTTTCTCTTCAGTTCCCTTTTCAGTCAAGTAATTGTAGTTGACAAACCTCACACCTTGGGCCAACTGTGCAACTTCATTGACAACATGACAACCGAAAAGCAAGTAGTTTTTAGGAGTGACCGCCAATGAATACCTCATGAAAACTGCAGAATAAACAATCAAGGCACCAGTCATTGGACCAGATATAGTTTCTTCTGGTTTATTGAAGATATCGAGAACTGCAGCAACTGGCACACCGAAATTGGAAACAGGACCCCAAAAGTGTGTGGTTAAGCAGTACTTTAAAGTTTCCTTCGAAAAAATTCTAGAGGACAGCTTTTGAGCAGCAGCGTTTGTAGCAGAGGATGACATTTCAAAAGATGCTCTGGCACAGTTAGGTGTCGGACAAAAAGTGATGAAAGAATTAAGATGCTGGTATATTAATGGTAGTGTCCATCGTTGTTGAACTGTCAGAGAAAAAAAAAACTGGGTCGGTGCTGAAAAACCCGGTGCGGGGTCACTGGGGAAATTCAGTGGGAACCAGTGGGAACCAGTGGGAACCAGTGGGACATTCAGTGGGAAAAACGGGCCAGTGCTATGGGCGCGATAAGAGAGGCAATCAGAGGAATGACTCTATCTCTGATTTGTTTCTGGATGTCTGTGCAGACACACAGCAGAAGGAAGGCAAATACCCACAGCATGTCTTTTCTTGCCGGCGGAGGTGAATGTGCAGTTAACAACAACCCGCTAGCTCAACTCTCTAAAAGAGCAGAAGTGGATACTTCGTTACAAGCATCAGCTAGAAACCAATCTAATAATTCCCAGCAGCATCATGTTCTGCGCTCAGAAACTACAATGAACCACCAGAATCAACACATGATGAATAAGTTTATGGATCAGAATAGTAGCTTGCATCCAAATTCGTTTGATTTTCGTCCCATGTCACATGAAATCAACAATTTGATGACGGATCATAATCAGTTACAAAATCAATTCAATCCTCAGTTGTTTCATCAACAATCATCACAATCTATTATCCATGGCACTACTCAAAACGCTTTAAATTCTTGGGTTTCTGAGTTTGCAGTTGCTAATCCACTTACTCAAAACGCTTCCTCGTTACGGCAAAATGATATTACCCATCACAATCAGCATAACCCTTTGATGCAGTCCACTAACTTATTCAGATTCCAACAAGCACCTTTAATGAATTCTAATATTCAAATACAGCGAGATCTTCAAAGCAACATGCAACAAAGTAGTCATCAACAAACTCAAAGTTCTATGCAAAATGTTGATTGGGAGGATACTTTTAAAGATCTCGAAGCATATACATCGAATATTGAACAAGAATCAAATATCAATTTTGAACAAAATGATGATTTAAAAATTAACAAAAGTCATATGATGGCGTTTAATGATAAATATCATGAAGAATATTCCTTCGAGGAAAAAAATGAATTTTTACATAATCCTAACGCTTATGAAATAGGATGTAGATTAATGGAAGGTGGAGCAAAATTGAGTGAAGCAGCATTAGCATTTGAAGCTGCAGTTCAAGAAGATCCAAAACATATTGATGCTTGGCTCAAATTAGGTTTAGTTCAAACTCAAAATGAGAAGGAATTAAAAGGTATAACAGCATTGGAAAATTGTTTGCTAATAGATAACAAAAATCTAACTGCATTGATGAATTTGGCAATCTCATACGTAAATGAAGGATACGATAATGCTGCTTTCAAAACATTTGAAAATTGGATTGAAACAAAATACCCTGAAATAGTTTCAAAGGCTAGAAATGAAAACCCTAATGATACTTCAGATGATAGATATTCTTTAAACAAAAGGATCACAAACCTTTTTTTGAAGGCTGCACAATTATCGCCATCTGGTGTTAATATTGATGCTGATGTTCAGACGGGTCTTGGAGTATTATTTTATTCAATGGAAGAATATGATAAAACCCTTGATTGTTTTCAAGCTGCAATTAGATGTGATCCAAATAATGCACTGTCATGGAATAGATTAGGTGCGTCGTATGCCAATTCTAATAGACCAGAGCAGGCAATTGAAGCTTATTCTAAAGCTTTACAGTTAAATCCTAATTTTGTTCGTGCTCGATACAATCTTGGTGTTTCCTTTATTAATATGGGAATGTATAAAGATGCTATTGATCATCTACTAGCTGGTTTGAGTATGCATGAAGTCGAATCACCAGATGGAAGTAGCACACTTGTCAGTGATACAGTACAATCTTCAAGTTTAATTGAAACTTTGAAACGAGCTTTCTTAGCCATGGATAGGAGAGATTTAATAGATAAGGTAAGACCAGGAATGAACGTTTCTCAATTTAGAAGCGAATTTAAAGTCTAATAACATGTGTTTATCCAATTATATAAACTTTACTTTCCCTATAGCATATCTTCATGTAAATATTCAAATAGTATAAATTAATCTTTTTTCCAAGCTCTTCTCAAAAACAGATCCAGTTGATTTTATCCATCAATTCATAAACTGAGCCTCCAAATCTAGATCGAAGCGAGCTAGCCGGGAAAACAACAATATTTGTCAACATCAGCGAACAAACTCCATCTCAAGGATATGACAATACCAACTGATTTGATCTAATTTAATCAACTCGATCCCCAATGCAAAGATTAGGATTACAATCAGATACCTCTGATTTGGAGAAGGAACATACTTATGATGAAATTAAAGATAGGAAAAGATCAAAATACAATATTAAACAATTATCAAATGAAATCGTAAAACGAAAAAAGCCTATCATTATTATCGGAATCTTATTTGTTTTCTTGTTGGTGTTAAGTTCTAAATATTTTGTTTCTAAAAATAAAGGATCCAATGTGGTTATAATTTTAGCAGTCAATGAGGAAGGAGGAGTAGAACGCTGGAAAACACCCGAAGAATGGTCCGTTGAAAGATCAAGTATAGCCAACAAGAAAGATTATGCTGATAAACATGGGTATACACTTACTTTGAAAGATATTAAATTACAGAAAAGATATAGCCATGAATGGAGGGAAGGCTGGCAAAAAGCAGATATAATAAAGCAAACAATGAGAGAATATCCAGACGCAGAATGGTTTTGGTGGTTAGATACACATACCTACATTATGGAACCTGAACTGAAACTTGAAAATTATATTTTAAAACATGTTGATAACTATGCTTATAGGTCACTCAAATACTTCAATCCATTAAACCTCAATATTAACTTACCATACGTTAACAATAAAGATACTCCTATTAATATGGTGATATCACAAGACTGTGGTGGTTTTAGTTTAGGATCTTTCTTTATTAAAAGATCTGAATGGACAGAACTTTTATTAGATGTATGGTGGGATCCAGCTTTATATGAACAAATGCATATGTTTTGGGAACATAAAGAACAAGATTGTTTAGAATTCTTGTACAATAATCAACCTTGGGTAAGGGAATCATTAGGATTTGTTCCAATAAAGGCAATTAATGCATTTCCCGAAGGTGCATGTTGGGAACAAAGACAAGATAGACGTTACTTTTATAGTAATAATGATCGAGATTTTGTCGTCAATCTTGCTGGTTGTAATACAGGTGGTAGGTCATGCTGGTCAGAATATCAGAAATTTCAAAAACTGAGATCAAAGCTTCATGATCCCTGGTATAAGTTCTGGTAAACTTTCTATATGGTAAAGAAATTTAATTTTGAATGATTGACTTCATTCCCAATGCTCGATTTCATCCTTGATAACAATTATATATGAACGTCCTCTGTTAATCAACTTTAGCACTAGAATTAACCTTTTGCTGACCTTTCTATCAAAAAATGAAAAGCTTCCTAAAGAAAAGTAACAATTTTGATGATACTCGCTTATAATCAAATATCGCTGTTCAATACCTCACAAAGATCGTTACATAATTCATCCAAGGCAACACCAAATTAGATTTAAATGCTTCAACCATTTGAAGAGAACATAATTTACACCTTTTGTTCTAGACAATATTCAAAAAATGTACGATATGCGCTATTATTTTTCCACGGAATGCAAGCCTGCAAGACTTTCCCTGATTTCTACTGGTTGATATATTTAGCTATAAAATTTGATTTTTAGAAATCCAATTTATTTCCAAATTTACTACAGAGTTATCAAAATTGTGTTAAATTATTTGATACTTTTGGGGAAAATAATGTTTATCATTACTAAATATTATTACTCTTTTACCTTGGCTGAAATTAATGATACAATCACTCCATATTTTATTCTGGTAGAATTAATATTATACAATCTAAAAAATAAATACCTTAGTTACCGTCATATGCAGTAGTTTAAAATTTTATTGTTTACTCGTAGTGCTATATGTTTCTTTCTGATGGTTGGATTTATGCTATACTTTTTATTTTCCTGGTAGTTTTTTTTCCCCATGGTTGAATTTATGCTATACTTTTTATTTTCCTGGTAGTTTTTTTTCCCCATGGTTGAATTTATGCTATACAATCGTGTTAAATAAATACATGGTTCACCGTAGAATTAATATTATACAATATTATACAATCTTATAAAACTAATACGTTAGTCACCGTCCTATGCAGTGGTATAAAATCTTATTGTCAACTTGTAGTCTTATTTGTTCCACCATTTAGAAGCGTTAAGGTTTCTAGCCTCGAAAAGCAGATTTTTCCTCTGCTGATATTTAATATTATCTTAGTTATTGCCTAAGTGGATCTCAAACTTGAACTGATGATAAATCAAAGTCCAATATGAGCTGTCTGGAGTTATTTTCTGGTCAAGTTGCACTCGTTTGAGCTTCCTTGCCATAAACACTAGTAACCGAATCATATTGTTCGCTTTAATGAAGTTTCTTGTAGTCAATATCTTTCCCACACATTCGTTTGGTTGTATTAAATCAATGTTGAATTTATTGAGAAAATTGATTATCCCTTCACATTCGAAGAAGATGCTATCATGTCACATCTAACGTAATACACGTGATAAAGGAGGCTCAGCTATAAAATATTTTCTCCAACGACTTCTACTTACACTTTTTTAAAATTTGTAAACATCGTCACGTAGGGAAGCGCTAATAGTAGTGTCAGCATTCGAGTTGCTAACAGTTTCATCTGAAGTCATA
>JBBJZV010000089.1:0-56342 GCA_039700735.1 Pichia pseudocactophila
GTGGTGCCGTCAACAACAGTAGTGGAGTCTTCTGGAATAAACGAGCCGCCAATGTCTGGTGGCATCTCACAGGAAGTGGTTGGAATGTTCACAGAGGTGGTGCCAACAGAAACCGTAGTAGAGTTGATAGTACAAGTACCGACACCGGTTGTGCCTGCTGGGTTGGTGACGCTGGTGGTGAAAGTGTTGCCTCCAGTGTACGTTGGAACATCAACGTTGGTCACAGTGACGGTGGTGCCGTCAACAACAGTAGTGGAGTCTTCTGGAATAAACGAGCCGCCAATGTCTGGTGGCATCTCACAGGAAGTGGTTGGAATGTTCACAGAGGTGGTGCCAACAGAAACCGTAGTAGAGTTGATAGTACAAGTACCGACACCGGTTGTGCCTGCTGGGTTGGTGACGCTGGTGGTGAAAGTGTTGCCTCCAGTGTACGTTGGAACATCAACGTTGGTCACAGTGACGGTGGTGCCGTCAACAACAGTAGTGGAGTCTTCTGGAATAAACGAGCCGCCAATGTCTGGTGGCATCTCACAAGAAGTGGTTGGAATGTTCACAGAGGTGGTGCCAACGGAAACCGTAGTAGAGTTGATAGTACAAGTACCGACACCGGTTGTGCCTGCTGGGTTGGTGACGCTGGTGGTGAAAGTGTTAACGCCAGTGTACGTAGGAATGTCTTTATTTGTGACAGTGTAGGTAGACTCACCAACAACAGTTGTAAATGTGGTACTGATAAATTCTCCGTTAATATCAGAAGGCATACTGCATGTTGTAGTTGGAACTGAGACAGGTGGTAAAGTAGAATAATTGACGGTACATAATGCATCACCAGAGTGGCCAATCAGATCTGTAACGGTTGAGGTAAATGTTGCATCTTCAAAAGTTGGTACATCAGTATTGGTTACAACAATTGTGTCATCCCCTGAGGTAGTGGTTGATTCTGAGGTCACAAAACCACCCTTAATGTTTTCCGGCATACTGCATGAGGTTGTCGGAACTGTAGTCAATGAAGTAGTAGTAAACTTGATTGTGCAAATAGCTTCACCAGTTTGGCCTGTAGGATCAGTCACAGTTTTGGTGATCAATGCGTCAGAAAAACTTGGAATATCTGCATTCGTAACAGTGTAAGTGGAGTCACCAACTATAGTAGTGGAAGTAGTAGTAATAAAGTCACCATTCAAATCAGTTGGCATGGAACATGTCGTAGTAGGGACAAAAATTGGTGGTTTGTCCAAAAATGTTGAGAGATTCAATGTACAAGTTGCTTCGCCAATCTCACCAGCAGGATTTGTAAGTGTTTTTGTGATGTAAACATCCGAAAAGGAAGGAACATCAGTATTTGTTACAGTCATAGTAGTTTGATTTTCGCCCTCACCAAAAATTGTAGTAGACGTTGTAGTAATGAAAGTACCAGATGCACTTTCAGGCATGTCACACGAGGTAACAGAAATATCAACAGTCTGAGCACTTGTAGGTGTAACCAAACAAGTCGCAATATGAGTACTACCAATAGGATCAGTAACAGTAGTGACAAAGGCACAGGTGATTTCTGGTTTATTGAGATTTGTAACAGTCATAACAGCACTAGTCTCAGCATTCTTGATGTAAGTGAACAGGGCAGTAGATTCAACGAAACTACCTGTAACGTCATCGGGAAAGTCACAAGATGTGAAAAACCCAGTAGCTGCAACGTTGTCAATATTTGTAACAGTGGTGGTAATCATACAAACTGCATCTTCAACCGCAGATGCGCAATTGGTAAATTGAATTATAGTAGTGGACAAATAATGGGCAATACTTGGCACAATACCATTGGTGACTGTGATCACGGTTGTAGAATCATCATTAATAACAGTTGAGGTAGTTTCTGAAGGACCAAATGTACCATCAAAGTCATCAGGCATAGAACAAGATGTGGTGAGAGCTAAAGTGCTTGTTCCAAAAACTTCAACTTCAGTACTACCATATGTACAAGTAGCATCACCGGTAGATCCATCAATGTCTGTAATTTGAATAATCGTTGAGCATGTCACATCTGCATCGACAAGATTGGTAACTGGAACAGTAGTAGCAGCGCCATTTACAGTCAAGATCGTGCTAGTGGTTATAGGATCAAACTTACCAACTAAGTAAGGGGGTAATTCACAAATTGTGGCAGTAACAACAACACCGTCACCTTCTCCTGCAGTAGATTTCGTACCAGAACACGCGACTGTATGAACAGTTGAAAAACAGTCCGTAACTTCAGCAGTAGGTTGAGGTTCCAAAACGACAGCAACAATATTAGTAATGTACATATTGTTATCACCAAGAACAACATCATCTGAGTAAGTAAGCTTAGATTCTGTACCTGTCCAATAGGCAGTTGATGTGTGCACTTCAGGTCTTTGAACAAGTTTGTATGTTGAAGTTATAGGAGCACCGTTTGCACCAATGGAAACGGTTGGAACAATAGTTGTTGATGTGAAAGCATTATCCCAAAATGAGTATGAAATGGAGTAATTAGGAACATATTGGTATTCCTTCCAACCTAAAGTTCCAAACTCTTTATCAACAATCCATTGGGTAGAAACGGATGTTGTTGTCTCTCCATATTCTATTGCTGTGACAACGGGTGATGGATAAACATAAACGTGTGCCCATCCTGGATTACCGTTATCAAGAATTTGTGTTCTAAAGTAATCAGTTCTAAAGTTTGCCTCGTCAGTGTACGTGATAACAGTTTGAATTGTAGTTGCTGCAACAGTAACATATGTCGTGTCATCTCGCGTTGTAGTACTGGTGCTATCCACAGGAGCTATTTCCACAGTGGTACTTAATTCAGGTATCATGTAATGCACCGACCAAACACCACGTGGTCGACCTTGGCCATCTGTTCTGGTTGCAAGAAATGATGAAGATACACTAGTTGTGGTTCCTGTCCAAAATTCAGTAACAGATATTCCCGGAGTTAAACTTTTTGGGGTCATATAGAAACCTGTTGTCAATTTTCCACTTAATGTGAACCTCTGATATAAATAATAATCACGAGTAAGAGTCTTGAAGTCGACATAACTAGTGGTGGGTGCATTATATCCGATAACAACAACGACCCATTCCCCATTTCTATCTGTGGCATAAAAGGAATTTGGTCCACTATATGTTGCTGCACCAATTATCGCAGTGTCTATTGTTGTAACGACGACATTGACTTCAGTTGTCTGTGTTCCGTCTTTTTCAAATACTGTTGTTTCCGTAGATGGAGTTTTCCCCACTGTGACATGAGTTGAATGGTGGGGTAAATGGATCGTTACTGAAACAAGACTCTCATCAGTAGTTGTGCTAGTTTCACCTTTAGACATATCATAAACAGTAGTTGTGATTAAATGAGGTCTATATATCAAAAAGGATTCATAAACCTGTCCATAGATATTTGACGAATAAAATGTAGCTGTCGATGCAGTGCTAGTTGTTGTACCATCATAAAAAGCAGTACTAGTAACTCTTGCACCAATTGTATCATATGTTACTAATTCAACAATTACTGGTAAATTGTTCACGGTTTCAACAGTTGTAGAGATTTCAACGCCATAGAAACCTTCAGAATGAATAAAAGAGGAACTAACTGAATAGGAAGTTTCAGCAATAGCTTGTTGACAATTATCATTGGAAGATTGGTACAAAAAGTTGTCAAGAGAGGATTCTGAACCAGACGGAGGTGTGACCATTAAGGCAACAGACCCAGCTGACATTGCATTGAAATAGACAATCTTAAATGGAAATAGTTTACCGGCTTCCATATAAATCCAAGAAGTATATGAAGGGTTACTGTCATCGTTTGGCCTTTTATAACCAAACAGTAAGCCATCAGTACCAGTTGCTTGAGAGCCTGAACAACAGTCAAAAGCACCGCCACCAAAGAAAATCATCGCACCGTCATCGATATTAGACAATGTAAACTTGTAAAGACCAGTTTCCGGAGCTGTTTAATAAAGTGTTAGTAAAAGTTTCTGTAACAGAAAAAAAGTTAATTAAATACATACCTTGAAATAAAGCAGTTTCTTCTAAAACAAAAGAAGGGTTTTCAAGTTCAACGCCATACATCTCAGAAATTTCAGGACCAAACTGAAAATTTAGACCTTGAGTATTAATAAATGAACCTTTTGAATTAGCAGAATATGCACCGTTTTTGTAAAAATTAGCATCAGATGTGAATAAGGATTGCTGACTTTGCATTTGATAGATTGTACCAGTTAAACCTTTTTGTAAATTCCCGGCAACCGTACACCCATCAACAGATTGCTGAATTTGTTGGTCTATATCAGCAAAACAAGTTTGCAATAGAGTCAACAATATGCAACACTTTTGTAGTATACGCATAATTAGAGGTTGATCAATTTTGACAAATTAGAAATACTTTGAAGGAAGTGAATACAGAAGAAAGGAAAAACTGGTCATTTTATTCACCTGGTAACTGAATATATCGAGAATAGAACTTTGTTTCTAAAGAAATTTCCACGGAACCCTAAAGCAGACTAATTTTAAGGTTGTTTTGTCAAAAACAATGAACAATCAAAACCGATTGTACTTGCATTCAGGAAAGAAGGAAAAACTCTAAAACGTGCTCACTATTAAAGCTCTTGCATACCCATAATTAATGGATAATCAAAAATTATTAGGATATTTCTGCGGGGTGGGTATTTTCAAATGACGTGATTGTTGAATTGGTAGTTCAGTTCACTGACCAAATACTGGACGTAGTGAATTTTTTTGAATTGAGGCCTTGTGCAGCTTAACTTGTTCAACTATTCCTCAGGGACCAAGCATCACACTGATCTCTACGCCGAGGAAGCGCGTAATGGCCTCGAGTTCCGCTCTACTCTGAAAATAGTAAAAGTTTAATTGCAGATCTTCGCAATTTCGCGTATTAAAACAATAGGCTACATATTATAGACCAGGCTACACATATTAGAGTGAATTTTCAGTCTAGAATTAGATTTTACTATGAGACTACATTATCTTTTAATTTTTTTTTGACCAGTTTGATTTAATTGCTAATATCTTATGTTAGCTTCATAATACACATTACCTGCACGAGTAAATAAGTTGTTGTCTCCAGCCTTACGATTTAAGCCGCATGTGCTTAAAAAGGAATTCAAGAAGAATTGAACTTGCTAATACCTGTACAAGTTGTTCGGGGTACAGCATAATCAGACATAAAAGAATGGTTCAGAAATAGTTTCTAGAATTGAGCAAGTGGATCTATTTCGAAAAAACCCAAAATTTTTACTCTACGTTTTGTAATAAAGACCAATCATTTCTATTATAATGTTTTTATTTCGTAAAGAACACCTCCATTATTTCAAACTTTTTAGTTCACTGAATGCAGACATATATTGCTAAATTACAAGAAGAACAAACCAAAGTAAACTTATTTTAAAATGGTTTTATTTTATACTTTCAGTAAAACTTTAAACAATAAAAATGGAAGTTCTAGAGTTAAGGTTTGAAAGGCTTAGTCAATTGTGTACGGCAATTTAATAATGTCTCAATAATTTTAGATTAAAGGTTTATCTCAAACAATGCCTGAATACAGTGACTTTATTTACAATTTGTAACATTTTCTTCAACAATCAATGCCAGGTTCAATAAATACCTCAGTAAGAGAAATCAGCAAAAAATAATAGATATGATCATTTAAAAATTAAATTAAACTAAGTACTGCAAAACAATCAGAAGTAATTACGTATTTGAAACCCAAATAAATCACACAGTTAATTGGAAATCAATTGCTCTAGATTGATAGAATTTTCGGAAAATAGAGCTCCAAAATTTTAAGTATGACATGATCTCTTCGACCCTTAACAAAATCAAACGCTTGTAAAAGCTTCTGGAATTTTTTATGTAACAGTTACTTTTTATTGTTTTTGAAGTCAAAAGGGGAATTTTTTTGGTTTTACTGTAACCCTTTCTGTGAGCGGACTTCATTACACTAAATGCATTTTGGTTTTTTGCTGAATATCTGAAGAGTAAAGCATGTACAAGCTAAATGCCAATACTTAATAACTGATTCAAAGTAGTCTTAACTATCATGAATAGAGGTATGTTAACGTAAATTTTTGAAGTGCTTATTAAACTTCTTGCAGGCTGCCGTACCAAAATTAATAATACTAGAGTTGAGTTTTCCGTGATCAGCAGGTAACGCGAGTAACTGTTCTACATCGCGAAAGAAACTTAGTTTGACAATTATGACCTTCCAACCATAGTTAAGATTTTCAAGACAACACTTTCTTGCTTGCACCTATCAAAGCTTGTTCAATTTGAACTTAGCCAGCAACTAGACTAGCAACTAGGAAAACTAGACCCGTGGAAGTACAAGACCAGAAATTTTTAGAGGCACATATTCAATTATCAGTTTAGAGTGCTCATTGAATCAAAATGGGTTAAAATCTTGGAAGACACAATTATAGTTGCATATGAAATAGTGGCGAGAGTTGCAGTTAAAAAGAGAAACAATGGAAAATCTCTTTCGGGTGGAAACTCGTATTGACAGTAAGTTCCGCACTAGGAAAAAACAATTTAACAGTTTACGCATATTATGAACGAACAATAGAAAAATAGAACGTGCGGCTTTTTTATATTTTAGCGATAGTCTGGATGGCTCTATAAAATCGGCTAATGCCTATAAGCTAAGCACGACCTAATAATATAGAATAAATTGTTAAAAGAAAGACAAAAACTAAGGTCGAAAACTTCCTATGGGGACTTTTTTTAAGAGCGTGCATACGTGTGGTCTTGTCGGCGTATTTTCATAATGTTTCGTAATTCCAACATATTGGTTTCACACAATAGCTTTCACAGAATTATGCAATAATATTGTTGCCTTCTAAAAAAAAATTAGATTCAGAGTCCAACTTTACTGAATTAATTTTTTTATTTTTCCTTTTTCTTCATTATAGGAATTAAATTTCTTTGAAATATTAGTCTAAGTAATTTTTGGGGGAAAGGAATTCACCTCTATATCTTTTCTTCATAGATATACACCACAACAAATAAGCTATCATTAAAACATTTAGCGTCGTCCAAACTATAAGACTATACAAAGATGTACAAAGATCAACTAGTTTCTAGCTTGGATTACATTTAAATAACATTTTCTTTCATGTTTTCATTGCAGTTAATTTCCGGATTATTAGTTTTTGCTTTTTATTATAACATAATTCTTGTCAAGTTAAACTGATATCAGATGCATTCACTTATAATTTAGCACCGGGTGTATCTTAAAAAAAACTTAAAGCAACTTATCAACAGCTGTAATGTGGAATTTCCTCTCTTGTATATGCAAGTGATAGTCATTTCATATTTCATTTGTTTACTTTTAACAGTGGAATCATTCAAGCCAGCTAACGGTATTGGTATTGTCTTTGCTTTGCTTTACGTTGTTTTGTATTGCTTTGTTTTGTTTTGCTTTATTTTGCCTTGCTTTGCTCGACTAAACGATATACAGTGCTGATGTGATTAAACCTCATTTTTTACTAATTCTAGCAACCTATGTTCACTTTCAAAATAACTGTGACGTCACATGAACGCCTAAGTGTATCTTGAAATTAACCATCTACGTGGTTTTTAAGAGCTCAACTTTACATTTTTTGTTACTTCTATTAATAACTCTACCATAATTTTGACCACCTGTTTTTGGTCTATATAGTTTTGCCTAAATGGTATAATAGCCACAACATTTTAATTCTTTATTTTCCCAAAAACAGTTGAAAGAACATATAAATATATTATATAAATTTGAGAAGTTGTTACACCCAGAATAAAATAAGAATGTATAATAATTGCAGACTAACAGTTTCTCAAATTTACTTTTTGAGCTGATCAAAAACCCAGAGCTGTGGTTGTTCGATATTATGTATTCATTCTAGCAGCTTTCCACAAATATCTAATGCCATACTTAAGTGTATGATCTGCTATTTAAAAAAAGTTCTGCATAACTCGATATTCTCACATGTTATAAAACTTTTCACATGAGTCACTGAATATTTTAAATCAACTCGGTGAACTACACGTTTCATTCCAACATACCAGCTGTACTTTGAATTGTTTTCATTTAGATTTCAGATTCACAATAAACATTCTGTAAAGCAATGCTGATCAAATACTGATTGAGACAATTATCGAAACCCTGAACGCCAAATATACCAAGCAGAAGATACTGGTGCAACGAAGATACTTTCACGAGGATAAAATACCTTGTATAATAAAATCATTGTATGATTTTTTCATAAAAACTCAAACTCATATGCACAATATGAGGTTTGAGGAAGATAAGCCGACGATAGACGATACTAGACCAGGTTAAGAAGTATTATTGCCACAGCACATGGAAGTGACTCGTATGATAAGGACTTTGAAGCAAATTCCACACAAGTGGTCTAACATGGAGGACAAGTGTAATATACTATTTGGTTATTGTCAATTTGTGCAGCAACTTGTTGATATCTTTTAAGATTACTTAAGCTCAAATGGCAAGAAAATTCTTAAAAATTTCTGATGTTTTTACTACAAATAATATCTTAATTCGATGTTCTAAGGTAGTATATTGTATTGAATCTCTTGGTTTTTACTCCTTTAGCTTTGGACAATTTGCTCCAATTTTTGCGTGCTCAAAACAAAAAAAAAGTGAAAGAGAACCAGGGTTTGTTGCTTACAGCATTGCATACCTCTGAGTTGATAGAATATACTCATTTTTGTCAAGTTTAAAAGCAAACTCAAGTAATAAAATTCAAAAAAAAAGTGAAGCTTTAAGACATTAAATGTGATGTATCATATATACATTGCTTTATGATTTCATGCATCATTATTTGTCAAAAGGATAAAAATCGAAACGACTGTAAGAATTATCAACAGAGAAAAAGATGTTTGTTTTACTGCAAACAAAATTGTGATTTTTTGATTTGAAGTTCACTGAAAAAGTAGTTTCCTCATGGCGAACTGTTGGAATTTACCACGCAGCACAAAGTTTTTGAATATAAGTACTTCGGATAACTGCAAATCTAGTTAGTACAACGCCAGCAGTATTATTCCATAGGAATTATTTTTTATTCTCGGTATATGTGATTATAACGCTTAAAATGATTTCTACAATCAGTGCATTGATTTGAAGAACCTTATATTTAAAACTTAGGAGGAAAGAATTTGAATTCCTCAATTACACACAAGATACCTTGCCTTGTTTTCTTTTGAAGCTTAATTTACATTTACACTCTTAAACTGATTTAATGAACAGATCCTTTATTTCTTATAAAATATCTTTTCCTTCAGCAGAGTGGTAACTTTGAACTTTGGTATTGCAAACACTGCTCGCTCCTAGTTATCATTTCTTTAAAAATCATAAATAACTAATAGAAATAAACTTGAACCGCATTTAAATAATCAAAATTAGTTGTCCTTTGAGAAATATTTTGCTTACATGTGCTCCTAGTTAAGCTAAGTTATTTGCACAAAATAAAGTGTGTGTTGAAGCTCAACTTTGATTTGTCAACTAAAATCGGATGAGCCCAGGCCTAAAAACTGGCAACACAAAAACCTTGGTGTCTTTCAAAGTTGACTAACAGATTCTTTTGAGTACATACCCGCACTACATTGGAGTAACTTAATCATGAATTTGATGATTTTTACATTATTCTTATCTATTACGGTATTTACAAAGCGAGTCCCAGTCTGGACAGATCTAACAAAATTATACAACGTATAATTATGTCCCGCGAATGCATTAATGCAATTTTACAGATTAAGTTTGATGCACGTTTGATTGTGATGCTTTTTCTCTTTCGGTGATTATTTGTGAAATGTTTGAACACCATGTGAAGTGGAAAATAAATTCTATACCAAAATGCTTCATCTCGCCCTTAAGTCTTCAAGCTTTATCACTCTACTAGTATTTAATAAAACCATTTTAATAATTTTTTTCAACACTATCAAAATAGAATGGCAACCGGCAAAATAATTAAATTTTTGTACTGTGATAACTAAGCTTTAAGATCATTTTGAAAAAGACCTTAATGAACTTGTAAAAAAAACTTATCTGAGTTTTGCTATTGCAAGAGCATTCTGTCAATAATTATAAGACTATTATTTTGAAATTCATTAATAGTTTATAAATGATAAATGATAAAGAAGTGTGAATGGTCCGGTTATATCCGTTCAAAATAGATTGCATTCTTTCTCCTTTACGTAAACAATATGAGCACCCTTGACCCACATTGCAACTGTTGGAAATTTACCCCTAGAAACCTATTTCCATTTTTATTTTATTACCTGGATTTCATTATCTTGCATACTTCAAACCTCTATTTAGCTTAATAGAGGTACATATAATTTGACAGGCATTTACGATTTACTTAACCTCGTTACGCAATAGAATATAGAATTAATTAACCTGGCTAAAATTACTGTTTTCTATTATGTGATAATCAAGCTAATTTATCATACCTGGTAATTAATTCCGACTAGCCTACTACCAGAGCTCTTACAGGAGCCTCTGTGATTTTGGGTGCAATATGCCACCGATCAACTGAATACTTTCAGCATTTTGAAAATCTTTACCATGTAAGCCACTGTAGTCAATAAAATTTCTCATTTTGAGTTGGCATTACTGACAATAAATGTTATTGATTAAGAGGAGGTTGTTTTGACACCAGTTAACTGATGTCTAACCAAGCTTATCACTACTACATCGACAAATACAAATGGAGACGACTATGCACTGATGACTATTGCCAGTACCAACACTGTGATCAGAGTTGATGAGATCACAACAGTTGAGGTTCGTATTGTTGAGCTTACACCCAGACCAGAATGTTTTGAGACATTCACAAATACCACGGTTGCTAACAGTGTGTGGAGTTTGTAGACTACTGTTTTGGCCTCAACTATTCGAGAAAAAAAAAAGTTACTATGACGATAATTGACTCAGTGAAAACATCACCTGTAGCATGTAACATATTCTAGACCGAGTATCCAGCTACAGCTTGCGAAACCGCAACTGCGACATCATTTATTGGTGCCACAAATTGAGAGGGAAAATACACTGATAATACTTTGGCGATTGTTGAAATACATGTTCATTGACTTGTAAGATCGGTCAATCCACGATAACTTCTGACTAAAAGGTTACTACTCTCTAATTTTGAAACAAACTTCAAGATAGGGCAATTTGTAACAACTTTTCAATTGATCTTGTCAATGTTAATGTTTTGATGTGGAAACGGTACTGTTGAAACGATATTTAATATTTTTTCATTACCATTGACAAATGTTAGTGCCGGTGTGCTGTTAAGAAATCTTCCTTTATCTTATCGAGGATCAACTATTTTATTTGCTTATTTGAAAGTATAATGACGTATTGCTGATGAGCTCATCGAGTGGTCAACAATTCTTCAATATAAAACTTTATTTTTCAGTACTATTGCTAACTAATAGATATAGAGAAAAAGAAAATACAAAACAGAATCCACTTCTTGGTGTTCTTCTCCTTATTATCGTAAGCGCTAACCACTGGACAGTTTCGATTGGCTGCATCTGTTGCCGAAATCGATAGTACCGGAAAAGTCGTCAATTTAAGTTAGCGCGTCGCTGATCTCTATATTTTTTGCAGGTTTTGCAGATCAACGCACATGGCAACTCTCATTTAATGACTAGAGATCTCATCCAACCCCAAAATTATAAATGGGCAAGTCGATGCTGGACCAATCATTGCCCAACGTTTATAGCAAGCTCGCAATTTTAGATTAACACCAAGCGTTAAGGAACAATATATAATCTGTTAATTTTTTTTGGTGACAATAAAGAATCAACAAAAGCTAAATTGAGATTGCTTGAAGCACCTCTGTATATTGATATTAGTTTAACATCTTCTAAATTAGAGTATTACGGAAATTTAGTCATGGTCTTAAAAAGTAGTACTAATCTCCGTTAGGCAAAGAATTTTTTTAAAAATATCAAGAGGAAGTAAACAAAGATGAACTTGGCGACGACGGTTTTATTTGTCATAACTACTATACATCTGGCGTTTGCCGCCGTAAGCAACAACATCCAACAAACTGTTGGTGCATGTTCAATTGCAGATATCAACCTGATCCCAGGCGCTGTTGGTAACATCTACAGTGTCAATGAAAACCTTGGTGAACTTTCATCTTCAACAGCTTACTATCAGGGCCAATATTCTACAGAAATTCGTATTGGTTCATTTACAAATTCTGGTTCAATAAACTTTAGAGTCGGTGGTGATTATAGTACACTTTATGGTGTCCCCCTTGATACAGCACAATTTCTTTTGGAAGAAACTGGCTATCTCAAAGGTATGTGTGTTTTACTTTTATTCCCCTAAACATCATTTACTAACATTACTCAATTTTTACAGCCTTATCAACAGGTATTTATGAGTTCCAACTCACTGACGTGGACGATGGTGTTCTTGTTGCAATTGGTAATTCTGCTTATGATTGCTGTTCTGGTATACCGGGATCTGCAGCCCCATTCTTATTTGAAATCAAAGCTGCAAATGACGATTCAAACCCAGTATTCAAATCTTGGATTTATCTTGAAGAAGGATTTGTATATCCCTTCAAACTTGTATTTCTCAATGCTTTATCTGCTGGCTCTTTATCCCTTAAAGTCAAGACTCCCGAGGGAATAGTTACAGATGTCGGCGAGTACCTTTTTCAATCCAATGGTAATGCTATAGATTGTGACCCAACTGTCATATCTTCAAATTACCCGAGATTGACTTCTTTTATTTTTTCAAATGATTACAATCAGGTTGGGCATGGCTCTTCCGTTATCACAACTGATGGTTCTACAATGCTACTCGATCTTATTACTTACGGTAATTTGGGAACGACATCTTACACAACTATACGTTATGATGATACAACAACTAGTTACTCAACTGCAACAGTTTACACGTCCAAAGATTATGGAGCAGTGTACAAATCTGTCTTTGTTTTTGCTCCACAATTTACTACTGTTTACTATTACAACCAACCGCCAGGATCTTACTCAACAAACACCGTCACTTCCGAAAACTTAGTCACTGTTTACGGTCCAAGAATGAGTACTTCGGTTACTGTTGGTCTGGAACCGACAACTCAGTATACAACTTTTATGAAAGACGGAGAAGAAACAACTGAAGCAATTGTTGTTGCTCCAACTATATTAACAGTTGTTGCTTATCCAAATCCTCCAAAGAAAGGTACTGTCACAACAGAAATTAATGGTACTTGGAAAGTATATCGTTACAAGAGTGCTACACATACAACTTTCACAACTAATGTCATGAGCAAAGATTACACAATCTCAACAGAAACAATTATAGCGGATGATAAAACCACAAGAAAAATTTGGATTTTTCATTGGGAACCTTTAGAAACATCTATGGCAACCAGCTTTTATCAAGGAACTACCACTTCAACTTTTTCAACTTTTATTGCTTCGACCACTGTTGATGATAAGCCTTTAGGTTATTGGTCCAATATTATTTACTTACCTGCTTATTCAACGTCTTTTGTGTTAGGCAACTTGGAGAATACTGTTACAATAACTAAAGATGCTACAACTTATGCACAAGTTCAATTAACCTCTTTTGCAACGATTACAACATGGACAACAGAAAATGCACGATCAACAGGTTTTATACCTGTAACTTTTGGTACAACAACAAGTTGGGCATATGCTTATATTTATCCCTCACCGACTGAGACGTATGTCGAGTACCCAGAAACAACGACTTCTATATCTACCAAATGGTTATACAATGCCGAACAGGAAACAATTGGTTGGGAAGTCTTTAACTATGTCCCTTCTTTTTCTATTAGCTACTCCTTTTGGGATAATGAAGACTTCAAAACAATATACCAAACTTCAACCTTTAGTTCCGATGATCAACACCATGGTGTAACTATCATTAGAATCATCGAGCGTCCACCAATGCAAACTTTTACCTCTTTCTGGACAGGTACCCGTTTAACGACAAGTTTTCAACAGACCGAATCTCGAGGTAATGCTAATATTCCTGTTACTGATACTGTGGCAATAGTGTACAATCCATTGCCAACTGTAGAAGTCAGTGACTGTTCAGGATCGATCCTTACTGTCCAATGTTCTGCATCAACAGATATTGTTACTGTTGGTGGTGAAAGTGATACCATAACTTTTACCTCTTGTGAATGGCCGACATACCTTAGTGGATCTTTTGAATCATCGATTATCACAACAACAATCTTACATAACGAAGATTCTTTGCTTTACACTATAACAAACGTCAATAATCCTGTTATTACATGTCAAACTGCAACAACTGTGACAGATTGTGATGGAGAAGTTCAAGACGCAAAATGCTATTATGGTAACTCCAACACTGTTGTAGGTACAAACACTATTGTCCTTTTGACCACATCATGCGAGCTTCCTGAGGGTGTTTCCGGTTCATTTGCTACCTCAGAGACATCACCTGTAATAACACTCGATGGGAAAATAACATATGTGGTTGCCACTAATACTGTGATTCCTCAAGTCACTTGTGAAGTGAGAAATGTTGCTTTACAGGTTGGTGATTGTACCAACTCAATGCACCTTGTTAATTGTGATGTTATTACTACACATGTTTACGTTGATTATGCGACTATTACAGCTTGGACAACGTCCTGTGATGTTCCTCAAGAGTTACCCGCAGTTGTTGCAGAAGCCATAACCACTAGTACTGTGACTCTTGACGGTGCAGAGACGGTTTTAACATTAACTAATACAAATTCTTTTATTGTGACTTGTCCAGCTATGGAAACATCTCTTGTTCTCAACGACTGCTACAACGAGCCATTTACTGCAACATGTGAAGTTGCCACTTCTGTTATTACTATTGATGATGTCACAGGATTTGCCTGGACAACTTCGTGCGATTTACCTCAGAATGTTGGAGGATTATTTTTACCTGTTACCACCACGACAACTATTGAAATCGGCTTTATGAACACCGAAGTGACGCTAACAAATACAAACAGCCCTGTTATTATATGTGAATCAACATCTATCACCACAATTTTGAATGACTGTTCTAACAAACCGGTGACAGCAACTTGTGAAATTGCAACAACGTCTGTTGCAGGAGTTTATACAGCCTGGACAACTTCTTGTTCACCGCCAGCTGATGCACCATTAAGCTACGATACCTCTCTTACAACACTCCTTGTACCAATTGATGATACTACCTCTACGGTCACATTGACGCAAACGGTCATACCAATCTTCACCTGTGAACCAGTGACTGTTGATCTCTCCATAATCGATTGTAACAACAGTGAGTACATTGCTACCTGTACGGTAGCAACTACTGCTATTACTATTAACGCTGATTCTTATTTTGCATGGACAACTTCATGTGCATTCCCCGTTGATCTTACTGGAAGCTTTGACACCACAATTGAAGTGTCTACTTTTGCAGATGACTTGTTTACTGCTACACATGTGAACGTACCGCATGTGGAGTGTGCACCAACAACTATAACAACATTAGTCTCTGCATGTTCGGCCACTATTAAAGCAACATGTGAGGTGGCAACTACAGTGGTAGAAGAGCAAGAAATGAAGGCTACTTATTGGACGACATCATGTGAAAACGCTGATAGTGTGTCCTTTGTTTCAGCTGTTGTCACTAAGGTGTTATCTTCGGGTGACATTGCGTTAACAGTTACATTGGTGAATACGGATAAGGCCATGTCTAGTTGTTTGATAATTTCATCGCCTACGTCTTCTACGAAAAGTTCTGCAATTGCATCTTCAACGAGTTCTGCAATAGCTGGGACTGCATCTTTAACAAGCTCTGCAATAGCTTCAAGTACTGCGACAAAATCTTCAACGAGTTCTGCAATAGCTTCTTTCATACCGGCAAGTTCTTCTTTAACTTCTTCAACAGTCACTGTGTCCAACTCTGCGTCCAGCTATGTTTCCATGTCTGCTGCATTGTCAGTTTTACCGTCTGTACCATCTACTGCATCGTCAGTTTTACCTTCAACATTGACGTCCGGTTCGTTGGCACCAATATCTACCGCTTTGGTAACACGGTCAGCACTCTCCAGCCTATTGTCTCCTTCTGTGCCGAAGTCGAAGTCGGAGTCGGAGTCGGAGTCGGAGTCGGAGTTATCATCATCAGTATCAGCTGTACCGCTTACGTTCACCACTACTGTCACGAACAATGTCTGTGAAACCAAAACGAGCACTATCTCAGCTGTGCTCGGTAATGCAACTATTGAATTAGTTGCTATTGCTGTCCCACCGAGATCGTGCTATGAGAGTACATTGACGAGGACCGTTGCTAACAGTTTCTGTGCACTGGAAACGCACACGCAAAGGCACACGACAGCGGCAGCGGGTGTACCCATCATGGTTTACACTGAAGTTGTAGCAACACCACCAGAATCGTGCAACATGTACTACACGTGGGAGCCAGCGACTGACTGTTTTGAGGAGGCTGTGACTGTGACTTCGTTTATTGGTACAACGAATGGGGTTGGTGCCTACGTCAACGCTACACTTGTGATTATTGAAACGATAGACACGGGCATCTGCGGGGGTCCATCTACATCAGGGGCAGTTGATCCATTTTCTGGAATTAAGGTCCCTCCTACGGTAGTTCACACATTGGCTGTTACTTCAGGAGCGGCTGTGAGTGGAGTGCCAGTAGTGACAGATGCCGTTTCTGGGAAATCTGCTGATACAGTGTTGACAGAGACAGGAACGGCTGCTGGTCCCGCAACACGGGGCACGCTGCCTAGGGTATTGCCAACGGACACGCTGCCAACGGACACGCTGCCAACGGGCACTGTATCGATTTCAG
Organism: Pichia pseudocactophila; assembly: GCA_039700735.1. NCBI lineage: Eukaryota > Fungi > Ascomycota > Pichiomycetes > Pichiales > Pichiaceae > Pichia > Pichia pseudocactophila. Next base: position 16,871 of record JBBJZV010000089.1, read on the forward strand.
CGCCAACTTATGACGGTAAAGGTGCAAGGCAAGGAACATCAATTTTAGCTTTTATTGTCTTATTTTTAACGAATTTTCTATGATCTGAGTATATAAAGAATCTATATGATATCATCTAAAATGTCATCACCGAGGCCTTGATTCCCCTGCATGTTAAGTGGAGGTTGGACGTCGATGAACTCGAGTGCTATGTATAGTACCCCGAAGATGAAGAGGACAGCTGCAGCGATCCATCTGCCAGTGGAACCGTGCATGTTGAGGACAGCGAGGAGTAGGTAGATTGCACCACGGCCGAGGAATGAGAAGAAGGAGGATGCGTACGTGAAGAGGAGCGGTGGGCTCCGGAATTCGAGGTACGCAATCAGTGCACCTAGTGCAATGACAAAGATACCCTGGAAGAAGTAGTCGAACCTAGAGAAGAGTTCGGTTGCTCCACAAACAATCTGTGATGCGTGTTAGTAAATTGATGGTGGTCGTGGTGGTGGTGGTAGAGTGGTGGTAAAGTGAGGGTTTTCATACTGAGAGTAGGGCAACGAAAAAGTTGATACCTTTGAAGACAATTGTATATTTAGGGACAGTGTCTAATTCGAAGTTGATGTTCTCCATGTTTGGATGGTAAAGAAGATCTAGACAGCGGTTACATGTGTAAGAATACCTGTTGATGTTGAATTTCATCGCGAGAAATTGAATAGTAGTGATAAAGAAATTATACAAAAATACATAATAAAAATAGATAGCAATCAATTCAAGGGAATGATTTACTTACAAGTTTTAATTAAATTTAATTTTCTTCTTGCTTTACTGGATCAGCGGGAGTATTACCAGAAGGAGGAGCTTGAGCAGCTGAATTTTCATCTTGACCAGCTTCTGACATGTCCGAAGTCCATAAAGTTAAGTTATCTCTAAGTAATTGCATAATCAAAGTTGAATCTTTGTAAGATTCTTCAGATAAAGTATCTAATTCAGCAATTGCATCATCGAAAGCTTGCTTTGCTAAATGACAAGCTCTGTCAGGAGAATTCAAGATTTCATAATAAAAGACAGAGAAGTTTAATGCTAAACCTAATCTAATTGGATGAGTTGGAGGTAATTCAGTAACAGCGACTTCTGAAGCAGCTTTATAAGCTTCTAAGGAAGCATCAGCTGCTTCTTTCCTCTTTTCGGAAACGGCGAATTCAGCCAGATATCTATGATAATCACCTTTCATTTTATAATAAAAGACTTTAGATTCACCAGATTGAGCAGTTGGAATTAAATGTTCATTTAAAACATTTAAGATATCATCACAAATATTGGTTAATTCTTGTTCGATTTTACTTCTGTAATCCCTTATAAGTTTTACTTGAGATTCATTACCCTTTTGTTCTTCCTTTTGTTCAATTGAAGAAACAATTCTCCAAGAAGCTCTTCTAGCACCAATTACATTTTTGTAAGCAACCGATAAAAGGTTTCTTTCCTCAATTGAAAGTTCTTGACCTGATGATGCAACAGCTTTCATATTTTCAACCATTTCTTCATATCTTTCAGCTTGTTCAGCCAACTTGGCTAAATAGACGGAATCTTCACGAGATAATGACATAGTGTAAAAGTGTTTGGGTGTGTGGTGGTTCTGTAGAGGGGAATGTTAGTATGATTGTTCAAAACAAAGTGGGAGGAGGGGATCGGGCGATTGTGTCACTGCGATAGTGAGGGAAACAGAGTGCATGCAAACAACACCAATCAAGCAGCAGCAAGACCGATACAGTCATCAATTCCAATTCCACAGCAGTAGGTAGGGATCAATTGTGGCGATGCGTGGATGGCACGCCACCGGGGACGGAACCGACAGCGCTCTCTTTCCACGGCAGCAGCTGTGCACTTCAACAGCAAAGCAGAGTGCAGAAAAGACGCCGGAGGGGAGGGGAGGCGACAGATACATACGTGGCGAGTGGGTGGTTGGTTGGACAAGAGCAGCTGAGCAGCCAGATGAACAGCAACAGGATGGAAGGAGACAAGACAACAAAAGCGCCAGCGAGAAGGAGAAAGTGAATCTGAGTGGAAACCTGATATTTCGCACTTTGGCGCTGAGCATTCCCACATTGGCGACGATCGACGGCGGCGACGATCGACGTGCGCGCGGGGATTTTTTTCTCGCTTTCCCCTCGCTATTTCTGCTTACGTCAGCTTCTGCTTCCGCTACACTTCATACACACAGTACACACACAGACACAGATACACAATCACTACTCCTCCTACTCCTCCATGGCGTCTCTCGCCGCCACCGTGGTGGTGAGGACACGGCACTCGCCGACACGCACACCGAACCGCTCGTCGGTCGCCAGGGCCGCCAGCGCTGTCACCGCTGCTGCTACCGCTGGTTCCAGCTGGTACGCCGAGTGCACATAGCTCACCTTCATCTCCCTGCCACCGCCGAGTCTGAGGGCCCCTCCGCCGTGGCTCGGGAGGGCAATGGTGGTCGCATGGCGGGCGTTCGACACGTATACACCGTCCTTCAGTGCCGTGCGCAGCTTCAGCGCTGTCACTCCCAGTTTCGGCAACGGTAGCTCCAGACCGGGCAGCGTTGGGTTCGTCGCATCGTACCCGTTCACACCGGTCGCAGTGGCAAGCTTGAGGACTTCCTTCAAAGGTACAAACTTTGTTGCTAGAACTGGACGCTTGTCGAAAAGCGTCTTGTTCACGCACTCTTGTAAACCGAACTTAAACACCTTCACATCGGATTCAACCTTTTGCAATTGCTCAATGATCGAACTGTCGTCAGCTTGCAATGGGAATCCTTCAGACACGTATGCTAGTTTGAATGGGTACACTGACTGCTTCTTGTCAACGAGTGACAGTAATCTTCTACTGTTTCTCAACTTGAGTTGTTCCGTAATGGACACATCACGAATGTAAATACTAGGCTTAGGAGTAAACTCTCCATCGTTCAACGCAACAGTACCATCGAGTGATTCTAATGTCACAAACCCTGGTTCGTTCTTATTAAGCGGTGCCATCTTGATATCAACATGGTAAACTTCACCCGCTAACACTACAAAATCATCTGTTGGTATAGCATTATCCGGGTTCTTCCCCTTATCAACACGTCCTTTGCTTGCATCCACAATTGCAATCTGTCTTTCATTATTAGACTGTTCGAGCAATGCAGATTCTTGATCTCCCTCCGACCATACAACACCTTTGAAATCTCTCTCGGCAACAACACCCTCCGCTTGTCCAGCAAGGAACCTCCTCACTCTACGAACTTTAGACGTTGGTACAACTGCACAGTTGAACGATCTGGCAATACCATTGACAAGATCTCTGATAATTGTACCAGTGACCTTCTTATCTTCACTAATAGCAGAAGGAATCTTCTCTGGACTCAATGCACATGCAAGCAGTGTCATTACTGATTCAGTTGCAAGGTATGATGCACAAACAGCATCTGCACTCTCACCGAGTAATGGCCCTGGTGCATTCGGTCCTGGTGGATAGATGACAACACTGTGTGACACATTCGCTGTATACCCATCAATATGACATCCAAGAGAAACTGTAACAACATCACCAGGCTTGAAATACAAGTTACCCTTATCATCGTTCAATTCCGGAGAATATCCACTAAGGAGTTGGTTAACGTCTAATGTCACAGGCTGAGCAATCCCCTTCTCTGCAATCTTCTTGAAGTTCTTATTCACAAGTGACTGCATGAACGAATCTCCAAGCAAACACAGCTCAGCTGCTGAATATGGTTCATGTTGTCCTAAATGATACGATTCATTGATCAACGAAACAATATACTTCAAACAGGTTTGCACAACCTCACCAGCATAACGGTACTTCCCCAAAACATCATCACTGAGAACGTTCTTCTGCTTCAACAACAGATCACTGTCCCTTGGCGAAATCTGTAACGCCATTGTCGGTTCCCTTACTATCTTACAAAGAAAAGCACTCTTTCTAAAGGAAATAAAATTTTTCACGCAAATAGAAATATTTTTTTTTTCCCCATGCAAATTCCAAACTGGCATGCTTCCCAATTAGGAAGGAGGTTCTACTATATACAGTGTCTATCATCATCTAACTTCAGCTCCAGCAAACTCACTTGGAACAGCACACTTGTCAAGAACGTGTATCCCCTCCCCTTCCCCCTCCCATACTACGCGACCCGCCGGGTCTACACGCAAACGCTCTGCGATCTCTGCCCAAACAGCACTTTTCAACCGTTTCGGATTATCAACTCTCTCAGCGGTACCGAACGTAACCCTCTCGCCAAGAATACACTCATCTTCCGGAGTGACAGGCTCTACAACGAGCGCCGAGTTCTCCTTCATCGCAGCACACAGCAGCATCGCTTCTGACTTCACACCACGCATCTTGCTCGGTTTCAAGTTGCGCACAAGCACAACACGGCGTCCTTCCAATGCTCCAGCAGGGACAATACCACGCAGGCCAGAACACACCTGCAACGTCTCGCCGTTACCACCCACCTCCACCTGCGACACGTACAGCGTATCTGCGTTCTCGTGCAACGCAACCTCACGGATACGGCCCACGCGGAGATCCACCTCGTTCGGCGAATGCAGGCTACCAGTACACCTCCGTGCCACACTCCTCGCAATCACCACTCTCTCTGCTCTCACAACACTCCTCGCAAACATGGTTGGTTGGCCAAGAAGAGTCGTCCTCCATATTGTATGTAAGTCTTGTCAAAACACTCATCGACATCGCGAAACTTCAGCTTTATACATGCGTTTTATAGATCAACCAATCGATTAGTCAACTTCAAGTTCAAGACCAGCAACGAGCCCTTCCTGTACTTCCACACGACCCCGTAGCCGGTGTAGCCGTTGTATGTTCTCCTTCAACATCTTCCCCTTGTTCACAAGCGACACTTTCAACGTGCTCTCGCGTTCTAGCAACCCATTGATACCCACAGAGACATCCTTCGCTGGGTAGTTCAACACTTTACGCACTTCCTTGCTGATGCGGACACTGTTCTTGTGCACGTAGTCGTCAGCTGCAAGATTCTGCTCGATCTTCCGGATGATGTTCTTGTGCACACTCCGTGGAGCGTCCAACACAACCTTGTACAATGGGTATCCAACAGCAAGCACAACCGCTGCACCCGTAACAACTTTAGGCAATCGCATCACTGAGTCCAATCCCGTGAAAAGCGATACAATACGTGGTCCATACAATATCAGAGCACTCCACGCACCTGTCTTAAACACCCCCCATGACAAAACATCGCTAGCGTGTAGTTTACTCATGCTACTCATACCGCCAAAACTGAACAACTGCTCCGCTCCACGTATCCATCCAACAATTGAGTCAAAGTCAATCAAGTCAACCAGCTCAAAACTTATATTGATCTGGGTTTTCAAAGCATAGTCTTTCCTGTGCGAATACATCGACTCTGGCTTGAACTTGTGCGCTGGGAGCTTGTCATCCCCGAGTACTTCCCGGCCAAGTGCACGGATCGCCTGGATCCCTTCCATCGTCTTCAACCGACCGTAGTCTTCACAGTCTTCAATAGTAGACAGTATATCGTGCACCACTTTCAGTTTCGTTGACTGAATAAACTGATCAATGCTCAACAAAGTCACACCATTGCCCACCTGCATCGTTTTAAACCCTTCAAGTGTCTCGTTGATCATCACACGCGTCTTATCGTACACATCGTCCGCTGACTCGTCCATGATCTCGTTCACCTTCTCGTTCACACGCACTGATGTCTTCACAATAGCATCATAACGTGGCTTCACAGCTTCAAGCTCCTTATCTAGATCTTCCTTGCTTGTTTTGTACTGCTCGGCATTCATATCAAGCAACATTTTCGTCTCCGCAAACACTTTCAGCAAGTAGTTCTTCGCAGGTAATAATTTCGACACTGACCTCTTATCGAGTATAAAGTTCCTCAACGATGCTTCCAAACGGTCAAAATCAGGATGACGTGGTGGATCGTTACTATCATCATCACCGTCATCGCCATCATCGCCTCCATCACGTCCATCATTTCCATCGTCCTTTAAAATACTCGAAGACGACACAAAATGCACAAAATCTTCAGAATCTTTATGTGTTTCTGGCGACAAATCACTCACTTGCTGCATAATCTTTTCAATACATTTGTCTTTCTTCCGAATACTGTCAAACTTGTTCACCACAATAAAGGTAAACTTCTTGTCGTTGTTCACGTTCGAAATAAATTCTCGTCCTGATAGTGTGAAATGATTCTCCGCATTCACTACAAACACAACCAAATCAATCTCCTCCTGTCTTGAGAAAAGCTGCATCGTCTGGTACGAATCCAGATTCAACCCAGGAGCATCAATCAACCGAATATCCACTACCCCATTCTTCAATAAGCTCACACTTGCTGGTCTCCGGTCATCAATATACACTTTCAACAATGAATACTTGTCATTCTCATAAACTAGATCTTCCAATTTCTCAAGAGGGTACCTGTTGAAAGTCTTTTCACTCTTAATATTGTACTCTGCGCCAATAGGCACAGCATGCACTTCTTCAATACCTCTATTTTCCATATGGTTAATGATCTCACAGAACACATTTGTACATGGTTGTTGATCAACAGGCAGAACGTCCCGTCGCAATAGTGCATTACAAAATGTCGACTTACCGGAATTCAAGTCCCCAGTTATCAATACTTTCGACGTGATATCGTCCACACGTTCTTTCAACTTCTTCAAATGACGCAGGACCTGTGAAAACTTTTCATCGAGTAACACAGAAATCGTACTATCATCTAAACTGCTCATCAAGTTGTCCGACGATTTCACACCAAGTTTCAAATCAAGCTTCAAGATATCAAACTTAACTTTACCTGCACCACCATCCACCCCTGGTGATCCCATTCTGTCCTGTAATAACAAAGCCCGTTTCGAAGACGTTGAATTTAATTTAGAATCGTAACCATTCGTTGCCACCTGTTCAACCGGATAGAAAAGTGGCGAGCTCATGTTGCACTCGCACAACTCACCAACAAGGGACATTGTAGAGTTGATCGTCCGGTCAAGAAGAAGTCTGTTCTCGTTGTACTTGAGTTGTTTTAAGTGTGCCGCTGCCGGATCATCACGCATTCTCCGTGCTGCCACTGACAACGCAGCGTCCATGTCCACACCATCACCAGCTTCCCCCTCATTCAATGTTGTCCCTTCCAACTCACCCATCTGTGGGACGAAGGTCGCCATCGCTGGCAGGTACTTCTTATTCTCTGATCCATTAATCAATGTCTGGCCATCGTCATCATCGTTGGCAGCGTGTGCTTCGTCCTCGTATATGTAGTTCTCGGAGTAAGAGTCTATATGCATATCCACCTCTTCCTCTGTATTGTCTTGTTTAGATCCGCTGTGCATGTGTCTCTGTGTTATAATGACTAAGAAGAATGATCAAAGATCACTCCATAATCCAGTCCACGCCTAAAAAAAAAATAATTGAAATACTTTTTCCCCTTTCCTAGATTACTTGCAAATTCAACTTCACAAACTACAAAGGCTATGTCGTTTAGAAGACGTGGTGAAGTTGTGCCAGGTCGAGGGGTTGCGTCAAGCAACCCTATGTTGCAGAGAACGCCTGTTGTTCGATCATCCCCCGGTATTGTTCCCAACAGGCTAGTAAAACCAGTGAACCAGTCTAAACAGGAAGAATCGACTTTCAAACATCCTGGATTGAAACCATCGATCGTACTGTCGAACGTGTACTGCGTGTCTACCGGTAGCAGAGACATTGACAATGTGCTAGTACATGGCGGATTACCTGTGAATCAAACTTTGCTTATTGAAGAAGATGGGAGTACGGATTTCAGTGGGGTTCTCGTGAAAAACTACGTGAGTGAAGGTATTGTGCAAAACAGAAGGTTAGGCAAAGTAGTGAATCATTGTATTGTTATAGGAATGGATGCTGTTTTCGGTAACGAGTTGCCCGATGTGTATGCTGGTAGTTCAAAGGAGAGGAAAAAGAAACTAGTGCAAGAGAATGAGGGGAAACTGAGTGTGAGTAACATCACCAACTCGACGAACGATCTCAAGATTGCTTGGAGGTACAGGAAGGATATCCAGGGCTCTAAGAATGAGAAATCAAACGATGAGGATACAAAGTACCCTGAATATAACCACCAGTTCGACATAACAACCAAGATTAGACCGAGTCCTGGTCCTAATGAAATCACCTACATCCCTATAAGTGGTGGTTACGAAACCGTTTTGCGAAGTGTGCGACAAAATATTGACAGAGAGTTGAAGGAAGGGTCAAAGATGGTAAGGATAGTTGTTCCGTACTTCCTCAATCCAATGGTTTACGGATGTAGCGAGTACGTGACGTACGAGGAAGTTGTACGATTTGTTTTTGGTTTAAAGAGGATTGTAAACATGTACAGTGGACGTGCTACACTTGTGGCAAGCATGAGTAGTGAGTTGTACGAGGATACTGATGTATTGGGTACACTACATGATACATTGTTTGACGGTGTCATCAGACTAGTCCCCTTCCCGCACGAACTCAACACGCTTATGGAGAAAGTTTATAAAACACAACGTGAGAAGATCAAGCAAGGGTATGTGGATATTTATAAGGTGCCAATATTGAGTGGACTTGGAATGATGGAGAAGCGGTTGAAAGAGTATAGTTTTAAGAACGGGAAAACGAGTTTCCACGTTGAACAATGGAGTATCCCTGTTGATGAGGAAGAAGTCGATGAGAAGAAAGTTGATTTCTAATACTATTATGTAGAGTAATAAAATTACATGAAAATTTTACATAAGTAGTCAAGCAAGATACCAAGCCAAAAGATATGACCGGTATTAATATTAGACTTGAAGAAGTTCCAGCAATCAGTTGGGTTGTCTAAATTGACGTTTTTGATCATATTGAAAAGTCTAAATCCCCCAACTGCTGCACCTAAGTAAAAGAATGGACCCATACCAGCGAGGAACCCACTTGTAACAAAGCAACCCATCTGTGCTACAGACATAGCGTAACATATTTTCTTAGTATTAGCCCCCCAAGCCAATGCGGTTGACTTAATACCGGCTTTGATGTCGAAAGTTTTGTCCTGGTGTGCATAGACGGTGTCGTAAGTCATACACCAAAAGAATCCACTAAGGTAAAGCGGGATCATGACTGGCCAGTTCCACACACCCATTGCAGGGAATCCAAGAAGAGCCCCCCAAGTAAAGCATGCAGAAAGAACAACCTGTGGGTAGTACGTGACTCTTTTAAAGAATGGGTACGTTCCTACGAGGACGAGAGAAGAAGCACCTAATAGGAAACAGTCGAGCGGTAATTGCAGCAACACGGCGAGTCCAACGGCCAGTTGGGCACCAAGAAACGTCCATGCCTGAGGCATTGACACTCTTCCCGAAGTGATTGGTCTTTCGATAGTACGTGCAACTTTGTTGTCGAGATTACGGTCCCACATGTCGTTGACCGTGCAACCTGCACCTCTCATCACAAAGGCACCTACTGTGAACACAGAGAGCATCCAGAGTGTAGACAAGAGGGGAGCAGATGTCATGTATGCTGCCATTGTGATTGACCACGTGCATGGAGAGAGGAGAAGGAGAGTACCTGCTGGTTTCTCCATGCGCATGAGTTCCATGTACGGGATCCACTTTTCAGGGAACCTCTTGAGTAGTCCAAGACCTTCAAGTCGAGCTACTCGGGATGCTTCGAGTTCTTCTGCTGTGAACAGGCTCCTTGCCTCAGCGACAGGGTCTTTCTTCAACTCCAGTGGTTTCACGTGCGTTGACAAACCTCTGTATAGAGGTTTCGACGAAACCGTGCTGTTGAACCTCGCAGCAGTCAAGCGACTGACAGAGAAGGACGACGTTAAGATTGACGTCAGAGACGATGCAACCCGTATTCTAGCACCCGCAATCCACATTGTGAAAGGATGAGGTCTGTTGGAAAGTTGGATACTGGTAAAGTTATATTATGCAACGTACAAATAAATCGCGATGATTGATGTTACGAGCTTGTTCTATGGAACGAGGTTAGGTACTGGTGTGAGCTGTGTGGTTTCGACGGGGTCGAACGAGTTCATGTACGATTGGTCGTTGTTGTGAGTGTATGTTGCAACACCGTACATCTGTTCGGCGATGTCGACTTTGTCTGCGTCAAACACGTGCAGTTTCCCGTCTTTCAAAATACGGTCCACGTCTTTCAGTTTCACCCAGTCGTTGCTTCCATTGAAGTTGCGAATCTCGCCGCCGAACTTCGCCTTGTACACCATCTTCGGACAGTCAGCGATGTAGAAACCGAGGTAGTAGTGGTCCTTGCCGAGGAATTTGGCGAACATGATCTCACGGATCGCACTCACTGTCCCCAACCCGAGCTTGGCATGCCTTGGGTCCCACATGAAGTAGACGGAGGATATCGAGTTGGGCAGTATGTCAAGAACGGCGATCGCTGCAAGCTCGCCGTCAATGATATAGCATTCATGCACGGGTCCAGAGAGTGATTGCAAGGCGCTACTGCTGTAGTTGCGTTTAGCCCATTCCCTATTCACCTCGATCCAGTTTGTATCAACCTCTTCAAACGGGTTTGAGCAGAGGAACCGGTAGAACGATTCCGGGGTAACGTCATGGTCAGGTTCGTTGTGGACCGATGTCTGATACTTGCGGAAAAGGTTGTACTTGTCTGCACCAAAATTGTCCGGCATCAGGACCGTGAAGAAACGGTCACTCCCCTTATCGAAGTGATTGTACATTTCCTCGAGGTTTGTAGTGGTGACATCGGTACCGGACATCTCTTTGTAGAATCTACGGATTGATTTTTTGGTCGACTTATTGTGAAACCCGTCATCGACGAACATGCTGTAGTTTGTACGAATAGGGTACTGACGGCAACAAGATCGTAACAAGTCAGGCTTGTACATGTAATCGCCACTGCGACGCCACCCGTTCATCATGCGGTGTTCATATTCTCTTAGCGTGCATTCGCCAGTAGGATCAGAGAGTGAGCAATTGTTAGGGTATCCTCTCCCACGCATGAGTTCACTGACAGAGTTGAGTGACCAAGCGTCAGCAGGATTCTTCTTCTGGTCACAGTACCCGCAATGGGTGCTCCTCACGTAGTGTGACATTTACTCACGAGGGTTGATGAAAGTGATCTATATATATATGTGGTGGATATATTGATTTGTTGAAGATTCGCATTCGCATTCTCAACTTGACGTTCTTTCATCAACAAGGATAAGGATGACCACGAGACCACACCGTCAGAGTATTTCGAAGAGGTCGTCTGCTGCCGAAGTGGATGGTAAGTCGTCGATTTGGAGGTTGCAATATTTGAACGACAAGTTTAACGCTGATTCGAAGTATGAGATTGAGATTGGTGAAGCGGAAGTTGTGCGGACAAGCAATGTGGAGTTGGCAAAAGTTGACGTTGCAGAGCAAGAGAAGAGTCTCCTTGAAATGGGTGGTGCATTAGAGTCGTCAATTGATTTTCTTGTTCCTATTTTCAAGTATTTGGATAAATTTGAAGGTGATTTAGAGAAATTGTCGAACGAGATGCAGGTGTTGCAGGGGAGACTCGTGTTGTTGAATGAAGAGATTACAGAGAATGGGAAGCTCGATGCTGAACTTGGTCCTGTACTTATAGACTTGCTTTTACCACCGCAATGCATTGAAAAGCTTGTACGTGGTAGTGTTGACAAATCATGGGTGGAACAGATGACTATTTTACAAGAGAAGAAGGAAGTTTTGTCGTCTTACGAGGGGAAGAGCATGCAGAACGTGGAGGAGATGATGCGATTGATTGAGAAGTTGGAGTTGAAATGTGTTGAGCGGATCAAATTGTTCATGGTTGACAGTATACGTAAATTACGTGACGTGCGTGCATCATCGGTGAAAGTTCAAAGTAAACTGCTTCAAGTGAGAGAAATTATACCGTTTCTTCGATTGAGGAACGATTCGTTACTGGTGGAACTGAGAACAGCTTATGTTTATACGATGCGATGGTACTACTATTTCAATTTTGTCAAGTACATTTCATCACTTGAACAGTTGAGTTTGTACGAGTCAGCAGATCATATAGGTGATGCACGGAGCTATAGTACGAGTACAATGAACGAGTACTTGATAAGTTTACCTAAACGATTTGAGATTGCGAACGAGGAGAACGGTTTGTACTCTGTTCCAGCGCAGATTGCCGAGTCGTCAGCTACAACGACATCTTTCTTCATGGAACAGGCGATTGCGTTTCTCAATCAGTCGATTGTTGATAACATTACGTTAGAGACGGCGTTCTTGACGGAGTTTTTCGCAGTTGAAGGATCTGGATTGACAGAGATGATTCGGACAGTGTTCAAACCAGTGTTGAAGATGGGTATAAACTATACCAAGTACATTATGAAGAAATGCAGTGGAGATTACTTTGGTATTCTCTTTGCTATAAGGCGACTGCAGAAACTGGAAAGGGAGACGCAGACGAGAGTGTTGCCCGACGTTGTGGACAAGTATGTGGCGAACCAGCTGATGCAGCTGTGGCCCGAGTTCCAGCGCAACATGGACCATCTCTGTGCTGGTCTGGCGAGTGGACTTGCCTCGACGGCACTCGTCAAGAGTGTCGTCAAGGGGACAACCAACGTGATGATCCCGCTTCCCGTGACGCAGATGTTCAGCACGGTTGTTTCCGGTCTCTCGAGGCTGGCTAGCGGCGACGCCCTTGACGAGGGGGGCGATCCACTCACGGCATCACTGCATCGTCTCAGTGGTGTCTACGACAAGGGCCTCGACGAGCTGGCTTCTGCGCTCGACGGGGCCCAGCGGCTGCTGTTCCTGCACGTGAACGCCCAGCACGTTGCGACCGTCCTTGAGGCAGTGACGACGGCATCGACATCGACAGCAAACACGCTCGTGGAACACTACAGAGAGCTTGCTGCCAAGTGTTGATCCTGGGAAGGTTCTGGAAACTCGTCGCGGTTGGGCTATTTAAACGGGACCCGTCCCCTCCGGAGAGACCACAGTGAGTTCTTGTGCAAGCACAAGCAAGCATGGGTGTTTTCGACAAGGACAGAGACAGCGGGAAGGAGCAGGACGTGCGTATCAATGCGGTGTCGCCCTTTGAGGCTGGTACGGGATTGGGTACGGGATTGGGTACGGACACGCTTTCGACGATTGCGGATGTGGTGTCACGGACCAACGATGTGACGTTTGACGTGCTGAACAGGTTGCGTGGCTGGGGGGACGGGTTTGCAGCTCTCCTTGACGGTGTCCCCACTGGTGGTGTTGTTCGGAGGGAGAATGCGCTTGTCAGCCGGGGCATCCCGCCCGTGGCAGCGTACGATGAGTGTCGTCGCCGTGAGGGTCTTGCTGTGTGGGACCAGCACGGGTGGTGGCACTGTCTGTTCCCGCGTGCACAGGTAGCGGACAGAGCACTCCTGGCGAAGGAGGACGTGGAGGCGGACACGGAGCACCGCCACGGCGTGTTCTTCCGCAGCATCGACGACCTGCTCTCGTGGCAGGCGAAGATGCGGGCCAACACGAGGGGCCGCTGGGAGACGACGATCAGCGGTGACGACGGTTATGGTGGTGATGGTGATGGTTATGGAGACGTTGTCAGCAGAGTGCAGTCGTCGTGGTCCAAGACACTGCCGAACGGCGACATCGAGAGACAGGTGACGGAGAGGGTCCGCAAGCGGGACGGGTCACGGGTCGTGACTGAACGGCACGAGATTGTTGCTCCAGACGGGACCGTGAAGGAGAGCAGTGAAACGAGCAAGTAAACGGTATATAGTATAGTATGTTTATCCAACTTATTGACTAGACTAGCCAAACGCTTCCACGAGGGAGTACGTGACGAGGAGCGGGTCTGCTGTGGTGGCAGCAACGGCAGCTGCAGCGGCAAGCTCTGCCACCGTTGTGTCCGGCGACGGGACGAACGCATTGGCGATGTAGCACCAGAGGGTGGGAGCGTCGACGGCACGGCACGCGTACGCCACCACGGCGGCAAAGCGTGTGTCTGCAGGGAAGTCTACAACTGGCGGGTCAAGCTGGTGGACGGACCCAATGGCCTTGAACCGGACGTGCATGGGTGGATGTGGGAGGTGTCGTGAGGTGTGGTGAGGTGTGGTGAGTTGAGTTTGAGTTTGAGTTGGGTTGTGAGTTTTGCTCGAGCTTGGTGGAGAAAAAAAAAGTTGTTGATCTTTCGCCTGGGTGCAACAGTTTCACTTCTTCCTTGCCACTTTCACGCAATGACGGATACTAAGAAAGACGCTGCCGAACTGCTCTCGTCTCTCTCTCTAGGTGAGAAGGGGAAGGAAGTGGATGCAGTGGACGCTGGTGATGCGGCCAATACTGACGCGGCCAACACAACGACACTCGATGTTGAAACGAGCAAGAACGATACGGCGACTGGCGAAGCGGGTGGCAGCGACAGCGACGGTCTCATTGACTCGACGTACGAGGTGAAGGTCAAGTTAGCTGACCTCCAGGCAGATCCGAATTCTCCACTTTACAGTGCGAAAACGTTTGAAGAGCTTGGTCTCCGTGACGAGCTGCTCAAGGGTCTCTATGCGATGAAGTTTTCCAAACCGTCCAAGATCCAGGAGAAGGCGCTCCCATTGCTTCTTTCAAACCCGCCGAAAAACATGATTGGTCAGTCCCAGTCAGGTACCGGTAAAACGGCGGCATTTGCACTCACGATGCTTACCCGGGTTGACGAGAGTGATCCGAGTTTGCAAGCGATTTGCTTGTCACCAGCACGTGAGCTTGCACGTCAGACACTCGATGTTATTACGGAGATGGGTAAATTCACCAAGATCAAAACACAATTGTTAGTGCCTGGATCACTTGACCGTGAAGCTGGTAAGGAATCGGTCAATTCGCAAATTGCGGTTGCCACACCTGGTTTTCTACTTGACATGATTCGTAAGAAAGTTGTTGATATATCACATGTTAAAGTGTTTGTTATCGATGAAGCTGATAATATGTTGGATCAACAAGGGTTAGGTGACCAATGTAGTCGAATCAAGAAATTTGTTGGACGCAACAAAGATGTACAACTTGTTTTGTTTAGTGCGACATTCCCGGATGATGTGCGTAAATATGCTGAACGGTTTGTCCCCAATGCAAACACACTTGAACTCAAACACGAAGAGCTGAATGTTGATGAGATTACACAATTTTACATTGACTGTGCGAATAGTGACGATAAATTTAAATATTTATGTGAATTTTATGGATTGATGACTATTGCATCATCAATTATATTTGTGCAAACGAAGCAAACGGCAGACCATTTATATTTCAATATGAAGAAAGAGGGGCATAAAGTTTCAGTTCTTCATGGTTCATTACAAAGTAATGATCGTGATAAATTAATTGACGATTTCCGTGAAGGTAGATCGAAAGTTTTGATTACGACAAATGTGTTGGCTAGAGGTATTGATATACCATCGGTTACAATGGTTGTTAATTATGATATGCCATTTGATAAGAATGGTAAGCCTGATCCATCCACTTATCTTCATAGAATTGGTAGAACTGGTAGATTCGGTAGACGTGGAGTTTCAATCTCGTTTATTGATAATAAACGTGCATACGAATGTCTTGAAAGTATTTCTGCGTATTTTGGTGGTATCAAACTTATCAAACTACCAAATGACGATTGGGATGAAATTGAAGAGGTGGTAAAGAAAGCTGTTAAATAAGTTATAATCGTATAGTGTAAACCATATGGCTACAGCGATTCCCGATGGAAAGATTGTTAGTATTATACAGAATTATATTAGTAGTGGTGGTGGTAGTAGTGGTGGTGGTATTATGCATTGAGGAAAAATCTTTGTAGGAAAGGTGTATTGTAAAAGTCTTTCTCATCATCATCATCATCAATATCATCATGAGAATCATCATCTGATTCATCGTTCAAAGCCTGTAATTCGAGGTCAAGTGAAAGTTTGTTGTAATTTTGTTTCTCAACAGTTGAGAATTTTTCAGGCCAAATATAACGTAGAATGATGAAAGCGGTTAAGGAGTAAGTTGCACCAGCTAATAAGTCCAAACGCCAATGATGGTCAAGATAAATTGTTGACCACCATTGTAATACAACGAATAAAGTTGCCAAGAATTGTAAAGTGCGTAAAGTTGAAAACCAAGAAAGGAATAGGAAAGTTGTAACAGCCATACCTGAATGAACAGAGGGGAAAGCTCCGAAAACGATTGGAGATTTATGGAATTGGTTTGACACCAAATGCCAACCCAATTGAGTATCTATACGAGCAAGTTCAGCGGCATAACCAAGAGTTGAATAATCAGCCGTTGCATTTAAACCATTGATATGAACAAACCAAGGAGGTGAAGAAGG
This sequence comes from Pichia pseudocactophila, assembly GCA_039700735.1. Classification (NCBI taxonomy): domain Eukaryota; kingdom Fungi; phylum Ascomycota; class Pichiomycetes; order Pichiales; family Pichiaceae; genus Pichia; species Pichia pseudocactophila. The sequence goes on from JBBJZV010000089.1 coordinate 33,179, forward strand.
TAAAAGGATATGAGTTGTAATTGAAGCGATATTTTGTAAACCTAAACAACGACCATATAGGGATAAGATTCCAGGAATATGACAAGCATAGAGATAAATTGCGGTAATGATTGGTATAATTAAATGTAATAAAACGTAAGAAGTGTAAGTTATGATATCTTGTAGGTAAGATTTATTAAAATTTGACACTTGAAAATGTAGGATATTGAGTATTGGAATTGAAAGTATTATAAGCATGTGGAATAATTTATTTGAGATTTTCAAAGATCTGAATAGCAAAGTTGTTGTTGTTGTGTATAATGGTAAAAAGAACAAAGCAGCAGTTGAATTTGTATTGAATAAAGCAGCATCAGCTAGTGGTAACCATTTAACATTTATACAAGGTCTCCAAGAGATTGGAATTAAAGCAGCATTTTTAAACAGAGCAAGCCAAAGAGCGACTGGAGCAAAGTTGACGATAAAGGCAGCAATTAGATGGAAAATTGATGGATGATCGTTTAAAAGAGCAATATAGAATTTTTTCGGTATTTGGTTTACCGGAGTTGATTTAAAGAAATACCAAATTATTGTTGGAGTTAGCCTCATGCTGGCTGGTAGTGCAGAAAGTGATGCGATGGGTGATATGTGATGGGTGATGATGGAAGAAGAGTTAGGGCAGATAGAGCAGAATTTAACACTCGTCAGACGAGAAGCTAGCTGCGGTAAACGGGGCCTGCACGCGAGGTACGTGAACACTCGGACGTGGAGAGTGCAACTCGGGGAAGTCAACTCGAGTGCACTGGGGCCGGCCCCGCCGGGCGCGGCTCGGTGTAAGGTGATGCTATTATTAGCGTTGGCTGATGTGTGTGGCGAGTAGCGGCTGGCAACTTAGCGGCTGGCGTGTTGCCTCTCCACCAACTCCAGCAGTTCAGATCGCCTCTGTTCAGAGTGTTCAGAGTGTTCACCTTCCAGCACAGCTCACCTTCCAGCTCAGCACAGCTCAGTGACTGCTCAGCTCAGCTCAGCGTGGGCGACGCGGGGCGACGCTATTTATAGGGCACCGGTGATGAGCCTTGTTTCCCCGAAAGGGGGCACTCGGGCGAACCTAGACGAATTTCTCGGGGGAACTCAAGAACTCAAATGCCGCTGAGCCTTCCCGCTGTTTTTTTTTTTCCCTCTCCCGCCTTTTTCTTTTTTCTCCACCGAGCCTCCTCTCCGAGTCTCTGTCGTCGATCGACGGTGGGCCGATCGACGGCATTGTTTCCTCTCACTTTCCCCTCTCACCCCCTCTCACCCTTCTGCCCGCGTCGATCGACGCTCGACCCCCACTGAGTCGATTCACTCGCTTCACTCGCTAAGTACGTCATTCCTTATCTACTTCACCATCTCCACACACACACACACACCATCTACACACACACACACAAACACCATCTACACAGACTATGATCTACAACGCCTTCCGCTTGGCAAAGTCCTTCGACATCGAGGACGACCTCCAGTTCTGTCCCGCAGTCCTGGACTCGCTCTCCACGCCCCCACCCACCGCTAACACTAACACTGCCACTACCACTACTACCTCCACATCCAACACTACATCCACTCACACCAACACTACACCCACCACCACCGCTGCTGCACCCTTGGCGGTAACCCCCCGCTCAAAGAAAGCTCTAGATATCATAAACCCACTCACCGGCCTCCGTGTAGCCTCCCCGAAACACTGATCACTATATAATCTCTAATCTATCTATTATCGCTTTCTAGTAATGCAATTTTTGTAAATTTATTATTTTTCGCTATTTACATAATCCATCCACATGCATATTTTCTTCACAACAAACCACCAAAACCACTAAACCACACATGGATTACGACAACTTCGAAGACAACAACCCCTTTATTGGCTCTTCCCATTCAATAGCCGCAGGAATTGACTCTCTCGAAGAGGTCCATCCCACACCAACTCAAGTCACAACCACATCCACATCCACATCCACATCCACACTAATAACCTCTTACACCATACAACGAGACTACAAAAACATACAAACGGTCTACTACTCTATCGGAAACACTCTCAGGAGGTACTCCGACTTTATATCTTTCCGTCTCTACCTCACCAGGTTCTACCCATACCTATTCATACCTCCCTTGCCTGAAAAGCACTCATTTTCAAGGGTTATTCGTAATCCACTATCCTACACTACCGATACAGCAATAATCGCTCGTCGTATAAGACTCCTCAACTACTTCCTCAACAGACTCCTCCAGAACAAAACACTCGCAAACTCACAGTTGACAATCCATTTCCTCGACCCGCAAAACACTCACTGGCACTCAACACTCACTAAACCGCCCTTCACTGATCTCGCTGCCCATTCACCACTCCTGCGACTAACAAAAGACCCAACTAGACTATCCCCTTACTTCACGGCTTTCCCAATCCCAACATCCACTTCCACATCCACATCCACATCTACTTCCCCCACGTTCACCCCACTTTCACACTCATTCCGTCCACTTGTCCGCACTGCAACAGCCTTACTCACCCTAGCAACCGCCCTTGAACGACACTCAAAGAACCTCTCACATTCACTCTCCTCGCTCCACGAACACATGGCCTCCCTCGGGGCCACTCTCAACATATTCGCCCTTCAGCAGGGGCCGCCCCAAGTGGAACACTTTGGAACCCGCATCGACCTCACTTTCCTCAACATCGAGAGACTCGTCGCTGCAACGGCAACAACGGCAACGGAGAGACTCACAATTGTGAAAAACTCTGCAAAAATTTGCCTCTCTCTCCTCAAATTCACTTACCTCAAAGAAATTCAGCTTATTCAAATGAGATCAAAATTATTGCATGCTCAAACAATACTTCATAAAGACTTAATCGAATCAGGTCATTTAACTGACTCTCATAAACATCAATTCAATTATATCGTCGATGTATTAAAACCTGGTTATATCCAATTAAAGGAAGATTTAACTTTCTTATCCATTAACGTAAACAGAGAAGTTGGTTTAGAAATTCAAAATTTATTATCCATTCTTCAAAAAATCGCCAATGATTGGTTCCAATCCGGTTATGTCGAATATACTAAATCTTGTATAACAGTTTGGAAAAATTAATCACTTCCCTTGTATAATAGTATACGTATAAGTTCAGAGATCTAAAATTATTGTGCAAAGGAAAACTTGTGAAAAAAAAATTAACGACCAGAGTGAGGATTGAACTCACGATCTTGCGATTAACAGTCGCACGCCTTAACCAGCTTGGCCATCCAGTCTTTTCCGTTCAACCAAAAATTCCACTCCTTTACGGTTAAAAATGAAACCAACTCTGATCTAATAAAACCAATATTGGGTCACTCTTAAAATACACACTTTTAATTCTATCTTTGGGCGTGTGGCGTAGTTGGTAGCGCGTTCGCCTTGCAAGCGAAAGGTCATCGGTTCGACTCCGGTCTCGTCCAACATAAGTTTTTTTTTACACAAATACATCTTTTCCCCATATTTTGCTACCCTCTGCTACCCTTTGCTACCCTTTGCTACCCGTTTTGCTCTATAAACGCTCTTACAACTGTCTATCCTTATAATATCTTCCAATCTATTTCCAAATACAATTCAATCAAACACAATGCACATATTCTGTTGCGTGATGAGGATCCCCTTTTTGCTACCACATCCCCCCGATTCTCATTCTGTTCAACACTTTCACTAAATCAAACCCATCCCTCCCTCATTCTTGATCTGTTATACAAAACAGCCCTTACTCCCCCTCCCCTTCTATTTAAATGTAAGATCTCCCTACCATACATAACAACTTAATTTGCTAACAAAAGAAAAAAAGAACAAACAAACCTTTGCTAAAACTATTTTATGACACTATCTAGACAACCTTCCCCATACTCTCATTCTATATCAGCACCTCGAATCGAAAAGCAAAAACATTGTAAACATAACCCTTCAACTCCTCGTACTCTCCCAGATTTTACATTCAATGAATTACTCAATTATGATTTTGGTGAGAAGCCAGAAGCAGATGTAACACTAAAGCAACAAGAATCTGCTTATCAGGAAGAATTAGACAACTTTATCTCATTTGATCAAAATATCCTTGCTCCCAATAATGTATTCGAAGAAACTCCTTCGATCGAATCAGAATCAGCAACTGATTCGTTCGAATTATACTACAACACTACTAATTCACCTATTTTACCAACAGATAAAGTACTTGAAAATACAGTCCATTTGATCGATGATATAAATGGTTCAAATAAACTTATTGACTTCCCCTTAGCCCCCTTCCCCTTTCAAGAATTCTCAAAGTCAATTCCAAACACAGAACCGGAAACAATCAACCCAATAACTTTTACCCTAACTCAAAATGATTTGCCCTACGTTGATACAGAAGTTGGTAGAATTTATTATAATGGTAACATTGATCAACTTTTACCTATTGACAATTCTGATTCTTCCTTTTGTGCAGATTATCATCCAGAGGGGCAATGGAGAGATGATTTGCTATCACAAAATAATGAAAATACAATTGATGTTATCAATCCACTTCAATTATACAAATATGAAGAAGTTACAGAAATCAATGTAGAAAAAACTACTAAAACACCAAAATCAAAGAGAGAAAGACCACAATTCACTTCTACTAAACTTTTACAAAGTAGAATTGACAGTTATTATAATTATGTTTCTCAAGAAATTGAAAAAACTGGTGCTATAGCTAAACCGAAAATGTTTGAACTTGGTTATAGATTAGTAGATGCTTCATATTTTAAAAACAATATCATTACCCCTTTACTTCCTAATAATGCAGATATTGAAGACTTTAATCCGGTGCAAGGTAATAATGGATATATTTACGAATATTCAGGAGCAGAAACTGCAACTGATTTACTTGCCTTAAGATGGACACATCAACATCAAAATTTTTATGAGCCAAAAATTGTAAGATACAGAATAAATGAAGACAATGGTAAAATAATTGATAAGGAAGCATTATGCCCATATTGTCCTCTTGACATTACTAATGGATTGGATAAATGTTTCCATAATATAAATATGTCACACTACATGCACCATGTATGTAAAAATCATGGTGTTTTCAGTACAGGTGAAGAAATGCCAGTACCAGCATTCTGTGAAAAGGGTAATAAATATTTTTCATACTGTCCCACATGTGGTGAATACCAAAAACTCTCGATTCGACCAGCACCTGATAGAACAAAGGCTAATGATAATGGCCTTATCAGTTATTTCCGCCATCAATATAAAGAACACAATAGGACTCGTAAGATGCGGAATTCAGCTGAAAAGGAAGCCCTTCATCGATGGTTTAACGAGTCAAAATCACCTTTACTTTACGAAAAGGAGGTGATTTGTGACTGAAACATGTACCCTGTATAACTTATTCTATAACACTAGCATTAATTCAAGAAAACATAAGTTGCTGGATCAGACCATCTTTAGCTGTGTAGTGAAGTTGGCCTCTTTATAGTGTTATCTTTACGGAAAGCGATGTCCGGTTGCCGAGCCACCTATCGCCACTTCCCGATTAGGCAACTCCAGGCGTTTCCTGCAAAAACGGTTGGCAACCTTATAATAGGCCTTCCATCCCACCCCATGGCAACGAGAAACTGCGATCGGAACGAGGAACAACTCTTTCAGCCATCACTATGACACAGAGCGCTGACGTTGTTATTATTGGAGCAGGTATTGCAGCAATCAAGGCTTCCCTTGAACTCACTAAAGCTGGTATCACGAACATCGTCCTTGAGGCGAGAGAGAGACTCGGTGGCAGATTGTGCACGGAGAAACTGCAGAGTGGTGTCCCGGTAGATCTCGGTGCGTCCTGGTTCCACGACTGCTATGACAATCCTTTACTCGAGAAGTACTGGAAAAGTAGGAAGATTGATTTTGTTTATGATGATGGTGCCATTACTTTCTTCAACGAAGACGGCGCTATCAGTGATAACGAACATTTGATGCCACTCTATGCGGAAGTGCAATGTTATTTAAAACATCTTTATGAAAAGATCCCTAGAGAGAGAGATATCAGCATGAAGGAGGCCATTTACAATTACATCAAGGAGAAACGGTACACTCTCACGGAATACCAGATTAGACACCTCCCACAGATTGTAAGGTTCCTTGAAATGTGGGTGGGTTCTTCGTGGGAGATTCTCAGTGCAAGATGCATTTCCTCGGATGGTCATAAGGGTAGAGATGCTATGGTCCTCAACGGATACGCTACAGTGTTTAACTACGAACTCGGTGAGATTGTTCAAGCTGCTGGAGCATCTGACGTTAATGAACTTTTACGTGGTGAAAATCCCGTTGTCTCAATTTACAACAATAATGTCGTGTCCAAGATTGAATGGGACTCTAAGAAGAAACTTGTTAACGTTTACTCTAGAGGGGGAACTGGTAAAATCAACAAATTTACTGCTAAATATGTGATTTTCACTGCACCTCTTTCGATCCTCAAACTGAGAGATACTAAACAAGTTGGCGCTATTGAATGGTCTCCACAACTCCCAAAGAAACTTCTATCTTCTTTGGATAACATTAGCTTTTCTAACCTTGGTAAAGTTTTCTTCGAATTCCCTGACGTGTTTTGGAGCTTAGACAATGACAGATTCGTTTCAATCCCAAGCGTTGATGAAGACTACTTCAAGGCATGTCTTTCAGATCCAGAAAATGTAACTTCTTATAAGTTCGATATCAAGAGAGAAGATGTGCAAATTAAAGATTCTGATCCTGTTCCTAACGGTCTTGATTACACCATTCTTTTCCTCAATATTGCTAGATCAATTGGCAAGCCTGTTATTCTTGCCCTCACTTCCTCCCCACTTACCCAATACATCGAACGGAAAGACCCAGCTACTGTTTTCCAAGTTTTCAAGCCTGTCTTTGCCAGAATTACTGGTCTCCCTGAATCCGCCATTCCAATTCCAAAGGAGATCAAAACCTCCAAATGGACAAACGATCCTTTTGCTCGTGGAAGTTACACTGGCCTCACTACTGGCGATGACTTTGACGCTCTTTTCAAACAACTCGTGGACCCATCAGAAATATTTGACGGTTCTAAACGTGTTCGGTTTGCTGGTGAAGGTGTCATTGATGACGGTAACGGATGTGCACATGGTGCATGGAACTCGGGACTTAGAGAAGCTTCCTATATCATTAAGCAGATCAAAAAGTCCAAACTATAAACCCTTTTTTTAATTCTTTTATGTATAAACGATTAATTAGTTACAATTAATATGGCTGAAACCCGCCACGACCACCACCACGACCACGAGGACCACCACGACCACGAGGACCACCTCTGCCACGGAACCCACCTCTGCCACCTCTACCACCTCTACCACCTCTGCCACCTCTTCCACCTCTTCCACGGAACCCACCTCTGCCAAAACCGGGAACATTGGTACGCTTAGCACTTACTTTAAGTTCCCGCCCCCTCAAGAGCGTTTGGTCCAACTTGATTGCCTCAGGAACAGACTCCTGACTCGCAAACTCAACATATCCGTACCCCATAGGAGCACCTGTCGCCTTATTCGTTAAAATGGTAATCCTGTTGATTGTACCACAGTCTTTAAACACAGAATGCACTTCTTCCGGTGTTGCTGCGTAATCAATATTGCCCACATGAACTGACCGTCCGTCAATCTCCTGTCTTTCCTGGATACTCAAATGTTTGTTGCTCTCCTCATTGTCAACAGCCATCGCCGCATCACCATCACCATCACCATCACCAAGCATTTCCTTCTGCATCTCGTGCAGTCTTGCCGACTCCTGTTCCATCACAGACACCTGTGCCTTTAACGCGTCGATATCCGAGTTGGTCGATGCTGGTGCTGGTGCTGGTGCTGGTGCAGCCTCGTGAACAACATGCGAATTGAAGTTCACCTGTCCTGCCTCGCGTACTGGTGCTGCCTCCTGCTGGATAACCTCCTGCTGGGTAGCCTCCACGTCCATTTCCGAGTCCATTGTGCCGTTTTCACTACGAACTGTGACCAGACACAACAACAACCTGGACTTGTAAGTAGAAAAGCTTTCACGGCGAGAGTCCTCTGCAGCTAGCTTGCGACAGAAACGTCTGTCGCGGCGACAATTGTGAACATGTTCGCTATCACGCATGAAGAAGAAGTATCCAACCACAGCTTCCTCTCTTTCTGCAACACAAGCATGCAACTGTTCAGGCTGGTACTGCTACTTGGTGCTGTTATTGCGTCAGCTACCTCTGCTGACATCCTCAAGGACAACGATACCCCAACGGTGCCGACAACGTCGATAATCGACGTTTTGTCTGCCAACGCCTCCTTTTCAACACTAATAAGGATACTACAGCGTAGCGATCTTATTGACTACCTAAACGAAATCACAAATGTGACTTTCCTAGCACCCATCAATGAAGCGTTTCGTGAACGCGGGGTCCCATCCACGGCAAAGCTGACAATTGACGAGATCAACAGGTTCATCATTGACGAGCCGCTTCTACGTGAAGACATTAACGGTATCCGGATCCTGTCTACGTTAAACTCGCATGGGTCTCCATACATGGAGGACGTACATATCCCAATCTTGGTGGATCATCGCCAGAATGTGAATGGTGAGATTGCCGACAATTACAAGATCGAGAATGCCAATGTGGTATCTGATGATGTCTACCTTGGAACGTACAATAACGTTGTCTTAAGCATCGACCAGCTCTTGTTGGATCCCAAGGAGTCTGTATGTGAATATTTCCGGAACGTTCTAGACAGGGATACGGGTAAGGAACGTTTTAAAACGTTCAGTTCTTTCCTAGTAGCTGACCGAACGTGTGAATCGCTAGAAATGACCAATATGACATTCCTTATACCAGCTGACGAGTCGCTGCCCTTTAATCGCATCGAACGTAAATATTTGATGCATGTTAGAGGAATCAAAGATAAGGAAAAGATGGTAAAGAACTTCCTTGTGGATGGTATGTATGGCGGTGATTTTGAAAATACAACTGTTACAGTACACAATTGGAACCACGATGTGATGACACTATCATCTACGAATCATGGAAGTGAACTTGTTTTGAACGGTGTTGTACATGCAGAATCATCCAACTTCCTCTTAGCTGATGGAATTGTGCATTACTTTACTGATGAACTGTTTGAGTACAACAAGAGAATCCGGTTCCCACAATTCACTGCTCGTAAGTACCTTATTGGTCTTGATTTAGAGGATTTTGTTGATGAGATAGACTTTCGGCGATTATCCACACTCATTGATGATCCATCACTCGAGCAAACGATCTTTGTCTCTACTGATTATTCAGCAATGAGCAATTTGCAGAACCAAATGCTATACCATTTCGTGGAAGGTGCTGACGAAGTTGGTGGGGCTCGGTCCAAGCTTCTCACGACAAAGTTCTGTTTCCCGGACACGCATTTCTGTCAGAAGGTGAAGCTAAACAGGGACCCTGGTGATCCACAAAGATTCACCCTAAACGGCAACGCAGAGATTGTTAATAGTCGCCCTATCCGTGTAGGCAACACGTCTATCTATATTATCAACGACGACATCACACCACCACCGAAACTACAAGTCGCTATAGCTTCTGAATTGACAGATCATGGTAAGTCAATCACTCTTTTCAAACGGTTTGGCCTCCTCAAGGAGTTATCCCACGGAACAACATCAACGAGCACCGTACTCTTCCCGAAAACACAACTCTGGAACGACCTTGATCTCACCTTTGACTACCTTCTCGCTCACGAGGACCGTCTCGCTGAAGTGCTCTACAACCTCGTTATCGATGACGCTGTCGTGTACCACGACTTCACGGGCACGCATGCGTTCCGCACGCACGCGGGGGACACCGTGCACGTGTCCCGATACAACGACACAACAATCATGATCAACGGCACAACACTGGTTGATCTCTCACTCGAGACCGAGATCCTATTCTCAAACGGTGTTGTGCATCCTGTTGACAACAAGCTCCCGCTGCCCGCGTCACTGCGTGTTTCTGTAAACGATCTACTCGAGTCGCAGGACAGTGAAGAGTTCCTGGAAATCGTTGCAGCTACAAACACAAGCATCGAGGGGTACTCTGTCCTCCTCCCGCCATCGAACGCACTCCGAGCAGAGAATATCACCGCTCGCCGTGCAGCCACTGACCACGCGTACCTCACTGACCTCGTCCAGCTGCATCTCCTCCCACCGTCCTCGTTCGCCGCTCTGGAAGCGTGCTTTTTGGGGAACAACACTGCAGATATTGGCACAGCGCTGGAGGGGACGAACTTGGCGTGTCGACTCCTCGCCTCGGGGAACCTGATGCTCTCTCTAGCGGAAGGCGCAGACATTGAGGTGCGTGTGCTTCGTCGTGGGCGAACCATTGGTGGTGGTGATGATGACTACATCAGTGGGATATACCTCCTTGATAGACCTCTCGATCCGCATTGGCTCGACAGGAACAGTGGGAAATTGTACTTGCACCTCCCACTTGTTGCGATTCTCGTGGGTGTACTCATTGGAGTTGTGTTTCTTATCAGTGTTGTTGGATGTTGTCTTGTCCTCACTGTTGGCGGTAAAGGCACTCCTGTTTCACCTACTGTATCTCCGCCAACTGAGGAGACGCCGCTACTTGTGGAAAGCGTTCAGGTTGATGATGTACAGGAACGGAATGGTGGGTTTGAAAGTCAGTATTCGATAAACTCGTCAACTTCACCAATTGCGGTACGTAATGAATCATGATGTCGTGAGAATAAATAAGACTATATATAAAAATATTTATAAATATACCAAGTTATATTTGGGTTGAACGTTTGAACATTTCAAGGAGCGCAAAATAATGACCAAGAATTCCACCAATGACAAAGAGGTGCCAAATATTGTGAGAATTACCGATCCAGTCGACCCACCAAAGTGAAGTTACACCATGATTGCAAGTATGTTTAGGAGTTTTGCGTAAGTATTCAAGCAATAGACCTCTTTTGTCTAAATCAAGGATAGTTTCATCGCAAACTTCAAAATCATCAATTTCTACATCAGAACGGAAACATTCAGGGAAGAATGAACCATAGAAAACAACACCTAATCCATAACATAAGAATGATTTTAATATTGGCACAAAAATGTAAACAGCGTAATGAATGCTATGAACAAAGCATGAAGATAAAAATGATACTAATCCCAATAAAGCCAGTGAAACAAAGAATAAAATTCTTAAAATTCTTGATTCTGGTCTATCAAAGAATGGATGCCAAGCCATTCCAATTCCTATGATACCTGCAAATATAGAGAATGCGATAAAGGAAAGTCTTAATTTTGGGTAATCATTTAATGCGATATGTTCTGTTGTAATAATTGAAGATGTTATGAGTACGGTAATACCAGTATAATCGAAGCAAGCAAATTTGGAACGAATAGATAAAAATCCTATATTTGTATAACTGTGCCAAATGACTGAACACATAAGACAAATGAAAGCAGAAGCTAAATATAGGTAAACAACGGCATGATCTTGAGTTGAAGGTCCATAAGTTGTATAAACATCAGAAGAACGATAATGGAACCAACAAAGGTAAATCATTAATGCGGCACCTATAAAATGTGACCAAATATTGATTGTTTCATTATGCCAAGAAAACATTGAAGTTATAGCAGATAAATGAGATTTTGCAAATCTGTAACCATAAACAATGAATTTATTTTCTCTCCATTGGAAAGGTAATTCGTAAAAATTTAAATGTCGCTTTTCAGAGACTGTCAAGGCGACGTCATAATTATATAAAGTTTCCTTCAAAGCAATCAATCTTTCACTTGGATGAGTTGAGATTGAGGGGAGATTATGATGTTTTTCAAAATCTGTTAAACGTGCATTTAAAATTTGAAATGAGTGAAGTAATTTTTGTGAAGAAGAATTATCGATTTCATCATCATTAACTTGAACTTCTTGTTCATAATAGTCATCTATTATTTTAGTTAGAGGATGAAGATTATGTTCTTTATTTTTAATTAGGAAAGATTTAATTGTTTGGAGTGTATCCCTCACGGAAGCGTAAGTTGGAGTATAATTTTTAATTGCGGCAGCTGAAGATTCAACATCAGCAGCTGACTGTGAAAGGTATTTTTCAATGTAGGAAAGTTTTGATTCTATACTAATTAAGCATTGATCGACTTTATTAAGGACGATTTTTTCAACCATTTCAATCCTCTGCAGGTCTGGGTTATTAGAAGTTGTGAGAGAAATTGGATGGTAATCCTTTTCATGTAGTTCCTTGACAGCATCAGGGGTTGAATCCCTGGATGTTGCAGCTGATCTATTTGACCTGTTGACTAGACGTGCAGGCTGATCTGACATTGGCTACTGAGCGTGAAAAAGGTAGTAGGTAGTATAGTAGTATGTAATAAAAGTTAATCAGGAAAACAGAATTCTTTTGCAGCGGGATGTTGTGTAGCGCGCTAATTGATCGAGCTGAAAAAAGAAATCCGAGGTAAAAAAGAAAAATAGCAAGTGATTATGTAAGTTAAGGTAGATCCCAGAAACTGCTCCCTTTGGGGGGGGGGGGGGGGCACTGACACACACGGGATTAGGATTGTGTTGGGGGCAGCGGGTGCAATCTAAGCGAGGGTGTAGTGGGTGTTGGGAGCAGAGACAGAGACAGAGAGCAGAGAGCAGAGACAGAGACAGAGAGCAGAGAGCAGAGAGCAGGGACACGTGTGTGATGGAAGAGCAACAAAGCAAAAGGCGAGAGAAGGCGGGGATGGTGAGCTACTTAAATAGACGAGCCAAAGGGGGGATGAGCTGGTTCTACAGGGGCAAAGGGATGCGAGTGACGTGTCGTTGCTGTTGCCCCGTTTTGACGAGAGAAAGGGGGAGAAAAGGAAAGGGGGAGAAAAGAGGGAGGCTCAGCCATATGTTGCAAAGTCCCTCGTCTTACGTAAGCGGGGAGGCCAGAGACAGAGAACAGCATCAAGAGACAGCATCAAGAGACAGCTATGGTGGATAACGCCGGCAGTCTACTGTAATGCCCCCGCCAAGGACTGAGATTCAGCTCTGTAGTAAGCTTATACCGCTAGAAGCCTGCCCATTCGATGCTGAAACAGAGCATTTCCCGCTCACTCCATGCTTCTGAACACACATCTTCCTGTGTTAGCATGACACCCCCCTCTCCCACCTCCACCTCCTCCTCCTCTTCCTCCTCTGGGTCACCACCAAGGACCCACACTTTCCGCACGCCGGTAGCTAGTCGGGCCCTGTTGCACAAAGTGAAGAGGTCCACGTCCTCCGTCGCATACGCCCGAGTGTCCACAATCTGGTGTGCGTGGTACCGTAGCGGGTCGCCAGGGTACCCAAGAAAGCACCCGCCGAACCGCATACCTGGCAACACCCCGTGTCCTAGTCGTCGCAGGTGGGCGTACATCCTGTACTCACGTTGCAGTTTCCGCACCGACGAGTCTGCTCGGAGCGTACCCGGGAGGATACTTGTCGACGTTGTTGTCGATGTCGTTGTCGTTGTCGACGTTGTTGGCGTTTCTACAAACACGATCCGAGTTTGTCGACGTCGGTCAGCTTCCGCCCTCTCACGTTCCTTCTCCCGCTCACGCTCCGCAGAGACAAGTGCACCTAGATCCGGTGCACTCGCTGTTGGTGCAGAGAGCGCCGGTGCAGCCAACGTGGACACACCACGCCAGCGTGCACCTGCTCGCAACGCTTCCCTCCGCTTCTCCTCACGCCAGGCGTCCACGGCTGCCTCGTGCAGTGCAGTAAGTCGACCCTGTTCCGCTGCAGAGCAGCACCATTCGTTCGCAACGGCCCCGCTGAGAGCGGGCCCGTCCACGAGCAGGCCGATCCGGCGTCGAAGCAACCACACTGCTTCAAAGAACGTCACCCGCAACGGGTACCCGAGTAGCGTGTTCTGCTGCGGAGCTAGTGGGAGTGTCCCGCTGAGCTGGCCGCACACGCCGTGGTCCACTGTCAGCTTCCGCATCGCGTCCTTGTCAAAGACAAGCACGTTCCCCTCGTAACAGTGAAGGTGGATAGGTGAGTGTGAGGGGGGATGAGATGGGGATGGGGATGGTGTGGGCGGTGAATCGGTGTGTGGTGGTGTCTCTGAAACAACTACTCTTGCTAGTGCCCTTGGTACGGGTGTCGCAAGCTGTCCGCTATCCATGCTTGTAGAGGGAGAAAAGTAGATGGGGTGTTGACTGTTGACTGTTGACTGATTTAGCAAAAGTGTAATTTAATTTGCATCACACGCGGCACGCTCTTTTTCATCAGGTTCTATATTATTATACACTACTTTACACAATTAATCATTCTTCCTCACTACTAATATCACTTTCATCATCATCGTCATCATCATCATCACTGCTGCTTTCATTACCAACGGGTTTCTCAAATTGAGCAAGTTTCTCCTTCAGTGCAGCAATTCTCTGTTCTTCAACATCTTCCTTTTTACCATTTTTATCCTTCATTGTACCATTTTTTTTCTTCCTTTTGTTACCAATGAGGTACCTATATAATCTTAATAGAGTTGAATTATCTAAGGAATCCATTTCTAATTCGATTTCATCATCATCTTGTAAACCGGGAACTCCTTCTTTAATTATAGTAATAACATTTTTCAATTGTTTATCATTAATATTTTGCATTGCTTCGGAGATTTCCTTTTTCATCTCATAAGAAACATGACGTGGATAGAAACTATCATTATCAATATCAGCATTATTATTACTACTGCTATTATTATTGCTGTTGTTATTATTATTATTGATATTAATCATTTCATCTTTTAATTTATTACGATTTTTACCGCTTTTCCTCTTATTATTATTACCACGTTTACTATTTCTCTTCTTTAACCAATCTTTCTTCATTGCATCATATTTTTCTTGTCTCATTTTTTTCAAATCTTGAGTCATACGTTGAATATTTGCAAGTAAAAATTCGATTGTTGGATCAGTTATACTATTAATATCAACATTAAAATCATCATCATCTAAATCAGCAAATTCGTCATCATCATCCGATTCATAATCTGAATTTACAGTTGAAACTGGTGTACGTGGTCTTGAAGCCCATTTTTCATTAAATATAGCTTCAAGTCTTTTACCCATATTATGAACACTATTATTTGGTGGATTGAAAAGGAAACAATTACTGAAAACCAATCGTATATCATTTTCAAATTCATTGGCATTTTCATAATTACCATTTGATAATTTACTTTGAATTGTACCTAAATCCATTGGATTTTTAACAACATCGAAATAATTAGGACAATCCATTGCAACTGGATCAACAGGTTCAAGGAATGGCCAAGAAATTGATTCGAATTTCTTTGACATTAAATCTTTTAAAACTTGTTGACAAAATCTCAATTCTGCTTGATATTTTTTCTTACGTGGTCTGATATCATAAGGTAAATCTTTTGGCTTTGGTGGATGAATTTCCCTCTTTGGACGTCCACTAATTAAATCTGTTGTATTATCCCTCCTAATTCGAGGTATTCCATTTGAATTTGAATTTGTGATTGAATTTTTAGTCATTGATTTACCACTTGTTGTATTTCTAACATTAGTAGTAGTAGTATTAGTAGTATCTTTCAATTCACGTGGTGGCATATTTAGCATATGCTTTTCGAAACTAGCATGAATATTACGCGCCATTTGAGAAATTGGAGTATCCTTACCATTGAATTTTTCACAGTTTGAAACAATCAATGCAAAGTCTTTAGCAATA
Organism: Pichia pseudocactophila; assembly: GCA_039700735.1. Taxonomy (NCBI): domain Eukaryota; kingdom Fungi; phylum Ascomycota; class Pichiomycetes; order Pichiales; family Pichiaceae; genus Pichia; species Pichia pseudocactophila. The sequence goes on from JBBJZV010000089.1 coordinate 48,909, forward strand.
TCATCAGTTGTTGCATAAGCATTAGCTGCAAGTTTCTTTTCCATTGTTGATAAATCCATAGGATGAGTGATATAATTATAATAAAAGGGGATATTCAATTTGACAGTATCAACCGGATGTACAAATGGAGAAGCATCTTTAAGACGTCGAATTGCCTTGATTGAGTTTAGCGCATACTTCTTCTGATGCGCTGGCAAGGGGTTCGCCGGTAGATTGTTCATATCTGGTTCTGCTGGTGGTTTCGGTGCAGGGGTCATAGGTGTAGCGGGGGTAGCTGCAGCCTCCTCTGAAGTGGTCTGGTCAGTCTTTTGTTTCTTGGCAGAGTCAGGAAGCTGAGTGTCGTCAAGAGGGTGTTTAGCAGTCGGCTCGGCTAGTGGTTCAGCAGGAGGCTCAGCAACTGGAGGCTCAGCGGATGGCGGCTCAGCACTGGCAACAGTGGCAACAGTGTTGTTATCGTTGTTGCTATCGTTGTTGTTGTTGTTCATCTCAGACACCTGCTGAGCCTCCTCATTCTGATTAGGCGGCTCAGCGGGGGAAGCGGCGACGACAGTCTCGGGCATTGCAATGGCAGCAGTATCCATGTGAAAGGAGAGGACAGGACAGGAGAGGAAGAGGAAGAGAAAAGGGAGGCGCGCCAGCTGCAGCTCGCGAACACAGCCCACGCGCGCGCGCACGCGGGCCCCGCGACGTATTTATACGGCCGCCCGCACGCGCCACCGCGGGCGCGCACCTTCGCGGAACGACGCGGAACGACGAGGGGCGACGCGCCTGCCCGCGCTGCTATTGGTCAGTCGGCAGGTCAGCCCGCAGGCCCGTCGATCGGCGCGGGAGAGAAGGCGCGTGGAGGCTCAGCGGGTGGTGTCCGTGTGGTGTCCGGGTGTTTTCCACCACGCTCCACTGGCGGCTCGGCAGGGACAATTCTGGCGGCTCAGCGTAGACTAGTACTAGCACTAGCACTAGACTAAACTAGACTAACACTAGTGCACTAGACTAGCCACTAGCTCCAGAAATATGCACACCCGCGAAACAGCCAACGTCTTTCTGAGAACATATACCGGTAGTGGTGTACTCTCTACACAGACATACAGACACACACACACAGAGACGGTTGCACTGCTTCACCACTCTCTTTCTCTCCACCACAACAACCACAACCACCACTTTCATCCATGTGGCTACGCTCCACTCACATGCTGCGCCCTGTACGTGCAGTCTTGCACACTAAACTCCCCTCCTCTAACCTCCCCTTCCCCCTCCCCCTCACACGACTCACCCTCTCCACCCCGCTGGCACTCCCCCGCAAATCCATACTTGTGCCATGCTTACGCTGCTATTCCCAACAATCACCACCACAACAATCCAAGAAACCAAACCTTGTCACCAGCTCCAAACACGCAACTGCGGGCCCTTCACTGCCTAGCGTCTCTCAACTGAAAATTATCGCAGATCTACTCAAGTACCTCTGGCCACACAACAAACCTTGGATCAAGTTCCGTGTCATTACTGCCCTTTCATTACTTATAGCGGCAAAGCTTCTCAATGTGCAAGTCCCCTTCTTCTTCAAATCTATAATCGACCAAATGAACATCGATTGGCATGCTTTCTCGGAATCTGCAACTGCCGCTCTCGGTGATAATCCCTTAGCAACTTCACTAATTGACAACGCTCCAGTCTTACCATCCGCTATTGTCGCACTTATCCTCGCTTACGGATTAACCAGATTCGGTGCTGTACTGTTCGGTGAATTGAGAAACGCAATATTCGCCTCGGTCGCTCAAGGCACAATTCAAAACGTTGCAAGGTCAACTTTTGTTCATTTACTCAATATGGATCTCGCTTATCATTTATCACGTCAAACCGGTGGTCTCACTAGATTCATCGAAAGAGGTACAAAAGGTATCTCCTACGTTCTAACTGCAATGGTATTCCATATCATTCCAATAACTTTCGAAATTTCAGTCGTTTGTGGTATACTTACTTATAACTATGGATCCTCATTTGCCGCTGTTACTCTACTTACAATGTTAGCTTATACTATTTTCACAATTCGTACAACAACTTGGAGAACAACTTTCCGTCGTGCCGCAAACCAAGCTGACCAACAGGCCGCTTCAGTCGCTCTAGATTCTCTAATCAATTATGAAGCTGTTAAAATCTTTAATAATGAAGCTTTACAAACTCAAAAATACAATGATTCTTTAACAAAATATAGAGACTCTTCAATCAAAGTAGCAACTTCTTTGGCTTTCCTCAATACTGGTCAAAATCTAATCTTTACAACAGCTTTAACAACAATGATGTATATGGCTTGTCATGGTGTCGTTGATGGTTCTTTATCAGTAGGTGATTTGGTGCTTATCAATCAATTGGTCTTCCAACTTTCCGTTCCTTTGAACTTCCTAGGTTCTGTTTATAGAGAACTTAAACAAAGCTTACTAGATATGGAAACTCTTTTCAAATTACAAAAGCAACCAATACTTATAAAATCAAAACCAAACGCTCCAGCAATCAAAATTGATAATGGTGAAATCAAATTCGAAAATGTTAACTTCTCCTATACTGAAGGCCGTAAAATCTTAAACAACTGTTCCTTTACTATCCCTCCTGGTAAGAAAACTGCAATTGTTGGCCCTTCAGGTAGTGGTAAATCAACAATTTTACGTTTATTATTCCGCTTTTATGATATCGACCCTTCGCAAAATTCTCATTTGAAAATTGATAATCAAGATATAAGAGATGTCGACCTAGATTCACTTCGTCATCAAATTGCCCTAGTTCCACAAGATACTCCTCTATTCAATGCAACTTTACTAGAAAATTTACGTTATGCAAAACCTTCAGCAACAGATGATGAAATAAATGATATTATTTATCGTGTTAAACTAGATAAATTGGTCTCTTCTTTACCAAACGGTGTGCATACTATCGTTGGTGAACGTGGTCTCATGATATCTGGTGGTGAAAAGCAAAGAGTGGCAATTGCTCGTGCCGTTCTCAAAAATGCTCCAATCATTGGCCTCGATGAAGCAACTTCCGCCCTAGATACCGCAACAGAACAAGATATCCTTCGCACACTCAAAGATGTGTTGGCTTCCGAATCTCAAGCTAGAACTAGTATTTGGGTGGCTCATCGGTTGAGAACAATCATGGACGCTGATAAAATCATCGTCTTAAAGGAAGGTTCCGTTGTTGAAGAGGGCACGCATAAAGAACTGATCAATAATGGTGGACAATACGCTCAAATGTGGGAAATCCAAGAAACTTTCGATATCGAAGAAGCTGAAATCGAAGCTGAAAAGGAACTCATGGAAAAAGTGAAGAAGGAAAAATTACAAAAACTGTAATAATTTCTCATCTCTGTATCTATCCATCTATTTATTTATGTATCTATGTATTTACCATTACTTTCATCCCTTCTAATTCAGGGAACAATCGACATATCAGCAAATCTATCAATTCCTGTATGAAAACTGCATTGATCCCACGATATTCTACAACGTCCATAACAAGCGCAACTTTCTCCTCTACTTCATCATTCGTCTCGTTAAACAACACTCTCTGCAAGAAACCACCATTACAAAACAACAATCGTACCTTCCCCTCGTTCCTTACACGTACAGCTTCTAATTCTTCCAACATCTCCGGCACGTAACGAGGTTCCGGCGCAAATGTCTCATCTCTTGGGAACAGCATATGTCGAAGTGAGTCAGCTGCAAAACCAACGTTCCTCGCCGTCAATACGTTCTCGTAAACGGCCCTCTTCAAACACGCATGAACAAACCATCTCACAACACCAATGCCCATCATAACAGAAACTATAACATGTGCAAGAGCCATGCTCAAGGGGAACCTCTCCAAAATACAAGTCATATACTCAATCAACGCAAGCAGTGGCATCAAGTGACCGTAAGAGAACTGCTTATCAACCTGTCGAACCTCATACCGTGGATCAATAACAAAGAACTCAAGTAACCGGTGCAATCTGGACAACACACTATCACCTTTCGTATTATTCCCCTCCTCCCCCTCCTCCTCCTCCTCCTCCTTACTCGCCCCTATTCCTCGACTTGGCCCAAACGCCTCCGCTGCCCTACCGATCAGCTCCCACAGTGCAAAGTTATCGCACATACTCTCAGTGACACCCCGCAATGCCACCCCGTCAAGGAGACTCACCACAAACTCCCGTGACACTCGGGACTTAAGCACCTCTTGCGGGAACAGCTCTCCAACAATACCGTGCACTAAAACACGCCGATACCGTGCCATTGTCTCCGCATCGTCAAGTCCATTACCATACCGCTTCAACCACACTGTTTCCACCTCGTCCTTCTCCACGGCCGGATCCAACCGCACCTCTGCAATTCTCTCCAAATGTCTCCTAACGAGAATCGGCACGTCTACAACGAGAGTCGCTACAAGCTCGTCCTGTGCTGCAATCGCACGTTCCTGCACCGCTCGACAGACATGTGCAAACAAGTACACTAGCTCTCGAGTAAACTCCTCACGTCCACCGAGCTGCAGCGACTCCGAATACCATCCAAAGACAAAGCTCTTCAACAGCAACGCAAACAGTGCGTACAACTTCACATCCAGCTCGTTCGACGTCGTAAGCGGGGGTAGTTCCTGTTTCCCCCCTGCACGGTCTTCTCCTCCGCCTCCTCCTCCTCCAAACAGTATCCCGTGTGTCAATTCACGCAGATACCCTGCGTCGTCCCGATTCAGCCTCAACGGTAGTGTAGCAGCCTCCCCACCCCCCGTCTTCTTCACTTTCTTCACCCGTATCTTATGCACAACAATACCCATACTCTACAAACAACGTGAGGGAAAGATCTAACAATACGGCTCGTCACAAATTATTCACTCAATCAACCACCACCATGCACGCGAAACGTCAACAGATCAACGTTTCACGTGCTTCCACTACATGCATGCACATCTTGTCTCCAATCGCCAACACCATGCCCTTCAAGCACTCGGACGACAACGACAACGGCGACAACAACGACAACGACGATGCCCTCTTCGAGCAGCTGGAGGCAGAACTCGAACAGGACGGCACCTTCGACTACTACCGCGACCAGAGGATCCGTGCACACGAGTCCACCCTACAACGGCGAACCAACCTCGCCACACGGTTCCACTGTTTCTCCAACGAGAAGCCCCTTCTCGATCTCCTCTCCGACCCAGCTGCCCGCAGCAGCACAGAGTACCTCCTCGTCTTCGCCAACGAGACCTTCCCCGCGTGCCAGCATCTCCTGCACGCCCTGCGCAGCGTTGTTGAAGGGAGTTCGGGCACCTACATCGTCTACGTTGTTGATGCAGCCAATGCGCCCTTCCTTGCACGGAAACTCAACGTGAAAACATTGCCGACAATGGTCCCCTTCCGAAGAGGACACCAAACAGCGGCTGCCAAAGTCGGCCTGCACGGTCTCCTCGACGACCCACTCAGCGTGGCCTCTCTTTCAGAGGAACACCTGCAGCGGTACATCGAGGAGCTGTGTTTCCCGCCTGACGCAGACAGCGACAACGAAGAGTAGTGCTGTGCAACCATCCTGTTGGCCTATCGTATCTCTGTCAGAATATGGTGAACTCGAATGAGCTGCACACGTGACTGAGGAACATCGTTACGAACCATTTTAGGAAATCGAATGGCCTCGATTGTCTTATGGTTGCTTACACGAGTTTGGCCAGGCTAACGAATTAGATTAATTCGTGCTGCGTAACGAGGTCACTGGTTGGCTAGATTGTGGATGCCTGCTGATCAAGTCTTGTATTATATATTACGCAGTATTCCGCCAAGTGTAATCTTGGTGAAGGGTGATCATATCGTTTAAGGAAAAAGAATACAGAGGCGACTATCTATCTAGAACGGATCGGCCTAGACCATTCACATTTTATTATATTTTATTATTTATTACACACTTAATATTCTCGAATTCGTATTTTCTCAATTCTTAACAGGATGAATACCTTTATTGCTAGACATAAAACACTATATTGTGTTATTCTTGCGTTCTCAATTTGCGCGTATATGACCTTCAACAAACCTAAAGTACTTGAACGAAGTTTAGCCGACGTGTACAATAAAGAAGACATGTTTGACATTTTTTCATGGATACTATAAGCGTCTAACATTGATACAAAACTGTGATTCCTTTCAACACTAGATGAAAATGAGAAAATGAATTGTGAAAACTCATTTAATGTGTACCGCCGTTGAGATTAGGGCTAAAGAAGTTTTTCCTTTCTAAAAGTACCCCACGAAATCTCAAGATGTGTCAGAACAAGAAGGGCATATCTTGAAGTAGGGCTTCTGAACTTTCCAACCAAGGAAAGACAGCATTGATCATGGCTTCAAAAGCCTTACTTCAGGATACGCCTTTCATTTTAATATATCCGACACATATCTTAAAATTTCATGGGGTGTGTAAAGAACCGCTTTATAGCGAGTATCAATGCCAAGTGTTGGAATCGATGGAATATTCCAGTTCCAATATCAATGGTGGCACACTTTTAAGGAGGTTTCATTTTGAATAACCAATTCATTTTGTCTTCTTTATCTTGTGTTGAAAGTAATCTCAACCAATTTGTTTCAGTGTTATATGGCCATACAATCAATGACAAAATGGCAAACATGTCTTCTTTGTTATACCGAACAGCAGCCCGCAAAATGCGTGGAACCTTACGAGATTCAACTGACAAGTATACAAAAGCTGTAGAAAAAGCTGTTGGTAAAATCAATAAGATTTCAGAGAATTCATTCATCAACCTGCAACGAGCCAATCATCAATTCATAGCCAAGACCGAGATTGCTGGTGATAAAAATCTTCAAGTGTTAAAAAAGACTATCAAAGCTTTGGATACGTTTGCTACCCGACTTCAATCAAACCCTTTAAAGAGAAGAAGAGTTGATCTTAGCTCAAAGTTGGATGATACTACTCAGGTAAATCTCACCAGAGGTACAAGGGAACCTAACGAGGAAGAAGTACACGAGAATTTTTCACAAGCTGACAATGTGTCTGACAATCATCAGCATATAAATTTCTCACAACCACAGAATATCACTTCTGGTGGACCACCTGAATTCGAAAGTGCAGTCACCCTTCCCTCTGTCGCCTTTAACACTAATACAGATGGCTCTGATAGTTCAGATGAATTGGATAAATCTGATTCTACCGAGGAGGGCTAAGATTCTGATGGCTTTACTTCCATTGGCGTGCATAATAAGGCAGCCTATAACATTTCGCTTTGTGAATAACATGGATCCTACCGATTCTATAGTTCCTGATGATGTTAAACCGTTTAAATTTCCTCGCAAGCTCACCTTTTCATCATTGATAAGTCTTTGGTTTTTTGGTAATAGACAAACGAAAGGAATTGGACTGAAAGACATACAAAGCCTAGAGCCGGCTAAACGTCCTATTAAAATCGACA
>JBBJZV010000088.1:0-49848 GCA_039700735.1 Pichia pseudocactophila
ACACGTGACTTCCATCCCGTGCGCGACTGTCGACTCAACAAGCACAGCGTGACAAATTTTGGTGTCGCGGGATTCCAACCTATCCAGACCCCATCCTTTACATTAATCAAGCCTCCCACCACCCTCGAAATTCTTATCTCTCTCTCTCTCTATCTCTCTCTCTTACCATTTTTTCTTCTATATAATCTATGTTTAATAATTATGCACCCTTTATTAAAGCAGTATAATTTGAAAAATATACTAACAAAAGGTTCAAATGATTCAATTACTTATTCTTTAATTAAACAACTTTTACAAAATAGAATTAATAATTTAACTTCTTTAGGTTATATTGCTTTATTAAATCCAAATTTTTCAATTATTTTAAATACTTATATTCAATCTTATACAAATTTATTAAATAATGATTTAACTTCAACTTTACGTTCTTTAATTGATGATCATTCAAATAATATACCAATTTTAGCAACAGCAGTTTTAGAATCTCCCTTACAATGTTTCCCTAATGGTAAACATCATTTCTTAAATAATCACCTATCAGATCGTATTTTAACTTTATTAATTGCTCAAAATTTTATTTCAATAAAAGATTCAGGTTCACCATTACTTAAAATTCCAACATCACCAAAATCAATTTTACAATCATCAATCGATTTCGTTTCAACTTTAACTGAAATTAATTACGCTGATACTATAAATACAATAATTAAAACTCATGGTGATATTAATTCACCTTTCATTTATCCATCAACTCATTTAGAATATATTTTAACTGAAATACTTAAAAATGCAGCTCGTGCTTCATTAGAAGCTAAATCTGGTCCAATAAATATACTAATTGTTAAATCACTAAATAATTTATCAATTAGAATATCTGATCAAGCAAATGGTATACCTTCAAATATTTTACCACATATTTGGGAATTCTCATTCTCAACTTCATTAACGAAAAGTGCAGTCTCTGGTATGGGTTATGGTCTACCACTCGCTCGTACTTACACTCATTTATTAGGTGGTAATATAGATTTACATACAATTCATGGTAAAGGTACTCACGTTTATATTAATATAAAGCAATTATAATGTTTATCTATTTACAAAGTATTACCCCTCTTTGGGAATGAACTAACATCTTTTGCAACTGAACTCATAAGTCCAAACGCACGTGCACGTCTAACAGCTTTACCCATAGCCTTTTGTTTCCTGTTACCTAAACCTGTAACTGAACGATGCAAAATTTGACCACTTTGATTCACATATGGTGAAAGTAAATGTGGTAATGTATAAAAATTAGTTGGATCAATCTCTGTACTATTAAATGATGATGTACTTAATTGTTTAGCAACTCGTGTCTTATAAACTTTATTATGATACCTCTGTGATGCAATACTAAAATCAAATGGATCATATGTTGTCTTATTGTTAAAATCAGGTACAAATCTTGAATCAACTGAAACACGTTGAGCTGTTGCACTTTTAAGTTCTTTCGCACTGCTAAATACATCAAGTAAATTAAATGAATTATTCTTGCCCTGAAGTGCCTTGCAACTAGTATGGATGGTTCTTTTCAACATTGCTTGCAAAATGAATGTCATCACTTCACTTCAACATGATTTTTTTTCCTCCCGCTTCCTTTTCAAGATTTAAAAACTAAGCTCAAACTCGATCATTCGCACCAGCGACACCTCTAGCGCGTCGATCGTACCCTCTTTCCTTCACTAAACAATGACTCTACGCAGATCAACTAGAGCAACTCGTATTGATTATGCTGCATTGAACGAATCACATATTATTCATGAACGTAATGTTCATCCACATATTCCCAAATTTCAACAATTTGCAAAATTGCACGCTGAAAGTTCAAATAATCAACTCATACTAGTTGATCAAGAATACATTTCAAAAATTGGTACAACATTTTTTACTGATGATAATTTATCAGATATTATTTCAACTACAAAATTAGAGAAACCAATACTTATACGTGGTGCTAATCCAAATGTACCACAAACTTATAATGAAAATATAAATTTAACTTTTAATATACCAAATTATAATATTGATAAATTTACAAAACTTATTGGTCCAAATGTTAAAGTACCAGTAATGGATACAATGACTCAAAATAATTCACCAAATTGGGATATGAATCGTTGGTGTGAATATTTCTCATCTGAAAATCATGATAAAATTCGTAATGTAATTAGTCTTGAAGTTTCAGAAACTCCATTAGGTTCAGAGATAAATGTACCAAAAGTTGTTAAAGATATTGACATTATTGAAAAATTATTCTCAGATTCGAATTTTTCTTTATTATTAAATAAGAATAATATTAATCCACCAAATATTTTAAAATATATTTTAATGTCAGTACGAAACTGTTATACAGATTTTCATATAGATTTTGCTGGAACTTCAGTTTATTATTCATTAATTAATGGTCATAAACAATTTATTTTATTACCACCAACTAATGAAAATTTACGTGCATATAAAAATTGGTGTCTATCTGATTCACAACAACATATTTGGTTCCCATCAACAATTAAATCAAATGGTATATTAATAGATGTACAACCTGGTGATTTATTATTATTACCTTCACTTTGGATTCATGCAGTACATACTTTAGATAATAGTATTATTGTTGGTGGTAATTTCCTTAATATACATTCACTTGATAATCATTTACGTGCTCATAGATTAGAAACTGAAACTTGTGTACCTGATCAATTTAGATTCCCAAATTTAGTTCGTTTTATATGGTTAATTGCATATTTTTATTATATTAAACCACCGGAAACTGAATTAGGTTTAAATTGTTGGCAAAGTGTTGTAAATTTTTTAATTGAAGAATGGGAATTTGTTAAAAATGGTAAATTAAAGAAAAGTGTAATTACTAAAATTAAAGCTGCTGTACCACGTACAATTATAGGTGATCCACAAGATTTTTTGAAAAAATCACAAAATGCTATTAGTGACTTAAATAAAGCTAATGATGTTAACAATAATGGACCAGCTTTAAAACGTATTAAACGTTAGAATTAATTTTTATAAAGGCAATATAACTTTTAAAGTGAGAATCTATTATCTAATCTTTTAGAACCTGAATCTTTTGTAGTTTCAATATAATCATCATGTTCAATTTCTGACATTTTATCCCATTTAATTTGTTTCCTTTTATTAAGCCACCAATAAAATCCCTTTGTAAATGAAAGTACTGGTATTAATGCAATTGAAAGACCGAAAAGAATACTATTACCTTTATGATAAAGTGGTGCATCAGGTGTACGATAAATATTTGATGCAATAATACTACCAGCTTGAACAAACATATTGTATAATGAAGCAGAAACAGTTCTTGTTTTAATTGAAGATGCATTACGTGAACAAGCACTAACCATCATTGCATGAATCATTGGATCTGCAAGCATAAATGTAAGTACAACATAAGTACCCCATTTATTTACCATTGTACCACTCCAAAATCTTAAAATTCCAAGGCATATAGTTGTCCAAATTGGTTGCATGAGGGCAACATTAAATATATCATTTAAATATTCACTCAAATATGATACAATTAACATTGTTATAATTTTCAAGGCATTATAAGGTATGCATAATAAATTTGTATGGAAAGTACTAAACCCCATTCCACGTAATAATAATGTCATATAAGTATCAACTGTTGTTTCAGGAATATAAGCAAATAATCCAATTAAATACATTGGCCAAAGATGCCAATCTAAAAGTGCATCATAAATCATTTTCAGTGATAAACCTTGTCTATTATGCATATCACCCTTTGAAGGATCATCACGTAAAATTTTATTAACAATAATTTTCTCTTCTTCTTCATTAAACCAACCTTTTTTATTCCAAAAACGTTTTGTTGAAACACATGATGGTCTCATTAAAAAGAATGCAGAAATACCAACACAACAAGTAATTAAACCTTCAATAAGAAACAACCATGCCCAACCAGGATGACCAAGTATACCACGCATATGTAAAATACCATAAGCGATTAAATAATTGATAATAATAATGAAATACATTGCACACCAAAAATAAGTTAATCTAATTGTCAGTTCTGCACCAGTGTAAAAATATGAAAGCCAAAGTACAAGATCTGGGACAAACCCACCTTCGAAAAGTCCAAGTAAAGCACGACAAACGAAAAAACCTGCTTTATTAGACAAACGAAATTGACAAATAGTAACAATTGACCAAACAGTAATTTGAATTGGAATCCAAACATCAGCACCTAATCTTTTAGAAATCAATTGTGATGGTAGCTCAGCACCAAGGAAGCAACAATAGAAAATCGTATTACCTGTATTGAAATCATTTGTAGAGAGGTTCAAATCATTAAGTAGATTATCGGAAACTGCTTGACCTAGATTACCACGGTCCATCTGCAAGGCGCAGAAAAATATACAAGCCATAAGTGTAACTTTAAAGTCGAGTTTCCAGTTAAGTCTTCGTTGTTGTTCCTTAGTCCATTTGAAATGAGGATCAAATCTATGACGACATTCATACTTTGCATCTTCATATAATGCAGCGTATCTTTCAGCAAACTTCTCATTCAAGAAAGGATTATTCTTAGAATCCGGAGCCTCATTCAAGAAAACCTCAGATGATGTGTCGTCATCGGCACATTTAGTGATTGTTTCAAAACCGAGTTCGATCTCCTCTTTAGATTTCTCTGCCATTTCCACAAGTAACGGGGGAGGTCAAAGAGTGGGTAATCATCGGCCATCGCCGATGGCAAAACGCATCATTTATAGTTTCGCCAGATGGGTAGCCGATGGTGGGATCCGGAACAGAATAATGCCAGGGCAGGGGTCCCGACGGTGCGTAAACTTCACGGTCGCGATGGGCTCCGCCGGGGGCTGGGCACCGCCCGATCGGGAAAGTGTGGTGGACTGGTGGTGAACTGTGGACTGTGGAGTCGGCCACAGTGGGCGCTTTGCCGGCGCTGTGATTGGCTGGCGCTGTGGTGTGGACACAGTGTGGAAGCAGTGGAGATCTGGGGATCTGGGGTGTGGGGGTCTGGGATCTGGGGTGTGGGAGTCTGCCAACAGCTGATCGGGATGAGAGCCCGTTGTGGATGTTGGGAGGATGGGGGTGTGGTCGTCGACTCGCTGGTGCAAGGGGAGAAGAGTATAGAGTACGACGTAGATCGTGAGTGTGTTCCCCCGTTGGGCAGTACTCCGTCTCCAAACGACACGAAGAGGGAAACGGACTCAGATGCACGGAGAATGATTCGGACCGTTTTGGCTAGTATGAAGATCTAATTTCTACAAGTTTCCGGTTTCCGCATTTTATCATTTTTTCTATTTTCTTATTTTTTCTATTTTCGCATTTTCTTATTTTCTCATTTTTCTTATTTTCGCATTTTCTCATTTTCGCATTTTCTTATTTTCTCATTTTCGCATTTTTCCATTTTCCACATGACACGTCTCGCTACAACAACAACCCATTCTTCAACTATATCAACCAAAATCACTCAATCAACCCTGATCTGTCCCCTTACACACAACTCCCGCAATCATGAAGATGCTAACTAAGGTATGTCATTTTAAACTTCAATTCCAATTCTATCAACCCCCCCTACAATCTCACCTCAACAAATTACTAACATTCTCCTTTTTACAGTTTGAATCAAAGTCTTCAAGGGCTAAAGGTATAGCTTTCCACCCTAGAAGACCATGGTTACTTGTTTCTCTTCATTCTTCAACTATTCAATTATGGGATTATCGTATGGGTACACTTATCGACAAATTCGAAGATCATGATGGTCCTGTCAGATGTGTCGCTTTCCATCCAACTCAACCAATTTTTGTCTCTGCTGGTGATGATTACACTGTTAAAGTTTGGTCAACTCAAACTAGAAAATGTATGTTTACACTTACTGGTCATTTGGATTATGTAAGAACTTGCTTTTTCCATCATGAGTTACCTTGGATTATAACCGCTTCTGATGATCAAACAATTAGAATTTGGAATTGGCAAAATAGAAAGGAAATCGCTTGTTTAACAGGTCATAATCATTATGTTATGTGTGCACAATTTCATCCTAAACAAGATTTGATAGTCTCTGCTTCTTTAGATCAAACTGTAAGAGTTTGGGATATTTCAAACCTTATTAAAAAGCATTCAGCTGCTCCTCATACTTCAGGTTTAAATCAATATGGTTTAAATAATGGTTCATATTCTAATTCACAATTCGATAATTATAATAGAAATCAACCACCTCCTCAAGATATTTTCGGAAATACTGATGCTGTTGTTAAATATGTATTAGAAGGTCATGATAAAGGTGTTAATTGGGCTTCATTTCATCCTGAATTACCTTTAATTATATCTGGTGGTGATGATAGAGCTGTTAAATTATGGAGAATGTCTGAAACAAGAGCTTGGGAAGTCGATTCTTGTAGAGGTCATACTAATAATGTCCCTTGTACTTTATTTCATCCAACTGAAGATTTAATCATTTCCGTTGGTGAAGATAAAACTATTAGAACTTGGGATTTAAATACTAGGTCTCCTGTAAAACAATTCAAAAGAGAAAATGATAGATTTTGGATGATTGTTGCTCATCCTTCAATTAATTTATTTGCCGCTTGTCATGATTCTGGTGTTATGGTATTCAAATTAGATAGAGAAAGACCTGCTTCAACTATTAACCCTCAAATGCAAGAATTATTCTTTATTAATAATGATAATCAAGTCCAAAAATATAATTTTAATTCAAAAAATACTTCTTTACCTTTAATCTCTTTAAAGAAAATTGCTTTACCTTGGAACAAAATTAAAAATATCTCTTATAATCCTTCAGAAAATTCAATGTTAATCCAATCTGGTGATAATGATAATGGTGTATACTCTTATTTCAATTTACCAAAGGAAACAGTAGGTGCACTTGAACCTTCAATTAGAGGTGAAGGTAAGGCAAATGATGCTTATTTTATTGCTAGAAATAGATTTGTTACTTTTATCAAATCTTCAAATAAATTAAACATTCATGATTTAAATAATAATATTACTAAAACTATCAATTTAGATTCAGATGTTAAGAGTATTACTACAGCTACTCCTGGTTGTATCTTATTATTAAAATCTTCATCAGTCGTATTATTTGATGTTCAACAAAAGAAAGAAATTGGTACAGTTGCAGTTAACAATGCTAAATATGCAATTTGGTCAAATGATCATTCTCATCTTGCCCTATTGTCCAAACACAATATTATCATTGTTGATCAAAACTTTCAAACTGTTATTTCAATGCATGAAACTATTAGAATCAAATCAGCTTCTTGGGATGATTCTGGTGTATTGATCTATTTTACTTTAAATCATATTAAATATTTATTATTGAATGGTGATAGTGGTACTATCAAAACTTTAGAAAATACAATGTACGTTGCTAAAGTTGCAGGTACAAATTGTCATGTACTTAACAGAAATGGTGAAGTTGAATGTTTAACTATCGATCCAACAGAGTATAGATTTAAAAAAGCTTTAGTTAACAAAAATTTTAAAGAAGTTTTGAGAATTATTAAAAACTCTAATTTGGTAGGTGAAAATATTATCGCATATTTGAAAAAGAGTGGTTACCCAGAGGTTGCACTTCAATTTGTTCAAGATCCTGAAACTAGATTTGATTTAGCAATTGAATGTCATAATTTGACTGTCGCTTTAGATGAAGCAAAAAAAATTAATAATAAAACTATTTGGGAGAAATTAGGTAAAGAAGCTCTTAATCAAGGTAATATTGAAATTGTGGAATTAGTTTATCAACAATTACATTTATTAGATAAATTATCATTCTTATATTTAGCTACCGGTGATGTCAATAAATTGAACAAAATGACAACAATTGCTGAAAACAGACAAGACTATGGCTCTTTATTTACAAACACCCTCTATCTTGGTGATGTTGAACGTAAGATTCAAACTTTCCTACAAGCTGGACTAACTCCTTTGGCTTATGCAACAGCAAAAACTAACGGTTTAGATGAATTGGCTGATTCTATTCTTTCTGAATCTGGTGTTAATTTAGATGATATTAAACTTCCACAAGGATTTCAAAAATCTAACACTGAAGTTTTGAAACCTATCAACAAAATTGATAACTGGCCACTCTCAGAAGCTAAATTATCATTCTTTGAACAGGCACTTTCTGGTAATATGGAAAACCTCCAATTAGATGAAACTACTGAACCAGAATCATATTCACATCAAGATGTTATTGAAGATAAAGAATTTATTGTTCAAGATGAAGACGAAATTGGTGAAGACGATGCATGGGATCTAGGCGAAGAAGATTTAGATGTCGAACTAGATGATGAGATTGATGCTATTGAAGAGGATCCAGATATTGCTAAACTTCCAAAGGAAATTAGAGCTTGGGTTAAAAATTCTAAAACTGCAGGTGCCTTTATTGCAACTGGTAAATTTGATGTTGCTGCAAATATGTTGAATAAACAAGCAGGTATTAAGAATTTTCAACCACTCAAGGACAGATTCATGGAAATTTATAGTTCATCCAAATTGAGTATTGCTACATTTGATGAAGACGAGATTAAAACTAACTTACCTGTTTATGTTAGTGATCCTGAAAAGTTGGATAATGGTAAATTGATTGGTCTGGTTCCAGGTTATGACGCTTTAGAAGATTTGGTACAAGAAGGTTATAAATTATTCAAAGCTAACCAGTTGGAAAGTTCAATCAATATTTTTAGGAAAATCATTTACATTATTGCAACTCTTTCCTTGAATGACGATGACGAAGAAGAAAAATGCAAAGAAATTTTGAACATTTGTAAAGAATACATTCTTGGATTACAAATTGAACTGGCAAGACGTGCTTTACCTCCAACTGAAGTTAAGAGGAATCTCGAATTGGCAGCATATTTTACACATGTTCAATTACAACCTGCACATAGATTGAATGCCCTGCAAGTTGCAATGACGCAATCTTTCAAGGCAAAGAACTATCATTATGCTTCTTATTTTGCAGGCGAATTCTTAAAGATCATGTCGACAGGTGCAAGAGCAGAACAGGCCAAGAAGATTCAAACAAAGGCAGATAGTATTGCTACAGATGCAATTGCTATTGACTTTGATCCTTACGTTGATTGGGAAATATGTGCTGGTGATTTCGTACCAATCTACCAAGGTGACGAAGTCGTGCGTGAAAAGATCCTAGGTGTTGGTTACAGTAAGGCTTGGAGGGGTAAAATTTGTAAAGTTACCCTTATAAGTGAGATAGGAGCAGTCGCCAGTGGCCTTCGTTTGAAAAACTAGCTTTGGGAGGCATGTATGTATACTTCAATTAACTATTAAACAGTCTTTATAGTAAACTAAATTATACGAATTATACTCAAGTTTGAGCCGGTCGACGCGACAAATTGTAGAGTCTAAACTAAGCTGGTGCACGGATACTTTATTAGAGAATTAGGGTAAATTATGCTGCACCAAAAAAATTTTCCACTGTCTGTCTCGTTCTGCAAGTGGAAAATTCAGGAGCCAAGTCGTGTTGATTCAAGATGGACTATATAATTAACATTTTGGTACACCAGACAGTGGTAGAAGACTAACCCCAGAAAGCAGAAGCGAGTAAATTAAGATATTGATAGGTTTAACAATGTCGACTTTCTTCAACTCTTCTTACGACTCTGAAGTTTCTTCCGATGAAGAAACACTTTACTATTCCGATGATGAACGTTACTTAAAGCAACAACAATTGGCTAAAAAGTTACTTATTACAAGTCAAGATGATGATTCTAGTGATGAATCGATGTCAGAATCAGAGGGATCGGAAGATGAAAAGGCAAAACCAAAACCATCTGCCTTTATGAAAGGTGGTGAGGCTTCAGATGACGACGAGGACGAAGATGATGATTCTGAATGGAGCAATGATGATTCTGACTCTGATTCTGATGTTGATGTTGCACCAAAGGGTAGATCATATTTTTTGAAGGGCGACAACAATGATTCAGATTCCGAAGATGAAGATGAGAAGAAAATTGTTAAGAGTGCAAAGGATAAGTATTTGGATGAATTAGCTTCATTAACTGACACCATTGAAAACTTATCAATGGTTCAAGAATGGGTTCGTCTTGCAACTGAATTTGATAAGCTATACAGATTATCTTACAAGCACAACCAATACCATATTTCTATTCCAAGGTCATTCATCAAAGCTGTTGCAATATTGGAGGATGCTATTAACAATGAATCCAATGCTGGTGAATCCGCTAAAAAGCTAAATGCATCTGAATCCAAAAGTTTGAACATCTTAAAGCAAAAGATTAAGAAGGAAGCTAAGCTTTATTCTGTAGATGTTGAGAAATACAAGCAAGATCCGGAAGCTTATGAAGCAATCAAGGATGAAGAAACCTTGATAGTTGGAGATGAAGAAACAGAAAACAAGGAACTAGACGTTTCACTTGACAACTTGTTTCCTATTGTTCAAATGGTTATTGAATCTAGAGGTAAAAAAGGTGTTAATCTACTAGCAAATTTGAAGACTCTTAATGAATTATACAGTCTCTCAACTTCAACATACGAGAAAATTATTTTACTCAATTTGATAATCTCTTTACGTTATGAAATTCACAACAAGGAAAAGTTTATGCCAACTGAACAATGGAGAAATTCTTTAGAAGATATTGAAAAGTTGTTTGATTTATTAGAATCTGATAAATCATATATCATTACAGAGACTGCTCCTGCGAATGATGACCTATCCAAACCACCAGCACCAAATGCTGAGGGTAAGCATTTGATTGTTGGTTCTGTAACCGCATTCGTTGAAAGGTTAGCTGACGAATTGACATCACATCTTTTATACCTTGATCCAAACTCATCTGAATACATCTCCTTGTTGAAAGATGATTCGAAATTGTACACTATCATTGTCAGAGCACAATTATATCTTTCCCAGAATATAACCAATTATGATGATCTTGAAGCTGATCAATTATGTCGTATCATCATCAAAAGAATTGAAAGTATCTACTACAAACCTGTTAAACTTATTATTTTATCTGAACTTAACACCTGGAACACATTATCTATTTCCGATAACAGCAATGAAAAGGTACAAAAAATTACTGTTTCTGAAGCACATGACACTTCAAATACTTTGCAAACTAACAAGTTAATTGATAGTTTATGCTCTCATCTTTACCAGCATGCGAACGGTATTCAATCCTCGATATACCGTAAACGTGCGGCATTGATGCAATCATACTACTACTCTATCTCTAATCAATTTTTCCGTGCTCGTGACATTTTACATCTTACTCACGTACAAACTACCATCCACACATCTGAACCTGGTGTTCAAGTTTTGTTTAACAGAGCTATTGTTCAATTAGGTTTAGCTGCTTTCCGCTCTGGATTAAGTGATGAAGCACAAACAATCCTGAATGAAATTGTTACACATGCAAATACTAGAGATTTATTAGGCCAAAGTAAGATTTATTTCAACAATCATAACCAAATTGCAGTAAATGAAGGTGGACCAAATGAAAGAGGTAAGTTTGTGCCGTTCCATATGCACGTTAATATTGAATTAATTGATTCAGTTTACTATATTGCATCTTTATTTACAGAACTCCCTTACATGGCATTACAATCATACCAGCATTTCACTTCTGGTGCGGTTAATGCGGCAAATATTGAAGCACAGACACAATCTCAAAACAAGAAAAACGTATCGAGATCTTTCAAACGTATTCTTGAGTATAATGAAAGACAATACTTCCAAGGTCCAGCTGAAGAAACTAGAGACCATGTTTTTGATGCTTACAATAAGTTAGTTAAATTCAACTGGAAGGCAGCTTCTAGTACTTTGTGTGACTTGAAAGTATGGGGTATGATGCCAGGCGTTTCAATCGTCAATGCTGACGGTAAATCCGGTACAGATTTGTTGAACGAAGTTTTGATCGAACAATGTAAAACAGTTGCACTGAAAACATGGACATATGTTAATGCCGGTGTTATTAAGAACTACTCTGTGAGGAGACTGGCTACAAGATTTGAAATTGATGAAAACGTTGTTAGTAGTATTCTTGGTGGCTTAATTCACCGTGAAGAAATTAGAGGTTACTTGAAATTTAATGAAGATAACAGTAAATCTGTTGTTTTTAACAAGAAGGAGGACGGAATGGGTGATCTTGTACGTGGCTTGACTGAATGTGTCAATTCTATCCTGGAACGTAATGAAAAACTCAGTGTGGGTGGTTATCAAATCAGATTGAAAAAGAAACAACTATCTTCCTAGGTCTTTTTCTAACTTCATAAAGTTTATAAGATACTTTGTCTATACTATATATATACATATTTGTCTTTCCGTAATTAATTTGTTCATATTATATATCTTAGTTGCTTTATTAAGTTGTTGAGTATAAACATCGATGACGTAATTGAGTTTTTTTACCCCTCAAGAAAAAACAAAACTACTCACATGCCTTATTGAGGTAATTGACATTTTGAGACTTGAGGCTGTATGTATGATTACTGTACGTAAATACATTTTTCCGTACATTTCCTCCCATCTCTAAAATACCATTCATTCTAAGAAATTAATAAACTGAGGCATCCAGTACTCAATCACTTGTTTGGTACTCAAATATATTATAAAGTTCACGTGATCTATACGATCATCACTACATATATGTACAATGGCTAACACAGTATACATTGAGCCAACTCAAAAGGTGCAGTATTCAATCAGGGCAGATTCAGCTCATCAACCACAGAATGTATCACCAACAAAACAAAAATTCAATACATTAAAAAATTTTCTTAAAAGCAAAAGCTCATTAAATGATTTGCGGTCCAAAGCTGAACGAAAAGAGAAAGATATAGATAACGAAAGGGACAAAGAAGAATTGATCAATATAAAACCTGTAGTTGCTTCATCTTTAAGGGAAAGTAGAAGTGCTACAAAGCTTTCAGAATTCAAATTCAAAGTTCCTAAAAAGAAACGTTCACTGGGTAGTTTGATCTCTCATAATCAATCAGCGAAGTTGTTCGATACTGATCCTCACAATAATTTGCTAGGACCACAAACATCACCACCTAACCTAGTGCGAGATACATCCATTTCCACTAAAAGTAGTAAAACTAGTAAGCAATCACCTCCAAAATTAAGTTTTACCCACGATGATTTAACTGTTCCTCAAAAACAATTAGCAACTATACAAAAAACACCAGAACTGCCATTTTCGGTGGACTGGGCTACTCCAACTTCAATAAGAGGCACATATGTTCATGACTGGTCTGATAATATGAGTCCAAGATCCCTTACTGAGAGTCTTAGAGTGGGTCGGGTAGGTAATCTCTCACCAAAGATACAATTACAAGAGCCACCAGAAATTAAAGTGCTGCTCAACTCACACATAACAAAGCTTGATTTTGTTTCTGATTCCGAAGAGGAGAAAACAAATAACGATGTGAGACTCAATTTGTCTAGTATAACTGAGCCGAGTCACCCATTACCTTCACCTCGTTCACTGAATCCTGAAGATGAAAGTAAACCTTCGATTTTGGCATCATTGAGAACCAAAAGTGAAGGTGCATCTGATATGTCCAGTTCTTCCTCTGCTTCAGTATCATCGAATGGTTCCGAGTTTTCGTTCATTGTAAACCGAGCTGCATCTTTGAAATTTTATAAATCTAAGGAACAACTTCAGAAAGAAGCAGATATTGATTTAGTTAAGAAAGAGAGACAAAAAGCCAAAGAGTTTCTAGGAACATCGGAAGATACAGAATTTGAACTTTTAGAAGGATTTTCGTCCAACACTGATCAAATTATTAGCGGGTTTGATGAAGACGTTAATTATGTCAATTACGAAGACGATGATGACACGGATGCTCTGTTCAATAGAGACTTATTCGGAATATCTTCATCACGACCAGCAGGTAATTTAGAGTTGTCTGATAACGAAGACCTTGTTGCCGGACGCTTAGATAACGAGATAACTTTCAATAATGAGTACAGCTATAAACCTCCAGCCACACTCGAACTGTCCGATGATGAAGATGATTTCAATCCACCACTCTTGAGTGTGGAAATTTCAGATGATAAAACTAAGAACGAAAACATTTCTTCTACTTTGATTGGTGAAAATAAGGCCGAAATTCCAGAATTCCACAGAACATTAGCCGCACAGAATACTTTAGCGAAAAAGAAAACAGAAGCTCTAGATAGTAAACGAAATGATAAACCCTTGCATGATTATGACACAGAAGAAGGAAAAGATGATGTTCCATCACCTTATTTTGACGCGTACGTTTTGCACAGCGAACAACCAAATTCAAATAAGGTGCATGAGCAAAATATAAACAACTTAAACCCGAACGGGAGTTCAGAATCAATCGTAAAAACGTTAGAACGTATGCCGTCTTTTGAGGATAAACACCAGTTGCTGAATCGTTCATCTTCGGATTTATCCTCAAAGAAACTTTTAAAAATGCTAAATAGGAATGATTCGGGATTATCCTTTAAACCACAAACATCTGAGGTTCAAATAAAACACACACCATCCGCAAAAATACAACGTCATCGTTCTTTAAAATTCCATCAACTCAGTGCTGATATAGAAGAGAATTACTATAGTGACAATTATAAAGATGATATACAGTGGAAAAATAGTAAATTGTTAGATGAAGTTAATAGTATACCGGAAGATTTTGATTTTCAGCATGAATTTTCAATAATTCCTCATAACCATCGCTTCCTTGAAAATACAAAGAAAGGACGGCTGTCAACTATGATAATTTCGAACTCAAGTAGTAATGAAATTGCTACTGTATCTAACAAAGTAAATGAAAGTCATCATGTTTGGAAAAATCTGGTAACTGGAGGTGAACAGGCGGCACCTCTGAGTGAAAGGATTCGGTTGGAAGATAAGACTATAACATTATTCAATAGACACTTTTCTGAAACAGATAAAACTATTGACAGACACGACGACTCTTATGACGCAGACGCCAACGAGCTCTCAACTATTATGGAATAGTTCATTTCTATAGAGGTGTATTATATAATAAATTTTACATTGTAAGTTTTAAATCTATTTAGTATGAGTATGCTTCAATCACTCGTAGTATTTTGTCATAAGAATCATCTGTTTGGTGACCGTGGAAATAGTTCTTTTCTCTTTCCGTTGGATAATGTATAGGGGTATTATGATTAGGCGTCGCAATTTTTGAAGGAAAGATCAATTTAGTAGGATATGGTAGATTATTAACTAAAACAACAGCATTCTTAGGGGCTGTTCTCACTGTAGTTCGATAATATGAATGAAGTGATTGATTTTCAGAAAATATTGTAGAATTCGATTTCGCATATCGATGAGTATTCGTGTCAGTTGTAAATGATGGTTTTGCTGTTTCGGAAATATACGATGACACTGAGGGTAATGTTTCAAGTGTTATTTGTGTGTTTCGGGACATTAGTGTGTCTTGAGTCGATATGTTACTACTAGTAAATCGTTTATCTTTGATTAGATATACCCCTTTGGGTGATTCTTCAGTTGAAAGATAAGTTTCAAATTTACAATTAAACTGGTCCTTATCATTGTTGTTTATAAGAGTTTCCTCATTAGTTGGATTTTGTTTATCTCCCCTTAATGAAGCAAAATAGCTACTTTGTGACTGTCTGTTTTTATTCAGCATTTTTGTGTATTGTGTTAGATCAGGAGCAAAGGTAATTTGTGTTTAGTATTATTTCTTAAAGATACAAGATTTGAAAGAGGATGAGGTGGTGAACGAAATAGAACTGAGCAAAATGGGAATTCTGGCATCGCAATTACAGTTCCGTTTCGAGTAAAATGTAAACAAACCAGATACCTGAAAATTTCAAATCCAAATTTTGCCTAAAGAATAAGCCTACACTTTTGGTAAGAGGCAATTTCAATACTGTCCGTTAAAAAATATGAATTAACCATAAATGCATTTTTTCTGTATAAGTATTAGTGTTGATTTGATATTGAGTGTATAATCTTCAAACTCGAAGACTCATTTTTTATTATTGGACAATGTTCGGTGTTTGGCATTCGGTGTTTTGGTGTTGGGTGTTGGGTATTCAGTGTTTAGCGCTCAGTGTTCAGTGTTCGTTGTTAAGTGCTTCTGATTCAACACTATCAACTAGATCCTATTGTCATACCCTTTTTTATTATAATATAATATCATATTTTTGGGTACAAAACTGATCTCATTGTAATGTTTCTTGCTCGTTTTAATATTTAAATTGAAAGAAGAAAGTGTACCAAAAACGATGAAGATTGGAAATCAACATCTTGTTAACTTCGTCAAACCAAACAGTAAACATACGCTGGATCTGTTGTACCTTCTCGAAAGAGCGGTAGTTGCAATCGTTCAATCAAACATTTAAATGACACTAATTTCAGTGAAATTTCAACTTTTTATTCAGTGTACAATTGTTTTCGCAACATTGTCTGTTAATACTATCATGTCAAAAGAGTAACCATTTATCGATGGCTGTAGCTATTATTAGTACAGAATCTGTAGCACAGCCTACATGTGTGTGTTCCGATCGACGCGAATTTGTTATGCATTTTTGTGCATTTATTCTCTTGACATGCTTTGTTGGCTAGAAGTGTTTATTTTCAGCTTCAGCTCTAAACAAACTAGGCAAAGAATATTACAAGATGGCAATATTTGGTAAAAGTAAAAAATCTGAAAAAAAGGATGACATGTACAACTCGAAGTTAACATCAGAAGATGAAAAGAGAATGAAGACTCGTTCCCAAAATCTTCATGATCCTATTTTGAATGCCGTTAACGAAGCACAACCCTTTGAAGAAATGAACATGCATAACAGAACATCCTCTATTGGTCAAGGTGTTATGACTGATATCTTTGGTGCTCAAATCGTCAACCCAGATATTTCCAACCCAACCAGATCAAGAGACGAAAGACCACTAGATACCATTCGTGGGTTTGAATACTCTATCACTGGCGATCCGGTTTTCCACGAACAACTGGAATCTCATATTATTGGATGGAGAGTTAGAGATGATTTCCCATTAACCAATGGCTACCAAAACAACCAAGTTCAATATGACGAATACGGACAACCAATTTACACAAACTCTAGAGCTCCAGGTATTGTTGAACAAGGTGTCTATACACCACCAGCGCCAAAGGAAGAAATCAAGAAGAAGAAAGGTTTCTTTTCTTTCGGTAAGAAGAAGAAAGTCAGCGTTTGATCAGTTTTATTTTAATTGTATTTTTTCTTTGCCCCTTGAGGTCGATTCACGCACTAGTCTAATATTATAGGTCGAATATATATCCATTATCCAATTGTACTTTACTCGATAAGATCTGTTTTATCTTTGTAAAAAGCAATTTATTCTAACTATGTTGATCTGCGGGGTTTGCAGAATTTTTTTACCTCTCGCAAATTCGCGGCGCGCAGTGCATGCTGTTTTAAGTACTGAAGAAGCTTGATCAGAACCATCCAGATATTACTGATTAAAACAAATTGTAACTAAATCAACTGCTATACATAGATGTCATCTAATAGAGAATTGGTTAATGAGTTTGTTGCAACACAAGATCCATTGATTCAGGATGAAAAAGTGCAAAAGTTGGTTAGCTTGTTACATCAAAATGAATTGACTTTACTAAACTTCATTCAATCATTACAAATTTACATCACATCTAATAACGATGAAATTAGAGTGACTATATTCAAGTTATTATCTGAAATACTAGGCAGACTTTCTGCGACCAAATTATTTCCTAAAGATATTGAAGTGCTAATCAATTTTCTGTATTCTAAGTTATCAGATAAACCAGTCATGAAATATGTTTTACTATCAATTTTTTCACTTGTTTCCATGAAGTTCTTTGATAAATCATCCACCACGCATGTTTTAACCAATTTGCTAGAGAACTACAATCCTAAAGAGCATCCACAATCAGTTCGTCTTACAGCTTTGAAGATTACAAACTTGATTATAACAACGTGTTCGAAGGATCAATATAACAATGACACTTTCATATTATGTTTCTTACATATTTCACAGAACGAAAAGGATCCAACTAACTTACTTCTGATCTTTCAATTGTTAAACGGAATTTCTAAACAATTGGACATTACCAAGTACAATCAACAATTATTTGATACAATGTTCAGATACTACCCAATTTCTTTCAAATCAGCTAACCAAGCACAAGAAGCGCAAGTTGAATCTCTTAAAGACTCTCTGAACTCATCTTTGGCATCCAATGATTTATATGGGCAAGAATTATTCCCTAATTTAATTGATAAGTTCAATTCATCAACGTCCAATCAAGTAAAGATGGATATTTTGACCACAATTTCAACAGTTTCACAAGTTTACAGCCCTCAGATTATTCAAGATAATTTCATGTCTTTGTGGAATACTCTAAAGTATACTATAATTAATCAAGAGGTTGCAAACCAGATATCTATTCCTAAAATTCTTGCATATTACGAGAATTCAACAAATGAATCTGATCAGATATTTCATTCCACTCTAATTGCACTTAAACATTTAGCTTCAAAGATCAACTATGAAGGTAAGTTATTGGTTTTTGATGATTTGTCGAATAATTTATTGGTTACTGAAAGAAATCGTCGATTCTTGCAATCATACTTAACACTAGCGATTGTTTGCCTTCCTTCGACTTTTTCAAACAATGAACATGATCAAGTTCTTCAAAAAACATTGGAATCTTTGTTTTCTGATGAGCAACCGCTTGACCAGATCAGAAATAAGAGGTTGATTCTCACTGTGCTATCATATTTCACATTGAACTCAAAGTTTACCTCCCAATTGTACCAATACCGAAATCAAATCATGAACATTATACAGGCGTCACTTTCAACTTCTGATTTAGAAACTACATTGAAAGGGCTTACAATTCAGTTGATCACAACATTATTACTATCGCCAAAGTTCAAAAATCCAACGGGATACAATGTTGGATTGTTAGATGATGAAAAGGATGTTTTAGTTGCCGAGCTGATGGATCTGTTAATCAAGAACTCGTTAAAGGATGTAGTTGACTTTAATGCAGTCATTGAAAAGGAATTATTGATGTCGTTAGCTAAACTTGCGAAAGTAAATGAAAATGAAAACTTAATTGTGAACCAAGTGGTGAACAAAATTGTAATTCACTTGAGAGACGTGAATGTGTCTCTGTTGCATAAATGTGCATTGCTTAATCATTTGATGAAGATATCACAAACTCAATCGCTAATTCAAAATGTTTCAATCAGATTGATCAACCTCTTAGGGACAGAAGTTTTACCTTCTGAACTTGTTATGCAATCACTTAGTTCCCTGTTTAGCTATCTCCCAATTGCATACAATACACAAGCAATAATCAAAAAATTCATACCACCCTTATTTGATTACATCTTCACTACAGACAAAGAAGATGAAATTGTGTATGTAAGTGAGATCATTCGTCGGTTGATTGTTGGTCTCAAAATCGATGATTCGACTACTTTCATCTCTGAAATTATTAACATCTTTAGCAGTTTGCTGAGCCTACCACATTTAGAAGTGTCTGTTGAACCTGTTGTTAGTTCTAGCGATTTGACTCCACAAGTTGAGCATCTTCCTATCATGTTGTGTGCTATTCAGGGATTGCACAATAGTGTCGATATCAATAGTATGATTGATCTGAACTTATTAGTTGAATCATTGAAATCCGTGAAGTTTGAAAAAGGTGAGAAACAACTCACTAGGCTTCAAATCTATGCTGGTATTACTGTGTTGTTCAATAAATACATGAATTATAACTCTTTTAAATTATCCACTATTGCTGAATCTACATCTACTGAATTCAAAATTTGGTCATTATATGGATTAATTTTGAAAAATGAAGCTGAGGCAATTGAAACTTTTGTTAATATGATGAACAACCTACCATTTAGACAATCATTGAAAGCAATCAATATTATTTTCACTCCAATCAGAGAAGTATTTGACAATGAGGAAATTGAAGATGTTGATCTGGTTAATATCAATTATAACTTAGATTCTGATACAGATTTAATAATTGCGTTTAAGAAAGAGACAGAGAGTATGCTTATGATGAGGAAGCAAAGCAAACTTAATATCTGTAACTTAAACATAAGGAACATGTGGAAGCAGAGGATTTTAGAAGTTCTCATATCGAACGACAACAATTCTGAGAAAATTGATCTAATTCTTCCAATGATTTTAACTTATTTACCTGAAGAAATTTATTCTGCTCATCTACAAAAATTATTGCCAAATCTAATAAGAACTATACAAACGTGTGAAGATGATAAGATTATAGTTTCTGTTTTGATAATTATTTACAATATTTTGAAGGAGGAAACTGGACAGCGCTATTTAAAGCCGTATATTGATACAGTGATGAAGATTGCCGTTGATAATGCCAAATCAAACAACAAGCAACTTCAAATTCAATCATTAAATTGTATTTTGAATATTACTGCATTTGAACTACCTTTGATAGTTTCATATAAAAAACGTGTGATTAAACTCTGTGCAGATTTGTTGGATGATAAGAGCAGATCTGTACGTACACTTTCAGTTGCAGTAAGGCAAACATGGGAAGACCTTGGTCTTGATCTAAGTATGTAGGAAGAGTTGTATATAGGAAGGAATTCACGTGACACTGTCAATAAATTCGCGCGTGCCAATAAGAATCCGTGTAATTGCTTTAGCGAAATTATATCAATTTCGACATGAATTTATGTAGTTAAGAACGGATAGAATAGGGTTGATTTCTTAGTGAACCAACATAAGTTTCAAATGATGTTAGCTAGAAGTAAAGTAGCGATTAATGTTGCAAAGAATGTTAGATTCTTATCTAGTGCACCACGTTGTTTAAGTGCATCATCTGTTAAAAGTGCAAAACAAACATTTCAAGATTTACCAAATCCAAGAGATTTACCAAGAGATGACTACAAGGAATTACATGTACCAATTTACAATCCAAAGGAAAAATATAAGGAGCAAACTGCGGAACTACATAAATTTGGTGCATACATTATGGGTTGTTTACCAAAATATGTTCAACAATTTAGTGTTTGGAAGGATGAACTTATACTTTATTGTGCACCATCAGGATTAATTCCATTAACAACATTTTTGAAAGATCATACATCAACACAATTTAAGGCATGTATGGATCAAACTGCCGCAGATTATCCATCTAGAACCAATAGGTTTGATGTTGTTTATGATTTCTTATCAGTTAGATTTAATTCCAGAATTAGAGTTAAGACATATACATCTGAAGTTAGACCAGTTCCATCATTAACAACATTACATCCAGGTACTAATTGGTTTGAAAGAGAGACATACGATATGTATGGTATTTTCTTTGAAGGTCACCCAGATTTGAGAAGAATTATGACAGATTACGGTTTTGAAGGTCATCCATTAAGAAAAGATTTCCCAACAACAGGCTATACAGAAGTCAGATATGATGCAGAAAAGAGAAGGATTGTTTATGAGCCATTGGAATTAACCCAAGCATGGAGAAACTTCTCTGTTGGTTCATCGGTATATGATCAAGCAGGTCCAGGTATTGATTCTACGCCAGCTGAATTCAAGCTACCGGAACCTGAATTAGATGACGAGGCAGCAGCTGCAGCACCAAAGAAATAAATTTGAGTAAATTACACTTATTATTTCTTTCATAATCATAATTTCAATTCTTTATAACAAAACAGAACGAAACATACACATATCATATACTATATAGTCAATTATTCTATCATTTTTCAAGAGAAAAGAAAATTTCATTGTAGTCTGTTACACCGATGCGTGCTATTTTTTTCAATATTAAAGCATTGTAATTCAGGGTCAAGTACCTATTGTAATACATCACACCATAGAGAAGTCTCGAGGAGACTTAGACGAGTCGTCCACTACCAGTTAGTTTCCTACCTTAGTATACTCTTTATGGTTCCCTAAAAACCAGTCTAATCAGATCTGGTTGGAATTACAAGCATTTTCAAAAAAAAATAAAAAATGAAAAATTATGCAATGTTTACGTAATCCCGTTTTCTCGCATACGGCATAATAAACTATTGAGTTTAAAATTTAGCAATGACTAATAGATTTGAAAGGCTGATCCTATAATTCCATGCAAGGAGACACCATCAGTTAAACAATCTAAGTCCAAGTTTACTGATTACGGGAATATGTAAGATTTCTGTGAAAGAGCCGACCCGAAAAGTGGACAAGTGAACAACTTGTGCAAGACTACATTATTTGATTGTTTTGATGCTATAAATTTCTGCACTTTAAAATATAATATGACTGATATACTGCAACAAGAGAAGCAGTGTACATAATTATATTGTTCAAACAAAATCTAGAAGATAATTTGAGTCTTCCAGCGCAACTGAAAATTTTTACAGTAGAGAAATTTGGAGTCAACGGTCATGCAAGAATGTACAAATCCGGTTACTGATTTACCCGAAAAATGAAGTTGTCGGAAATAAAATCTAGATATCGGATCCGAGAAACAAAAAACAGAATTTTGGAGTCTTTAAAGGGTGGTAATCGAAATGGAAAAAAGAAAACTGTAGAATTTTGTAGAACTTGGTTTATTCACAGCTATTGATGAAAAATTGAATCTACTTTCTCAAGAATTAAGGAACTAAATTGCGAAACAATCGGGAAGTTTAAGTTATAGCGCAAATCACTGAAACTTCTGACAAATCGCGCATCCCGCGAACAAACGAGAACAATTGCATGAAGTGCGGGTTCCGATCCCGGGGATGTTAATTTTTTGTCAATTTTAGTCCCTTTGTTCGTTCAAATCCTTCCAGCCACTGTGAGGTGTGAGGTAATCCGAACCGCATGTGTCAGTTAGAAATTCGGAGGTCAGACAGTGGACTTGTAAAACTAGTGAAATTGAACACAGTAATGCCGCGTAAAGGATTAGAGTGATCCGATAAGCGATTTGTACTATTGCAACATGATTGCATTCTAATGTCCAATAAAAAGTTACTTAGTAATATTACATAATAATGATAATAAGGGGGGTCATAAAATAATTATTTAGTTCAGGATGTCTTGAAATTTAAGGTTACGTCTTGATCCGGGGGAAGACGTTAATGCAGGTGACGAAACTGGTGTTGGTGACTGAGTTCCAGATTCCCTTTGCATCGATTCAGTGGCCTTCTCAGTAATTGTTGTCGCTGTTGTTGTTGTTGTTGTTGTTGTTGTAGTCGAAGTTGGTGGCGTTGTCAGTGTATTCGCATTTTCATCGTCCTCTTCTTCTACATCATCTTCATCGTCCATTTCTAAGATGCCATCCTTATTAATAAAGGGGGATATTTTACGCCATCTAAACTGACAAGCGTGTAGCGTACGATCTGAAAATCTTAATGCAATTTCCTTCCAGCTAAGTAATTTATTCCGTTTCAAATCAACTAGTAAAACATCTTCATCTCGTGACCAAAGCTTGTATTTACGTTTGTGTAATACAGGTGTTAATTCTCCTCTACTAACTGTTGTTATTGGACCTATTGATGCAGGTGAAAAATATTGACCAGGGTATTGTTGTGAAATTGCATACTGTGCCTGTTGTTGCTGCTGCTGCTGTTGTTGTTGCTGTTGCTGTTGTTGATGTTGTTGCTGCTGCTGCTGTTGTTGTTGCTGTTGTTGCTGTTGTTGCTGCTGTGCTTGGACTTGAGCTTGTGCTTGTGCTTGGAACTGTTGAAATTGTAATTGGTATTGATACTGTAGCTGATTTTGATATTGATATTGATACTGAAACTGTAGTTGCTTTTGATAATTCAAATAATCATCTGCTGGTGCCTGTGCTGATGGATAAAGTTGCTGATGGGTGTAATATCTTTGATCTTGCTGAATTGGTGGAGAAGGTCGTTGAGATAATGCCGTTGGTGACTGGATTCGACTCGGTAAACTAGAATCAGAGTACCTTGATTGTTGCAATTGCAATGGGTATTGTGGTGGTGGTGGAAGGTGTGTTGGTGGAGATGGATTCTGAATGTATTGCTGTTGTTGATAGATATGCGGAGTAGAATTTATTGGCGGTAAATTGATCTGTTGTGGTTGAAACTGTTGAGAAGGAGTAAACTGCTGTTGTTGTGCTTGTGCTTGTGCTTGTGCTTGTGCCTGTGCTTGTGCTTGTGCTAGTTGTTGTTGTTGAATAAACGCATAGTTTGAATGCATTTCGTTTGTGGATGCAAGAGTTAGCATTAGATAATCTAATAAAAGGAATTGATATAAGTATTGATTAAACTTAGTACCAAGGGATAAAAGTATATTTGTTTTTTTTTCAATTTAGTTCAAGATTGGAAGTTGTTGTGTGTAGTAATAGACGCACTTTGTAGGGAATTTAATCGAGAGAAGGAACTGAAACGGCGTAAAAGAATGAAGAAAAAGAGAGGATAAAAGGAGTGAGTAAGGAAAAATAAAGAAGAAGAAAGGGGAAGAAAGGGGAAGAAGAAAAATGAGAAGAAGAAGAAGAAGAAGGAGAAGAAGGAGAAGAAGAAGAAGAAGAAGGAGAAGAAGAAGAAGAAGTAAGATGAAAATAGATGTGAGAGATGAAGGGAGATAAAGGATAAAGAGATGTTAGGATATATTTAAGGATTAGGGTTAGGAAAAAGAATGTAGGTACCGGGGATAAGATGATATATTTATAGAAGAATAGAGAAGATTATTGAGTTGAAAGGGAAGAGGAGATTTATGTGAAGATCAATGTTTAGTGAGATGTCGGATCGGTCTGTGAAAAGTGAAGGCCAAATAATAACAGATTCCGCAGATTGATAAAACAATGCGATTAATTATTAGAATTAACCGGTAAAATAGTTGGTGACTATTAAATGTATCATCGACATGGGCCCTATTTATGGGCACAATGTAAGCGAGTAGTTTAGACACTTGCATCAAGCCGTCAATTAGGTGTGCACAACCTGCAGGTTCGTGCAGGACAATGCGCGCAGCCCCCCGCGAAACAGCCCTCCCGCCTTCTCCACGCGAGTTCCTAAACTGATCCCAGCCGTCGGTACTAACAACGACTAGATTACATACTCCACCACACTCAACGCACTCTTCTCCCGATACAACAGCAACAGCACCAGCAACAGCACCACCTTATGTGCACTATATAGTGTTTGCCCTTGGCAACCACCCATCTTATCTATACAGTGGCAGTCTCTTAGGCGCTCTAACCATGCGCATCTGTCGCTTTCCCCTTCACTCGGTACAACCCCCGCGGAGAACCGTTTCCGAGAGAGACTCAGTTTGCGCCGCTTAGACTCTTGAGCCGTGCAAATACCGTCATCATTCTGACACGTCATGCCGTGTCGGGTCGTGCCGTAATCGCGTCGTGTTCGTGTGGGCGTGTGGGCGTGTGGTGTAGACCGTGATAGTTAGTTATTTAGTAGACTAGAGTATCGTTTACAATTCTCTCTCTGTAAGGAACACTTTCTACAAACGGTTTTTGCGGAAAAATAAAAGTAGCCAGACTTCCCAACCGAAGCGTGTCTCGATCCATACATAGATCAATGTCCGTTTTTCGTATGCATGTCTTCTAGAACCGTATTTGTACTAGTAATGATGAATGCCTAGGTTTGACTAGAAAACTTTAATTGTTAGAAAGAATAGTTGATGGATATCTTTCATAATACACACACACACGCCTAATGTAATATACGCAGTTGAGTAATTTTCATTAGGCCGAGTCTCACTTTATAATAGACACGTTTTACATTCTCAGACCCCGCGAGCTAATCGACAAGAAAATCCGTTCTATAAGCTTTCGCAAATCACAATTTCAATATTCCGCAAATTATTGCCACTTACTTCAATTAAACCGCTCTTGCTTCAACCACGCGGAACTCGAAACTATATCACAACCTGCTAAATACACAACAATGCAATAAAAATGTAGGAAAGGCTAACAGAAATTTGATTATCTGGTAATATTTGATAAACTGTTGCTATCACTTTATCAAGGCTTATTTTATATACCTCTATTCTTTCTATATATCCACGGATACAAGTTGAAAATATCTTGTACTACCACGCCAATTCATTTAATTGCCACTATAATGGTCTTTCTCAACTTCATTTATTTAACCCCTCCTGCGCATTAATAGAACAATATTTACTTCTTTACATCATGATTAAATTCCTTCGAATTCATTATACAAATTATTCATTTTTTATACCATTTATAAGTTTTTGTGCCATTTCAACTGTACCTTCTTCAAATTCCCATGTATCAAATTCAACTTCACATTTACCTTCATGTTGAATGTACTTAAATGCTGTAAAAATTTCACTTAAATATCTATCTCTAGCAACCAAAAAAAGAAACTTCCCATGTTCACTTGATTTCATTTGAATTTCATTCCTAGATTCAATATATTGTGATGGATAGCACATCTTATGTGGTTCATGTTTGATAAAATAATAACAAAGATATTCACTAATATATTGTCGAAAATCTTTACTATCAATATATATAACCTCTTTAAATGGAATTACTTTAGGTGTAAATGCTAATGAATCACTTTCAACATCAATACAAATTTGTTCAAGTATAGTTTTATTATTACTATAATTAAATAATTTATATTGTTCATACTTTTTGATATTTGAAACTAATTCTTCATAATATAATTCAAACCTTTTCTCTAACATTTCACTTACTTCTTGATGAACTTTTGTAAATTCTTTTATATCCAAATAAATCTCAGTATATCTTTCACAGAAAAAACTTGACAAATCGATTTTTTCACAATATGGTGTTAAATCAAATGTAATATCACTCACAGCTGATAATCTCTTTTCATCAAAATGCTTAGAATGTGGAAATTGATATTTATCAGATTCAATGAATTTATCTGCTATTATAATCTTTTTAGGCTTTAATCTTTTAACAGTTAATTTAATATCATTATTGATATTTATTTTATCAGAAAATAAATCTTTAATATTTAATGGTTTAATATTAATCATTTTTTCATCCTTCTTAACAGTTTCTAAATATTCATGAATTGCAGTTTTAACTATTGCATTAAAAGTTTTCTTATCAACTATATTGCTAAGTGGATGCAAATTTTCTTCAATATCACTTTGATTATTGATAACAGAGGTAATTTTTTTTAATAAATCTTTACCATCAATAGTTTTAATTATTTTTTGGTATTGTGGATCACTTTGTAAGATTCTAAATGAATAAGAAAACATCCAAGGATATTTTGGAATAGAATCTAAATATCTTGACATAATCCATTGTTGTCTCAACTTTGAACAGGGCATTTTCCATCCAATTCTTTCAACAAACCCTTGTTTGTTGATTGATTTGAAGTAATTTGCATCACATAATGGTCCATAAAGTTCATTAGCTAATCTGTAAAAAGTATAGGGATGATTATTACTTGAATAAAGAGCATCAGAAACCCAATCAGTATTAACATACAAAGGATTTTTTATATGTAAAGATGCTTTACATTCATATACTAAAGTATTAATATTTTCAATGATCTTTAATGGTGGCGATGAGAATGAATTAGATGAAGTTGTTAAAAATTGTGATTTTAAAGAATTGGAAAGGGATGAATAATTCAAACTATCCTCCTTGCAATTTGTTTTCCTGACATTTGTAATTGAATTTTGATTATGTCTTTGATTTTTATAAGAAAATCTATAAGACAATAAAGTTTCGGGTCCGCTTATAATAGAATTTGTATTGCTATTGTTTTGTTTGACCAATTGTGAATTTGTATAAGTTTGGCGAGCTTCTATTTGCGCTTGTGCGTTTAAATTACAATAGTTAAAATTTAGGTTCAAATCGACCGACTTTTCTTTTGATTGTATTGTTGCATGTTGATTGCTCGAATTATTCGATGGTCCAGTCACGGTGCTGTTTGGATTGATTGCTTCTGGTGAGATTTTATTTTTCTCTCTATTGGGAAAAGCAACAAATTCACCTTTCTCCTTGGCAATTTTGGTCTTTCTTTTCACTTCTATTGACTTTAATAGACCACATTTATACCTTTTACATTCACCTGTGAGTAAAACAAGGAAAAATTCATCATATGTTGTATATGGATCCATTTGGTGCAAATAGAAATCATCTGAATAGAAGATTTCTGTAGTTTCATAACTATTCAAATTAAATTTAAAAAATTCAAATGTATTAAAAGATTCAATTTTGTTAATTTTATCATGAAACTGGATTGAATTTGAATTTGATGATGATGATGAACTATTTGGAAATAATTTAAGTAATGTTTTCTTTAGAAAAAAATTGCTTGATCTTTCTAAATATGGTACAAGAAATGAAGCATCATTTTCATAAGTATGTAATTCATATTCCAATTGAAGAGAAGATGAGGGAGAAAAAATTTCACACATGTAAGCATAATTATTTGAAGAGAATCTCCATAAAAACTTTGGTTGCTTAATGTAAAGTTGAATATCTGAGTCATCTGGTTTGAAACAATCTGGTGTAACTGAAAGCCATTTCTTTTTGATTAAAGAGCCTTTAACTCTATGAGATACTAAATATCTTATTAAAGACCATCGATATAGAAGATAAAGTTGACGTTGCAAGATTGAAATAGCTAAAGTTTTCAAATCATCATTTTCGAATTCAGCATACAGTGACAGACGAGCTTCCAAAAATTGAGCTGTTCCAAAGAGAGACAAAGTAGTTGAAGCAAGCTGTCCAATTGATGTTACATTGTTACTGATTTGAAGTGAAGTATGTTTTGAAACAAAGGGATCAAACCAAAACTTCATTGTTTGAATTATTACAATTACACTGATTACGCGTTATTCTCGTATGAATAGAGTGTGGAGCAAGTTAAAAGTTGAATATACTACGCTGATAGGTGTATTCAGTTGCTGAATACCTGATAAGATTTGTTAAATAATTATGGTTGCTTGATTGCTTAGTATTGCACGCGTTTGAAAGGTGGCAGAAAGGAGGAAAGGGGGGCAAAAAAAAGGGAAAAAACCTGTCTAGACCAGTATATCATGTGCTGATTGCTACAGAACTAAAGTCAAACGATTGTTTAAACGGTTGAACTGGACTGGGATCTATCAGCCTTTCAATTAAATAGTGTTCCCGTCTATTCAACTAGTGTAGATTAGAGATTTAGTACTTCAAAGTAGACCTATATATCTGTGTGTGTATGTGATATCGCCGGAATGCTCTGAGCTGATCTGACCAAATCAGTCCAGAAGGGGAAAATTCTGGTGGCTGTTTGCCGCGCCACAGAGCAATCGCGAGGGAGGAGGAGGACATTGACACGTTGCCATCATCTCCCCACAGGGGGAGGACAGGAGAGGGGGGAGGAGGGGATCCTGATGGAACACCGGTACCATCTGTTAAACCGTGTTGTAGAGTGGATTGCTACATTGGCTCGTGTACATGAAGAGCAAGTCTGCGTTGGGGTCACTGCACACACTCACACACACACACACACACCATCTACACACACATTTGGAAGTGTTGTTGCTACGAGTGTGCGTCGGCAGAAGTCTCGTGCGAGCGTTGATTGTTCGCTGCTGCGTAACCTAACCCTTCTTTACAGGACCGGGTGCTCCAAAACTGTCTTGTGCGCCTCAAAAGAAGCGTGTTGCTGCATCTGGCGGCTCGGCCCTCTCGGCCCTCTCGGCCCAATCACCGCTCGCTCGGCCCAGAACAGACAACAGTCAGAGAGAAAAGTCTCGCGAACTTTCTTCACGCTCGCTGTCTTGGCAACTCGGGCACCTCGGGCACCTCCGTCCTACTGTAAGTAGCAAACACTGTCGTCATCTTTGACATGCCATTTCCGCCGTCACGTCTCAGCTACTGCCTGAGAGTATCCCATATAAACCTGTATAAATGTCATAACAGTTCCAAAGAGCAGCGTAACAGCACCGACTGACAACTTTTAGTAACAAAAACCGATCACATTATGTACCTATCGCGCATATATTAGACGTAAACAGCCACTCCTTTCTAACTCCAATTCTCTCACTGTGTGTTCAACCGCATCAATTTTTCTGCCTTATTGGAATATCAGATGAACTCTCAACTGGCTGTTTCCCCTTAATAATAATTATTTAATATTCACTTTTAACTATTTGTAATGATCTGACCTGATTAATCATTTAAACGGTCATTCCACTGATGACGCATTTTCTAAATAGTTCACCGCGAACCGTTATTAAATTTTTATCTCTAACAGGTACCTAACTCAACCCTATTATCTACACTAGAGGCCATTTACCGATCATTCTTGAAAGACAATCACAAACAAATTGTCAACGTGGTGTTTCGGTGAATTGCGAATGTTTCCAAACTTTTCATTCACATTTATTTACAATTTGTACTCATACTTCTCTACGGCCTACACTTCATCATCAAAGGCATGGTTTAAAATGTAATCTGCAAACTAAAAACTGTAAACTGTAAACTGTAATTTGGTTCAGGGGTACTAGTCAGGAACTCATTCTCTTTTGCCGGTTTTTCTTGCATCTTACGTTTCTTGGTCCTGGAAATGCGCCGATCCATGCGAAAATTCCTCATAAAATTTTATCCACTTCAAGTAGTCCGTTTAGTAAACTGTAAATACTAAGCAAATTGGGTAACTATTATTTATTTCGCAATGATTTTTTTACCTAAAATTTATTTCACCGTGTAGAATGTACATAGTCACGTTGTGCTATAATAAATTAGACTGGAGGTATAAATTATTACAAATAGATGCCCCTAAAGTAAAACAACTCTTTAGCTCAAAGATACAGTTTGAATATAGCTATTCTTTTCCCCTTCACTTCTTACTAATGCAAAATTAGAAAGCTCCAATTTCAACCTTTAAAATCGTATTAACTTTTAAACGCTACATATAATGTAAACATTTCTGTCATTCGGTCCTTAAATCAGCAGCTAGTGGTAAAATATGAAATCCAACTATAAGGATGAAACTCGTACAAATAGGTATATGCATCTCTCCAAGAACTTAGAAGAAAGAGTGGGCGTAAGATGTCACTGATAACTCACTAATGTGTGTATAAATGCAAATTTAC
This sequence comes from Pichia pseudocactophila, assembly GCA_039700735.1. Lineage (NCBI taxonomy): Eukaryota > Fungi > Ascomycota > Pichiomycetes > Pichiales > Pichiaceae > Pichia > Pichia pseudocactophila. Next base: position 31,101 of record JBBJZV010000088.1, read on the forward strand.
CAACCTTTTCCATCATTATAGAGTTACTTGAAACAACACATTCCTTCTGATGTTTGTGTAGCCATAGAAAAGTTTAAATCATATTCTTGTATTATTGTTGCTGCTAGCACGGCCCTTCAACGACTAATCGGTAGAATCAATTGTGCTATCTAATTCAGGTTACAACAAAAAATATATCGAATCTCATTTGTTTTCTATTGTAATACCCTTATATAGGCCACATAGTTGCGTGTTATAACCAGTTTTTTGGTACATTCATTCAAACTTCCAACATTAATAAAAAAAAACATTGAATGTTATTGTTTTGAAACTTCTCAACAGGTTTCAAAGACGATAACATAACAATATAGCAGAAATAGATTTAAAAACCAAGGAAGTATAGTTTCATGTGAAATCTAACACATATAGAAAAATAGTTAACCCAGTTTCAGATACAGTAGTTATTTGGCTAATTGATGATTTGGCTGCAGTACAACTGTGCAAAACATTTGCCGTTATTTTGGTGATACCAACACTTCTATGCCTCTTGTAGACGTAATATAAGTTCAAAGAAATAATCAGGTTCCTGTAAGAGATAGAGGTCATTTCTGGTCATATCAGTAATTCAGCTATCATATAATATCTTTTGTTCTTGTTCCCAACTGTTAGTATGAAACTATACAATTTTAAGAAATCAATGCTTGATTAAAGCGCATAGCCCATCAAGTTTATCTCATCTCTTTAATCAACCCATGTTAAAAGCTTTATAACATGTAAGAATATAAAGTAACAAATCATACAACTAACTATAGTATTAGGTTTACCCTAACAGTTGCTAGTTGGAACAGTTTTTTTTTTTTTTTTTGTTGGTAGAATTAATATTATACAATCTTACAAAACTAATACATTAGTCACCTTCATATGCAGTGGTATAAAATTTCTTGTCAACTCGTACTCGTATCAGTTAATATCTATGTAATAGATCAGATGAAATCAAATGTAGCAAGAGAATTTGATGTTGAAATGAAACGCGTAGCTCATCGTGTTGATCTAAAATATCTAGCGACTCATGTGAAAAGTTTTATAACAAATGAAAGTATCTAGTTATGTAGAACTCTTTATAAGATAACAGATCATACACGTAATTATGGCACTAGAGATTCAAAGACAGTTGCTAGCAAGAACGCATAGTATCTAACATTTGAAGCATAATGGAGAAATTTATTTGGTTTTTTTTCGAAATATGAAAAAATTGACCTACGATTTTCAACATCATTTATTTTTTCGGCCATAGAAGGCTCAGCTGAAATCTAATGTCTTTTACGACGTTTTATTCTTCCGCTTTTGAAAAACTGGAAATGCCTGGTTAGCTCAATCGGTAGAGCGTTTGACTCTTAAGTTTCACTAAAACAATTAGTGTAATCAAAAGGCTGCGGGTTCGAGCCCCGCATCGGGCTTATTTTTTAAGGCATTACATTTTTGTGTCACGTGATAAGGTTAGTGTAAAAACCCGAGATTTAAGGAAGTGTTAAATTTTCTTTTCAAGAAATGCCTCTTTAGCTTAGTGGTAGAGCGTCGCACTTGTAATGCGGAGGTCGCTAGTTCAATTCTGGCAAGTGGCATTTATTTTTTGAGGCTAAAAGTTGAAATTTAGATCTGTGTAAACACTTCTTGATAATACTAATTTCACTGCTCAAAGCTTACTTATCTTTTTTATTTAAACATCCTTTGTGATTTTTCAAAGATGCTCTCAGATAAAGTCTATTTTTATTACTTCTTGATCCATACGCCAATTACCATTTTAATGGATGCAACAATTTGCATTCCATTCGAATATCAACTTAAAATTCAGCAAAAATTGAGTACATTTCATATAACGACCAACAAAGATTTCTTATGTGCTGAACCTGAACTTTGGTTTCAACTTTTTGTCATTTGGGAGCTAATTTTTCAGTTGCCGCTTTTTATCTATGCAGTATACGATTTTTCTAAGCACAGTTTTAAGTTTTACTCCAAGAAGCTATGGCCTGCAATCCTCCTTTATGGGTTTAATGCAGGATTCACCACTTTTATTTGCTTGGTTTATGCAATCGTTTATAGTCCTTCCAAGGGTTTAACCTTAGCCGAAACGGCCAATTTGGCGTCATTGTATGTGCCAACTATGATTCTGCCGTTTTACATGATGTACGACTTCTACATGAGACTTTCCAATCAATTAGACATTACAAAAAAAATTATTTAGTTATTGTTTAGAAGAAAGCTTAATTCGAGTATTTTGCAATTAATTCATCAACCAATTCAATGTATTTTTGTTCAGCTTCCTCTTGTGGGGTACCTTGTAATTTGTTCCATGCTTCCCACTTATACTTACCTTTGAAGTCAAACATACCTGGTTTTTCAGTGGTGTTATCACCAATTGTTGCTTGCTTGTATAATCCATAAAGTTGAAGAAGTTCATCATCGGAAGGTCTTTTTGGGAGTGCATTAACTGCATCAGCCTAGATAGATTGAGAGGTAAGAGTTAGTTGATTTTGGTTCTACTTTAATCAATTTCTATTAAGCTTTGTATAACATACCTTTTGTTTAAAAGTTTCGGAAACCATTGTATGTATTGTGAAAAGAAATTAAGAAGAAAAGGTACTGAAAAGATAACGCAAGTGTTATGGACAGGTATATCATCACGTCTTAAATAAAGAATGCGGGCATCAAATTGAGACGCGATTGAAACTTTCGAATTTAACAAAGCCTGCCAATTCCCCCGAGCCCCAGGCCAGTTAACCCCACAAGTTGATTTTGTCTTCGTGTTTGCTTTTTCTAGTTTGAGACTTACGTGTCACCTACTTTACGATCATCCTTAACTTTGCAGATTCATAAAATAAGGAAGGCGATGAAGGCTAGTTCCGATACAGGGTTATCCAAGAGATGGATGCTACTTGCCATTGGCATTGTTTTCCATCTGGTATACTTGTGGTCTATTTTTGATATTTATTTCGTGTCTCCCTTAGTTCACGGAATGCAGCCTAAATTGTCCACGGAAATGGCACCAGCAAAGAGATTATTTTTGATCGTCGGTGATGGACAGAGAGCGGACAAGACATTGGGGAAGATCTATCATCCAGGAACTAAAAAGGAAGAGTATTTGGCACCATTTTTGAGATCAGTTATATTGAACAACGGAACATATGGATTGTCTCATACAAGAATGCCAACTGAATCACGTCCAGGTCATGTGGCAATGATTGCAGGGTTTTACGAAGATGTGAGTGCTGTGACTAAAGGATGGAAGGAGAATCCTGTTGATTTTGATTCCGTTTTCAACCAATCAACACACACCTATTCTTTTGGATCTCCTGATATCTTACCAATGTTTAAACAAGGTGCTACACCTGGGAAAGTGGATACATGGCAGTATGGACACGAGTTTGAGGATTTCACAAGTAGCTCTATTGAATTAGATAGATACGTTTTTGACCATTTGTACCAATTGTTTGACAATGCTACTAAAGACGTGCAACTTGAAGAGCAAATCAGACAAGATGGTAATGTTTTCTTTCTTCATTTGTTAGGTACAGACACGTCTGGTCATTCATATAGACCATATTCGAGCGAATACTATGACAACATTAAGTACACTGATTATGAAATTTCAAAACTGGTTGGCAAAGTACACGAGTTTTTCGGTGATGAGGAGACAGCATTTGTATTTACTGCTGATCATGGTATGAGTGATTTTGGATCTCATGGTGATGGACACCCTAATAACACGCGTACCCCATTGATTTGCTGGGGTAAAGGGTGCAACAAACCTGTAATCATTGATCCACAATCCAATGAATTTTTATATGATGAGTTTGAGAGAAAGGATATGGAAAACTGGAATTTGGACCATATTCAAAGGCATGACGTGAAACAGGCAGATATTGCACCACTTATGAGCTACCTTGTAGGGTTAAACTATCCAATGAACAGTGTCGGAGAGTTACCTATAGAGTTTATTGACGATACAGAATTGAACAAAGTGAAAGGACTTTATCAGAATTCATTAGAGTTGTTGCAGCAATATTATATTAAATTGAATGAAGTTATCCGTGATCAAATCAGATACAAAGAGTTTGAAAAATTTGAAGAGAAAAGTATTGACGAATATAGAAGAGAGATCGAGAGTCTTATTTCAAAGTTAGAGAACTATCCTGGTTTAGAAAGTGAAACTATTCATTTGATTGAAGAATTTAATACTGCTATTATTGAAGGACTAGACTACTTACAGAAATACAACTGGATGTTAATTAGGTCCATTGTAGCATTAGGATTCGTAGGGTGGATCGTTTATGCCTTTTTCAATTTTTTGAAGATGTTCATCATACCTGTTGATAAAATGATTGAAGTATCGGGAGGGTATGTGCTTGCAGTGAGACTGATTTTTAGTGCCATTGGGGGTAGTATTTCTGCTCTTATGTACTATCAAAATTTCCCCGTAAACTACCAAGTTTATCTTATTTTCCCTATATTTTATTGGTATGAAATCTCCAAGAACTTGAACAACTTGATCACAGGGTTTAATATTTTTTTCACGGGTATTAATTTTGTTAAAAGAATTGCAATAATATTTGGTATAGTTGCATTCTTTCAATTTGTTGCTGTTGGATTTGAAGACCGCAGAGTTTTCAGTCTTATTTATGTTGTTATTTCTGTTGGTTATCCAGCTCTTATCTTTAAAGAGCATCTTTCTAAACACAAGAATTTGATTGTATCAATACTTTGGTTTCTCACGTGTCTTGTGCTATCACTGTTTCCAATTCAAAATCCAGTTAAAGTTGAAGATCTCTGGATGATTATTGTATCAGGGGTATCAGCCGTTGTTTTATCACTAGTTGCATTTAGGTCTTTGTCAACGAAGATGAGTACATTAACATGGAAGATTATTACGTTTCAGCTCATACTTGTAGTTATGGGTATTTACTCTACTAGTACAGCTGTTTTATCTTTGAGTCACCGTGACGGTCTCCCATTGCATGCACAAACTATTGGATGGTTTGTACTTATTGTATCATTATTTGTGCCAATTATGCTTCACATGAGGTACCCTAATAAAGATTATCAGATTCGATTTCTCATTATTTTCCTTCTCATTACTCCAACATTTGTTATATTGACTATTTCATTTGAGACATTTTTCCTTATTTTTTTCACTATAATGCTGAATCTATGGATAGAGATGGAATCACTTGATGATGGTGGAGAGGGTAAGAATTTGAAATTACTAAGGATTTCAATGATTGGATTCTTTAATTTACAAATTGCATTTTTCGGTACAGGTAATATATCGTCTATTTCGACGTTCTCATTAGATGCAGTTTATCGATTGATTCCAATTTTCAATCCATTTTCAATGGGTGTATTACTTATGGTGAAATTAATTTTACCATATGTACTTCTCAGTGCAGGTATTGGTCTTATCAATATGAAGGCAGGTTTTGAACATTTTCAAATCTCACTTCTCATTATATCACTTACTGATTTGCTTTCACTTTGGTTCTTTTTCAATATTCGTACGGAAGGATCATGGCTTGATATTGGTGTTAGTATATCCAATTATTGTTTAGCAATATTTGGATCATTATTTATTTGCGCAGTTGAACTTATATCTACAATTGTTCTTCGTGGAGTAGTTGTTTCTAAGGTTTCTAATCCTGTGAAGACAGCGGCTGCAGAGAAAGTACTTTGTACTCTTAAGATGGAAGATGAAGGATATAAAGAGATTGTACGTCTTATTGAGGAGGAGGAAGAGGAAGAGGAAGAGGAAGGAAATGTAAATATTGGAGGTTCCATTTCTAGTCGTGTACGGAAGAGACAACAAAGGGATATTACTTATGTTGGTTGAGAGGAAACAAAAAATTAAGTACTTTATTAATTATTACAATATAGAGGTTAAATATATATTTATTTATTTACTATCAATGATAGTTCTAGATGCGATTTAAATGACAAAACTGAGTAATTCCTTACGTTCGCTCTTTGAGAGTGACCATTTATCCCATTTTTTCTTCTTTTCCATCCATTCATTAAGTGAATTTAATGCAAGTTCTTCTATTAAATTAAGGTCCAGGAAGTGAGTAATACCGAGACCAGCGGTAAGTGGATGACCTAAAGAGTTTTCCAAATATAATTCATCACTTGTTAGTTTTAACCAAAGTGCTGAACAAGAACCATGACTATTTTCGATTTCTTCATGATCAGAGGGGCAACGACATCTACAACCTGAAGCACCAGCACGAGTATCAGAAAGTGGTGGATCAGGATTTGAATAAAGTTGTTCATCACGAGGTAGTACTTGATGTTTAAAATTTGGACCAGTAACATATTTTGGTTGATTTTTTTGTGGTGCATTAAATGGGCAATGAGCTATTGTAGAATGTTTGTAACCAATATCACGGAAATAATGAATTTCTGAAAGGTCAAGGAACATACCAGCAGCTAATGAATGAATTGGGGCATCACCCCAACGTTCAGTATAAAAACCACGAGAATTTTCAAGATATTCATAATAAGCTTTATATTTTGATGAAGAGAATAAAGAATTTGAAGCAATTTCAAAATTTGACCAAAAATGACAAAGATTAAAAGATTCATTATTAAATTTTTCAATTAATTTATCAGAATTTTTATGTGAAGAAATTGAATTTTTAATAATAAAATCTAAGGAATAATTTTCATTTGAATGATTATTTGCATAATTTAATTTTGTTAAAAATTCTAATTTTTGAAAGAAATCATCAATTGAAAGATTATTATTAAGATATAAATTTTCATTGTCACCTTTAAAAAATTTAAAATTATTTGCAAATAGTCGCCAAGTATTTGGTAAATTTATATTATTTTCTTTAATAAAAGTTTGAGTATATTTGAAAAGTGAAGGTACAGTATCTAATAATTCTTTAATTATTATAGTATAACCATATTTTTTATTATGTTTTTCCATTTCAATAAATGGATCATAAGTTAAATCACAATAAAAATCAACTTCAGGTTCAACTCTCCAATACCAATCAAGATTTTTCACCAATTCATGTTCAAAGAAAAATCCGGAATAGAATCTACACATTGAATGATAAGAGTGCATATTACCATACATTATACCTCTATCACCTTGATTTTCGATTGCTTCATTGAAAAAAATTGAATTAATATTAGATTTTGGAGATTGTTGTTCATTAAAGAACCATTTTTCCTTTGGTATAACACCGAAATGGAATTCACCACTAGCAACTTCAGCAACTCTAATTTCAAATTCATCAGTAAATGGTTCATCATTAAGGAAAATCCAAGGATAATTAAACCATTGATTAAATCTTCTTTCTAATGAACGCATTGATAAAATAACTCCATCAATTTCTGAATTACGAGCAAGTACAACAAAGGCAGCATTTGCACGTTTATTTTTATTTGCTTCAGCTAATGGGTCACGACATCCATATTGAAATACATCGTCAAATTGTGATGTGAATGGTCGATTAGATATTGGGAAAGTTTTCAAATTTTCTGGTAAGAATTTATCATCTAAATTGGATAGTTTTTCAAAAGCAGAATAATTCACATGTGGTGGAGTGTATCTTGAATAACCATAAATGAGATGAATTGTAGGTATAATAAGAGTAAGTGCTATTATAATGATAAGTATATAGGAGAAAGAGTGCAAATGCAAATGCAGCCGCGGTAAGTTATACCAATTGGAACGTGAAGGAAAGGTGAATGTTTTTATAATGCGAGATATTCGACGAAAGAATCGAGTTAGATATGAGGGTGAATTATGTTGTGGTGACCACATTGGTGGTTTTGTTGTTGATAAACTAATAAGGTTTACAATATATTATTATTGCTATTTTGAAAGACGAGACGGAAAATGTAGAAAAAAAAAATAGACGAGACGAAAATTAAAAAGAGGCCCGCGACAATAAATTATTTATTGGACGGACACTGAGCTTGCGAAAGTTGTACATGCACATGCACACATGCGCATAACAGTTCCATATTGTTTGCGTATTGAGGCATGCAGAGAGTGTGGCCTAAAATTGACTATGCAGCGGTAAGTAAAAGAGCAAGGTTTATGCGAAGAGCTGTTACGGAACTAGGTGAACGTGCGAGGGGGCAAGAGGGGCACGATACTGCATCACAGATTGCAATGCGAGGGTTTGGTCTCTCTGAACGACGTGTGCGGATGTACAAAGAAGGTGTGTGTGCCGCGACAGCGGACGGTGTCGCGACAGAGGCCACGACAGCGCCACGTGTCGCACGGAGGAAGAACGTGGGCTCGGAGGCTCGGCTGGAAGAGCTCTGTCCTCGCGAGAGTCCCCCCGCGACAGAGGGCAGTGTCGCAGAGCTGTGTTCGGCGCTCGCCGAGAAGTTGCGACGCGGGGAAGTCCGGCCGTTGAGCAGCCACGAGGCTGGCGCCGCTGTGCGCAAGCGGTGGGCCCGGTGGGTCCAGCGGGTCCAGCAGGTCCAGCGGGCCGAGGGGGGAGACAACAACAACAACAACAGCAGCAGTGTACCCCTTGTTGACGGCAGCGGTGTGCTGGCACAGCTGGCACAGCTTGCGCAGCTTCCGGAGTCGCTCGACGCTGTTATGCGTCGGGCAGTGAGCGAGGCTCGGCTGCCGCGAGCAGTGGTGGACGCGTGCATCAGTGCTTGCGTGGACGCTGACCGCCTCGAGGACGGTGCCGCTCTCGCCGAGCTGTGTGGCCGGTACGGAAGAGCCGATGCTGGTGCTTGTGCTGGTGCTTGTGCTGGTGATGACGCTTGTGTTGACGCACGCGGGGTTGTTGAGCGGCCCTCGGCGGTTGCCGTTGAGCGGCTCGTTTTAGCGCTAGTTGGGCGCGGGGACGGTCGACGCGCGCGGCACGTGACCGAGGCGATGAGGGAGGCGATGCGAGGAGGACCGTGACTGGTCTGGTCTGGTCTGAGCTGAGAGTCGGAAGTGAGCAGCAGATAGCCGGGAAAGTGTCGCGGGCGTGACGCGCGAGCGAAGAAACAAAATAGACTACGAGTCCCGCTCTGTGTGGGGGGAGTGGGGGGTCTGGAGCGGGGACGGACCAATGGGCGCGCGTGCAGTTCTCAGCAGCCCAGTGTCTCCCCAGAGTCTCCCCAGTGCTTCCCCAGTGTTTCCCCAGTCCTTGGGGGGAAGAACCCGTTTTGGCGCCCCCCGGCGGGTGGATTATTAAACTGAGTCGTGTGGGTGGGTTCTGTGGGTTGGGTGGTGAGTGTAGTGTGTAATGTATGTGTGAATATATTGTACATTTGTAATCTTGCTTACTTGAACTTCACTTTTACTTTTACTTTTACTTTACAGTTCATACTTCTTTGACAAACATTTCCTAGCTAAGGCCTATCACAACTATGCGTTCCGCTTTACAATTCACTAGATCTATGGCAACTGCTGCTGCTAAAGCTCCAAATATGAAAACTTTTAAAATTTACAGATGGAATCCTGATACACCTGATGTCAAACCACATATGCAATCTTATGAACTTGATATGAATCAAACAGGTCCAATGGTACTTGATGCTTTACTTAAAATCAAAAATGAAATGGATGCAACTTTAACTTTCAGAAGATCTTGTAGAGAAGGTATTTGTGGTTCTTGTGCAATGAATATTGGTGGTAAAAATACTCTTGCTTGTCTTTGTAAACTTGACAAAGATTCAAACAAAGAACTTAAAATTTATCCATTACCACATATGTACATTGTTCGTGATTTAGTCCCTGATTTAACACTTTTTTACAAACAATATAAATCAATTCAACCTTATTTACAATCAAATGAAAAAATGCCAGAACGTGAAAATTTACAATCAGTTGAAGATAGAAAGAAACTTGATGGTTTATATGAATGTATTTTATGTGCTTGTTGTTCAACTTCTTGTCCTTCTTATTGGTGGAATCAACAAGAATATTTAGGCCCTGCTGTTTTAATGCAAGCTTATAGATGGATGGTAGATTCAAGAGATAAGGCAACTGATGCTAGAAAGGCAATGCTTCAAAATTCAATGTCTCTTTACAGATGTCATACTATTATGAATTGTTCTAAAACTTGTCCAAAAGGTTTAAACCCTGGTGGTGCAATCGCTGAAATTAAAAAGTCAATGGCTTTCGATTAAATTAAATATATCTTTCATCCCCTCCCCTCATCTACCCTTCTATTATTCTTTCTTTACCTTATATAAGATTAAAATTAGTAATGCACAAAATTTATTCCTTCCTTATTGAAAACTATAATTTTTCAAACTATAATATTTCATCAAATTCAATCTCTTTTATCGCTCATTTAGATTCAGTTCATTATTTACAACTGAAAATCGCTATTCATCCAATTTACAATACTGAAACAATTTATTTCTTACCATTCGAAAAAATAAATGGTATAACTACTCCTATTTTACAAGATAATCTTTTAAACAACCTCTTCAATAAAAGATACAAAAACCTTATTAAATCATTAAACTATTCACAATCAAAATCAAACTTACAATTACAATCATCACCAATTTCAGTTTTCGCTCTTGACAGTTCAGGTTATTTTTACATTCACCCTTGTCAAAATAATAACTTTCTACATTCAAAGTTAGATCATCTACAACTACAATTGGCAACACTTGGAATTTATTAATGTCGAATTCTTTCCCACAACTTAAAAATAGTATAATTCGTCAATCGAGTTTAATTTCACAAAATTTAGCTCGTTTATCAACTTTGCCCCCCTCCGATATTGAACAATTTAATTCAATTACATCAACAATACAATCTCAATTATCTGAGTTTAATTCTCAAATAAATGATGCAGCTGCTTCTTTCCCAGCAAAGCAAACACAACTTAATAGATTTCGTGCTGAATTTCAACAACATCAAACAGATTTTAATAATTTGTCTACTAAAATCGCCAATGAACGTCACCGTTCACAATTATTCACTCATAATACTGACAATAACTTAGAATCTACTTCTCAATTACAAAATGACTCCTATTTCCTAGATGAACGCGCTCGTGTCGATAACTCTCACGCTATCCTTGACGCTTGGATATCTCAAGCTGCTGCAACTCGTGACGAAATATTCCGTCAAAACGGGGTACTCGATAGAGTTGGTGGCACCCTAGATGCTTCATTACAGAGAATACCCGCATTAAACTCTTTACTCAATCGAATCAGTGACCGTCGTAAACGTAACTCCATTGTTTTAGCTTCAGTTATACTCGTAGCTGTCATCATCCTATGGCTCAGTTTATAATACCATATCACGTGTCACGCTTTTTCTCCAACATAATATTGTTAGAATATTTCTCTCTACTTATATAAACACTTTAACGCAAACATTCACTTATACAAACAATGCAAGCTGCTGTTACTGAACAGATAAAATTTGCCGCAGTTGCTGCAGGTACTGATTCTAGTATACACTGTCATGCAAATTTACCCTTCGTTACTACTGCAGTTGAAAAAATACAAGATATTCTCAACACAACTGATGAACTTCCAATTCTTGACTCACAAACTAAACTCAACCATGTCTTTGTACAACATATAATATCAATTGCAAATTTATCAGATGTATCTTCAAATACCTCTGTGCATGAACTCCTCACTCTTCTTGACATATCTCTTGCCTTTGACCCTATAACGGCTGTCAACGTCTTGGTTCATATATGTACACTCTTACCAATTGATGCACTCATTAATGCTTTTCTCCCAGCGTTTCTATCTTGCACTGAACGCATGATTCTACTCACACAACACAATACACTTCGTGGTAAAGTTAAACCAGGTTCTCGTTTGATCGTCTTGCATAACCTTGTTGCACCTCTCATCGCTTCCAGAGACAACGAAACAGATCAACTCGTACTAGGTAAGTTTCGTGCATTCATCCTAAACGCATTCCAAATTTCAGACAAACTAAACAGGAGCCACGATTGGCATTCACGACCACTAGCTCTCTCTACAGGTCCCGTACCTGATCCAATACGCATCAATATTGCCAACCTTTCTGATTTACGCTATCTTTCCACTCTGGAAATGTTCGTTAAAGACATGCAGGGACGCATTTCGGCACCATCTCGCTCTCGCATCCACTCACCACGATATGTGCCACTCATTACTAAGACCAAAAAACTAGACTTATGGACAGCACCAGCAGCAGAAGCTATGGATGATACAGATTTCGCTTCAATGGCCGTCTTACAAATAAAAATTCTCCTTGAATTCGTTCTTTCAGTTGAAGATGGCACATTATCTATCCCAGCTGCACAGCGTTCACGGAGCACAGACATCTCCTCAATCTATATGTCCCCAGCTTGTGTTCGCAAGGCTAACTACATCCTTAACCACATAACTAACTACTTCAAGCTAGCTAGCAAAACTGAGACAGCTGTCCCAAGTCCGCAGTTCACTGTTACACTTCTCAAAGAACACGAACAAACTTTTAACTCAATGAAAGCTACTGCTTTTCTTCACCCGCCTCTTCCTGCACTTGCATCGTTTCGCCGCAAACACACAGAGACGATAAAGTCCCCTGATATCGATGCACCCCGGTTCCCACACAAACTGGGCACACCAGGTATCAGCAAGGTGTGGCGTACACCAACTACCATGAACGGTTACCGTGTCAAGCGCTTTGCAGACATAGCTGAACGCACAAGCGGTGCAACTGATGACGACGATAATGATAACAACACAGAGACCAGTAGACTCCAGTGGAAACATTACCGTGCGACACGCGAGCTGTCGTGGCTGGAGATGTCCACGTGAGTGGGAGCAATAAATTGCTTACAATACAATTGGCCCCCGGCCTTTGCCTCATAAATTGTGGCGCGCGGGGTCCAACCCCGTGATCTTTTCTTTCTTTTCACTAAATTTTTCACAAGCTTCATTCATGTCTGATAATCTGTATAAACACGAATCAATCATCTTACTTCTTCTACTTTTAACCTTTCTTTCACCATCGTTTAACAACAATGTCTCAGGTCTCTGCCAAGTCTGAACTTTTTGCAGCTACTGCTGTCAACCCCTTTGGTCTTCCATTAGACCCACATGAAGTTAAAGGTACCGTTCTTTCAACAAAGTACAACGTCGTTCTCGGTACCTCATACCTCTTGTCAGACAATATCTTCGCATACCAGCTTCCAACTGCTGCAGAAGACAAGTCTCTTCTCTCTCTCTGGAGCAAACTCCACAGACAGAACCTTGCTAAACGCGTCCCAACTGTCCAACAACTTGACATCCTTCCAGATTCTGGAAACCTTCTTCTTGGTTACCTCAAGAATTCCAGTAACAATGCCACCGTCGTTGCGTCCACTGATGCTCTTGCTACCATTGCACCAGCTCTAGCACAACACGCAAATAACGAGTACCACTCATTACCTTTGTCTATTCAACTCTCTACAGTTTCTTACGACTTTAACAATAACGCACTCGTTTCTAACTTTGAAGACGCATTCACTGCAGCAAAGAACTTAAAGTTACCAATCCTTGTTTCCTCTACTGCAGTTGAAGCACAGATTTTCACTGTTGTCTCTATTGTTTTGTCTACTCTCAACATTGCTAACATTCATATCTTCAATGGTCCGGAAGCAATCAACACTAACAAGACATTAACTGGTCTTTACTCGAGTGAAGAACTACAAAGTTTCTCTGAAAAGCTTTACAACACTCTTCATGAAGAAGTCCTCACTATTAAGAACAGAACAGATCTTATCAACCACGTCTTCTCCAAAGTCAACGCAATTTTGGGTACTTCATTGGCAACTTTCCAAACTTTTGGTAACACTTCAGCAGAAACCGTTTATGCATTATATCCAGAAACTGAATCTCTTGTTGCAGCAAGTGCTTCTGTTGATGCTTCTGCAAAATTCAGTGTCGTCGTTGTAAAATCTCATGTTCCTTTCGACTCTGAAAATTTCAACAAAACGATTGGTACTCATGTCAAACGCATTGAAGTTGTCAGTTCCTCTCTCAAGCTTGACATCCAAGCTTCTCTCTTTTTCAAGGGCAGGTTCAACGTTCAGGTCGAAAAAGAGTCTGTAGATGTTTTCACTGAGAAGATTAACATTCAAAACTCTACAAATTACAAGTTCCTTCTCAACGACAATTCTAAATTTGTTGAGTTGCCAGCTAAACTTGCACATGCACTTTCTCTTGTTGAAGGTTCCAAAATTCAGTTTACTCCTGTCTACGATAACACTATCAATGCAGGTTTATTACAGGCTGATATTTCTGTCGGTGAAGGTTTTAACTACGGTAATAAATTTGATTTTATTTTGATTGAAGATTTTTCTATTCTCAACTCTATTGATATCTCTGCATATCTCAACGAAAATACCAATCTGGTTGTTCTAAACGATGCAGACACTGTTTTTGATGTTGAAAAGATCGTTGAAAAGAAACTTTCTGTAAGAAGCAAGAAATTCCTTGCGTCCGCTAAACTTGATGTTAAGGTTATCGATCTCAACACTGTTGCTGAAGTTGATGAGACTAAGGGTAGAACACACGCTATTGCTATCCAGTCCATTTTTTGGCTCCTCAACTTCCCAGATTGGGATAAGCATGCCGTTGTTACCAAGATTCTGCAGTTTTTCGGTTCTGAAGCAGAATTACTTGCTTCAGTCATTGCTGATCAAGTTGAGAATTCTAAGGCTGTTGCATTGAAGGAAGTTAAACACGATGCTGAGTGGATCAAGCTTGAAGATTCAGATGAAGTAGAAGAAGTTTATTCTGTGGTACACCAAACTTCTTTCAAGCCAAATCCAAGAGAAGCATTTATCGACAACGTTAATGTTATTGTTGAAAACAAGGCTGATCTCACCAAGAAGCTCTTATTTAAGGAAGCATATGGTACCACCACTGAATTGAGACCAGATCAACCTGTCAAGAACTTCGTTGTTAAGGTCAAAGAGAATAGAAGACTTACTCCTTCAGATTACGATAGAAATATTTTCCATATTGAATTTGATACTACTGATACTGGTTTAATCTACAATATTGGTGAAGCATTAGGTATTCATGGTAGAAACAACCCTGAACTCGTTGAAGAGTTTATTAATATGTATGGTTTGGATGGTGATGAACTTGTTGAAGTTGCTTCTAAAGAAAATAACCAAGTCTTGGAAGTTAGAACTTTAAGACAATCGTTAATTGAAAACCTTGACTTATTTGGTAAACCACCAAAGAGATTTTATGAAGCATTGGTTGATTTTGCTGAAAATGAGGAAGAAAAGAAAGAACTTGAAAAGCTCATTTCACCAGCTGGTGCTGCACTTTTCAAGAAGTTCCAAGACGAAGAATTCTACACATTTGCTGATGTTTTCGAACTTTTCAAATCTGTTAGACCATCTGCTGAAGATCTTGTTCAAATCATTTCTCCATTAAAGAGAAGAGAATATTCCATTGCTTCATCTCAAAAGCTTCATCCTAATGAGATTCACTTGTTAATTGTTGTTGTTGATTGGGTCGACAATAAGGGTCGTAAGAGATTTGGTCAATGTTCCAAATACTTATCTGATTTGCAAGTTGGTCAAGAACTTGTTGTTTCTGTGAAGCCATCTATTATGAAGTTACCACCATTAACAAAACAACCAATTATCATGGCTGGTTTAGGTACTGGTTTGGCACCATTCAAGGCATTCATTGAAGAGAGACAATACCAATTAGAACATGGTGCAGAGATTGGTGAAATCTACCTTTACCTCGGTTCCAGACACAAGAGACAAGAATATTTGTATGGTGAATATTGGGAATCTTACATGAGTGAAGGTGTTCTCACTCATTTAGGTGCTGCATTCTCTAGAGATCAAGTTGAAAAGATTTACATTCAAGACAGAATTAGAGAAAACTTGACTGAAATTAAAGATCTTATTATTAACAAAGGTGGTCACTTTTACCTTTGTGGTCCAACCTGGCCTGTTCCAGACATTTCTGCTTGTTTGCAAGATGTTTTCGAAGATGATGCCCGTGATAAGGGTATCAAGGTTGATTCAGCTAAGCTTGTTGAAGAAATGAAGGAGGATGGTAAGTATGTTTTGGAAGTTTATTAATTTAGTTTATAGCATATTTATTACTTTTAGATTGTAGAATAACTATTGAAAATCTCAAAATTATGCAAATTGCATGCAGTTTTTAGCTTGCGAGGAAGAGATTCTCGTGCTTGATATTTTTTTTTCATTCAACAACTATTTCTGAAAGCAACTTCTGGTTCTACAGGAACTTTTACACTCAAACATTCTCATGGCTTTGATTCTAAAATGTTAGGTAAAACCTAACTTTTAGAATCTGGTGCCACCATCTCGTTGACTGGAGGTAAATCAATTTTCCACGATTATACAGATAAACAGGTACTAATCAGCGGCGCTGAAGAAAAACAAGTTTATACTACTGGAGCTAGATATATTTCATTCCATGGCAAAAACGTGAAATGTCTTTACATGCCACAAACAAACCAGAACATTATCAGTACCAATCAACTTCACGAGCTTGGTTATGGGATCTTTTTATCGAATTCTCATGCAGTGATCTTGAAATTGAATTCTCTACCGCCTACATTAGTGCAAGAGGTTTCTACCTACATTCGGGATCAACTCAATACAGAATCTCCAGATACAGTCTTACTACCCCTGGATGAAAAGCGTCCTCTGGCCATAGCTCACCTCCCCACCTCGAATCATTTTGATTCCACATCAACTCTAGCACAAATCTCAAACTTTGAAAATACTTTTGTTCAAACGTCAGAAGCGTCACAAATTATTGCAACTTTAGACTTGTCTCACATTGATACCACGCTCACTAAAGCTCCGGAAGATGATTTTTTCCGTGTACATTGTTCTCTAGGCCATATGCACGTCGCAAAAATGAAAGAGCTTGGGCTTTCTCCTTTGAAGGAATAGAAGAAAGCGGTTTAGCGGTGTACCATTTGCAAGCTCTATAAGTTCAAAAATGCTCCAACGACAGCAATAAAAGATCATCGTTCTGAGCGACCATTTGGGCCTTCCTTGTTGGTAATGTCAAATGCTGGTTGGTCCTTCTCATTGATGAGTTCAGTCGTTACTTGAAACTCATCTACCTCCCGTCTAAAGGTGAAGCGAAAAAGCTTGTTCGTAATTATCTTGCAGCTGAATCATCTAGACGAGGTTGTGATGCGAAAGTTATCACAACGGACAAGGGAACCGAATTTTCCGGAATAGGTTACAATATCATTCAAGACTATAACATTGAAGCTAGTGATTTTGATTTTCCTACTGTCATGAACGTTTCTCCCAACAGGTAATAAACAATATAACGGATTAGCAGAAAGAAGAGTTCAAACAGTTAAGTCAATTCGGAACCTGTTAGTTGCACATTTGCCTAAGTCTATTCAAGACCAATACTTGCAATTGTCTTTCAAGCAAGCTGCCCAAATATACAACCGTACTCCTCACACGGGTATCAATAATAGTTTTCCATTTAGCAAATACTTCGAAAAAAAGGCAAAATTGTTGAAAGATGAAGAAAGACGACGACAAATCTTGCGGGAGGCGTGCTAGGGGTGCGTGTGCTAGGCACGCAAAATTTTGAATTTATGGTGTTTTGGTCATTTTACATTTTGTATGAAAAATAGCGAATGTGGAAAACAAGTTTGGTTATAAAACTGCCATAATCTGAATTTTTGGCATGTGCGAAAAGTGCTTTGATGTCTCCATTTGGTAAGGGAGTAGAAAACAAGTTGTAAGGGGCGAGTAACAAGGTTGTATCTAAAAAGTGTGAAATTTGGAAAGTGGAAAACGTGTTGTTAGTAGCGAGGTGCTTTTTACATAGTAAATTTGTACGCCTACAAGAAGAACTCAGAAGGCATTTTTGGCACTTCAAATCTCTTTTTGTGGAAATCAACTTGTTAGGCAGGCAACTTGTGCTACTTTTTCCCAACACCAGCGAAGTGATATTGAAAGTATTAATGCGTGAAACAATAAAGACTTACAAAGTTAATCGAAGAATATTATCTAGACAGATCTATGTAACGAATTAGAGATGATCCTGTATAACCTCCAAGATCCTATTATGGTATTACTAAAAGGAGAAGGTAGCAGAGATAAAGAAGTAGCATCGCCAAACTTACGTAAAATGGGGAGACCATCTAGATGCTCTTCACTTATGGTACTCAACACCTGACATATATACTGCCTGTTCTCGGTGTTGACAACTGCACTGCCAAATGCAGATTCTCACCTTTCTATAGTGTCGAAACATATTGTCGATTTTAATAGGACGTTTAGCCGGCTCTAGGCTTTGTATGTCTTTCAGTCCAATTCCTTTCGTTTGTCTATTATCAAAAAACCAAAGACTTATCAATGATGAAAAGGTGAGCTTGCGAGGAAATTTAAATGTTTAACATCATCAGGAACTATAGAATCGGTAGGATCCATGTTATTCACAAAGCGAAATGTTATAGGCTGCCTATTATGCACGC
Source organism: Pichia pseudocactophila (assembly GCA_039700735.1). Taxonomy (NCBI): domain Eukaryota; kingdom Fungi; phylum Ascomycota; class Pichiomycetes; order Pichiales; family Pichiaceae; genus Pichia; species Pichia pseudocactophila. The sequence continues at coordinate 49,555 of JBBJZV010000088.1, forward strand.
CAATGGAAGTAAAGCCATCAGAATCATAGCCCTCCTCGGTAGAATCAGATTCATCTAATTCATCCGAATTATCAGAGCCATCTGTATTAGTGTTAAAGACGACAGAGGGAAGTACGGCAGCATCTTCAAATTCAGGTGGTCCACCAGAAGTGACATTCTGTGGTTGTGAGAAATTTATATGCTGATGATTGTCAGACACATTGTCAGCTTGCAAAAAATTCTCGTGTACTTCTTCCTCGTTAGGTTCCCTTGTACCTCTGGTGAGATTTACCTGAGTAGTATCATCCAACCTTG
>JBBJZV010000095.1:0-49372 GCA_039700735.1 Pichia pseudocactophila
CTTGTAGAAGGCAAAAATGCACCATAGTTAAGAAACTAAAAAAAAACGCGAAATTGGCCCGATTTCTTCCCGTAGTGTGAGCTTTACCTCTACCAATAAATTTATTATACCATTCCCAAACATCTTTTGCAATTGGTTCACCAACTGAACCTAAAACTCTTAAAGTATCAAGTTTATAATTTTCGATATATTTTTCACCAGCTCTTTTAAGTAATCTTAAAGCAGTTGGAGCAACATAAAATTGATTAATACCATATTTATCAACTATATCCCAATATCTTGAATAATTTGGATAAGCAGGAGTACCTTCGAAAACTACAGTTGTTGCACCATTAAGTAAAGGACCATAAACAACATAAGTATGACCAGTAATCCAACCAACATCACCAGCAGTAAAGATTTTATCTTCTTCATGAACATCGAAAACATATTTTGTTGTTAATAAAGCACCTAATAAATAACCAGCAGTTGTATGTAAAATACCCTTTGGTTTACCAGTTGAACCTGAAGTATAAAGTAAAAATAAAGGATCTTCTGCATTAACAGGTACAGGTGGGAAATAAGAACCAAATTTTTCAACTTCTTCATGCCACCAAACATCTCTATTTGAATTCCAAGGGATATTTGAATTACCAGTTCTTTTGAAAACAATAACATTATTAACATTTGGACAATGATTTAAAGCATCATCAACGATTTTTTTAGTTTCAATAATTTTACCACCTCTTTTAGATTCATCAGCGGTAATAACGATTTTTGAATTTGCATCAAGGATTCTATCTCTAAGGGAAGTTGAAGAGAAACCAGCGAAAACGACGGAATGAATTGCACCAATTCTAACAATTGATAAAAGAGCAACAATTGCTTCAGGAATCATTGGTAAATAAACAGCAACTGTATCACCCTTTTTAACACCTAAACTTTTCAAAACTTGAGAAAATTTACAAACTTTTTTCAATAATTCACCATAAGTTATAATTGAACCTTCATTTGGTTCATCAGCTTCATAAATAATTGCAGGTTTATTTGGATTTTTAATTGCCCAACGATCAATTGTATTAAATGAAGCATTTAATTCACCATCAACAAACCAAGCTGAAGGTTCACCATTATTATCCTTTAAATGAGGAGCATTTGGTATTTTAGCAACAGTGAATGGTTTTGACCAAGAAAGTGTTTCCTTTGCTAGATTACCGAAAAATGATGAAGGATTTTCAATAGATTCTTTATACATTTTTTGGTATTGTTCAAAAGATTGTAAATGAGGCTTTGAAGGATGTCTATCAAAGAAACCTTGAGGGACACCGAGAGCATCTACATGCATGAGATGTTCATTTTCTAGATGGGTTTCAGGCATTGTGTTGTTGTTGTTGTTTTAGTTGTTGTTTTAGTTGATGTTGTAATTGAGTATAGTGGTAGCAATTGAAGTAAGGGTGCAAGAAGTGGAAGCTTTATAGAGACCGTATCGAGGATGAGCATTCGAGAGAGAGCGATTGGCAGTTGCTGTGGATTGGTGACGGAAGCGGGGTTGGGTAGTTGGGGGGAGTCTGAAGGTTGTGATGTGGGGAGGGGGGCTGGGGTTCCGGATCGGAGGGATGGGATCCTGATCAGCGTGGCAGTGGGGCTCGGGCCCCGTGTCGTGTCGACTTGTGTGGGGTGGGGCTCGTGGGGTGGGGCTCGCTCGCTCGGCGGAGTCGCGGGACGGGCTCCGGGGCCCGGTCAGGCGCGACGGTCTGTGGAGGGGCGTTGCGGGGTTCGATCCCGTTGGGGGGAGAGAGAGGGAGGGGAAGGGTTGGGTCACGTGCAGGTGTTGGGTCACGTGCGGGTCACGTGCGGTGGGTCACGTGCCGTGCGGGGTGTCACGTGTTTGAGGGACGTTCGTCTCCACCCGCTCTTCGCCTTTCTTTTCTTTTCGCGTTCGTTCGCATTCAAACTATTTTTAGCGCGCTTCTCGAGAATACGTAGCTAAGCTAGCTAATCGAGAGACAGAAAACTCTACTATTATAAAATATATACGTATTCTCTAGATCTAATCATTGTTTGCTCTTCCCGCACATCCATTTCACACTTGTTACATCTAATTCTGTAAATAAAATGTTCTTATCAACATTTTACAGTCATTTATTCACATTTTTATTTGTGATTTCTCAAATTTTATCTATTAATGCTGAACAATTCCTCAAGTCCGAATCTTTACTCACATGTATGGAAAATTCTCAATTTACTGCAAGTTTTTTCGATATTACTTATTATAAAGATAATAATACCGCTGTTTTCAGTATCGATGGTTCCTCTGCTATAAATGGTAATATTAAGGCTAGCTTTGAATTGATTGTTTACGGTTTATCCGTTTATAAAGATAATTTAGATTTATGTTCCCTTAATGTTGATACAATTTGTCCAATCGCTTCAGGTCATATTAATGTTCAAGGTAGTTACGTTATTGAAAATGATTTAACAAATCAAGTACCAAAAGTTGCTTATTCAATACCTGATCTTGATGCTTATGTTAAAGTTATTGTTTATGCAGCTGATGATAAAGATGAATCAACTCCATTAGCTTGTATTAGAGCTGAAGTTAGTAATGGTAAAACTGTTCAAACTAGATATGCAGGTTGGCCAATTGCTTGTATTTCAGGTTTCGGTTTAATCGTTTCTTCTTTTGTTTCAATAATGGGTCATTCAACAACTGCTTCACATATAGCTTCAAATGCTGCTTCTTTATTTATTTATTTCCAAAATTTAGCTATAATGGCAATGATGGGTGTTGCTGCTGTACCACCAATTGCTGCTGCTTGGGCTCAAAATTTTATGTGGTCTTTAGGTATTATAGAAGTTAAATTCATGCAAGATATTATTTTTTGGTACGTTCAATCAACTGGTGGTAAAGTTTCTTCACTTTTACCAAATAAAAATATAATCTCAATTTCTGTTCAAAAAATGAAACATTTAATTAGGAGAGCAATAACTGCTGAATCAGCTTCTGATGATTTTACAAATGATCCAAATTTATATTATAGTGATGAATATAATTTAACTGCTAAAACTTTAGTTTTAAGAGGTATTCAAAGAGTTGCTTTCCTTGCTAAAATAGAAATCTCAAATTTATTCATGACAGGTTTAATATTCTTCTTCTTTATTGGATTCATATTAATTTTATTGATTTCAATATTTAGAGGTATTTGTAGTATATTGGTTCATTCAGGTTCAATTAAAAAACATAGATTTGCTTATTTTAGGAAAAATTGGAATTTAATTATTAAAGGTTCTCTTTACAGATATTTCGAAATTACTTTCTCAACTATTATATTATTATGTGTTTGGGAATTTACTCAAAATAATTCAAAAGGTTGTATGGCTTTCGCTGTTATTGTTTTCATTTCTGTTATGATATTATTAGCTTATGCAACTTTTAGAATCGTTTTCGAAGGTATCAAATCAATAAATCAATATCAAAATCCAGCTTACCTTTTATTCGGTAATGATAAATTTTATTTCAAATATGGTTTCTTATATTCACAATATCTTGCCAAAAAATATTATTGGGTCGCTTTTAGATTCTTTTATTTATTTGTAAGAGCTGTTTTAATCGCTGCCTTACAGAAAAGTGGTAAAGTTTGTGCCGTTCTTATATTCGTTATTGAAATTATTCATACAATCTTAGTCATTTTCTTAAGACCTTTCATGGATAAACGTACAAATATTTTCAATATTTTCATCGCTGTTGTCAATTTGATTAATTCAATTTTCTTCTTATTTTATTCAAACGTTTTCAGACAACCTCCAGTGGTTTCTGCAGTTGCTGGTGTCGTTTACTTTATTTTAAATGCAATCTTTGCTTTGATTTTACTCATATTTACAATCATTACTTGTACTTTAGCATTACTACATAAAAATCCAGATGTTCATTATGAAACTGTTAAAGATGATCGAAATGCTTTTATGAATTTTGAAAATCAAAATAATGATAATCAAGATATGGAATTATCAGCTTTAGGTGCAACTGTCATGCAAGGTCAAGATAAAGATTTAATGTTTGATTCGGTTAATGAAAAACCACGCTTGAGCCCCTATGAAGTTCAAAATTCAGATTCAAGAGCTCATCTTGAACCTTATAACCCCGATGGAAGTAATGATAGTTCTTTCCCTATATCAAATAAGATTAATCCATTCGCAAATTCAAGGGATGTCGATGAATACAGTTTTAATTCTCAAACAAGTGATTCTTATGATAGAGAAAACCCATTTGGTGATGGTAATAACCGTACATATAGGTTATAAACTTTACTTCCATTCTTATCTCTTTTCTAATTTTGTGAAACAGCTTATTCTCTGTATTTTAGTGTATAGTCCGTAAATTAAATTTTAAACTCAACTTTTCAAGCCCCCCTCCCTCCCTTCCCCAGCTAAGCATGTCTCTTCTTTCATAACAAATGCAGTGTTTATGTCTGATAATGATGACTCAATATGGGGTAGTCTAACAGACTCTATGCTAAATAGAGCTACTGAAACAATTATTAACAATGAAATTCAAAATATTTCGAATCCACCTACAGACGTTGATACGGAAAAGGATGACGATGAAATCTTAAATGATCAACTTGAATGGACAACAATGAATGACTCTCAATTCATTACCTTTGTCAATAAAATTTCCCAAAATCATGCAATAAACTCTACAAATCTTATTGATACATCAGAAATTCAATCTTCACCAATTCAACTAGCACAAAATATCACCGACCTTCCCTCTTCTCTACCTGATATTAACGTAGTTCTTGAAGAAGAACTACAAGATGCTGATACATACGCATTCGATGACTATGAAGGTTATTTTGATGCTAAAAATAGAAAACAAAAGGAACAGGGTGAACAATTAGCAGAGTTCCTCAAAAATTCAAATAATAAACAAGATTATCCACAACTTTTCAAAAATTGCAGGATCCACGTAAACGGTCGTACAGATCCTGATGTTCTACAACTTAGGAAACTAATAATCTTGTACGGTGGAGTTTATGCCCACTACTTATCATCTAAACGTAGTGTTACTCACATAGTTGCAGAATCCCTCCCACCGCGTAAAAGAATCCAATATGGTAATTGCAAAGTCGTGTCCCCAAAATGGATCACAGAAAGTATAGCTTGTGGCAAACTTCTACCGTGGGCAGATTTTAGGCTTGAACAGTTAGGTGATTACGGTCAGAAAACGTTGGATTTTAAAAAGGATGTGAAGCTTAACATGATCAATGATTTTCCTATTGTTGAAGAGATAACAAAGGAAGAACAGATTGAACCAACAGGAGAAGAACAGATTGAACCAACAGAAGAAGAACTGACCGAGCCAATAGGAGAAGAACAGATTAAACCAACAGACGAAGTTGATGACTTACTCTCACAAGAATTAAGTCGAAGAAGAATAGATGCAAACCACCCTGAATTCTTACCAATGTTCTTTGCGAAGTCGAGACTTCATCATTTGAGCACATGGAAATCGGATCTTCAGCTAAAGTTTGTAAACAAAGCACTTTTGAAACTTAAATCTCAACTCACCAAAAATAAAACACCTAAGAAACGAATAATATTACATGTTGATTTTGACTGTTTCTTTGCTACTGTTTCTGCAAAGTACAGCAACCCGCCAATAGATATTAATACAGTGCCATGCTGCGTAACTCATGGTGGTGCATCTGCAGACGTGGCATCTTGTAACTACATTGCCAGAAGTTATGGAGTACGTAATGGTATGTGGATGTCTCGAGCTAAAGCACTTTGTCCAGACATAATTACCATGCCATATATGTTTGATGCTTATGAGAGAACTTCAAACTTATTTTATGAACACCTCATGTCATTAGAAGTAGACTCTATATTACCGGTTAGTATCGATGAAGCACTTGTTGACATTTCCTCTCTCTGCGAAGCAAACAAATTGGAGGATGTCCTTTCTCAACTAAAGTCGAATTTGGACAATATTACTGGATGTTCACTTAGTCTCGGAACAGGTGGTAATGTTCTCTTAGCGAAACTTGCTTTGCGTCATGCGAAACCCAATGGAATATACTCTGTCCATGAAGAACCAGATAAAATTGAGAAATTCTTGAACAATATTAGTGTCCAGAACTTACCTGGATTTGGATGGAAATTACTTCAGAAGCTGTCACCTTTATTTGAAAATGACACTGATATAACTCTTGAAAAAGTACGGAGTTTACCACGCTCTAAACTAACCGCTACTTTTGGTTTAAAAATAGGTGACAAATTATACAATTATTCAAGAGGAATTGATGACACATCAATTGACAGCACTGCTGATCCTGAAAAATACCAGAGAAAGTCACTTAATATTGATGTAAATTGGGGGATAAGATTTGAAAATGATTCTGATGTTGAAATCTTTCTTCATAGAATGGCAGGTGAGCTGTGTAAGAGGTTATTGAGTATAGATATGATTGGATCGATGTTAACGCTTAAGTTATCTGTTAGACACCCAGATGCACCAATTGAACCATCCAAATATATGGGGATGGGTAAATGTAACTTCTATTCAAAGTCTTCAAGATTAGGTATTGCTACTCGTGAAGTTGGTATCATCAGTTCAGAGTTGAAATATCTTTGGAGATTTCTCAACGTTTCTCCGAAAGAATTACGTGGGGTTGGAGTTGGAATGATGAAGTTACAAAAGGCAGGTACTTCTAATGCAAACGTTGATAATCAGATGAAACTTCAGTTTACTGTAAGAAAGAGAGAGATAACGAAGGATTACAATATAGTTGATACTAAACCGAATCTGGAAATTCCAGAGTTGAAGAAAAGCGAAGGAAGTGCCGTTCAAGATATTATAACCACTCCGAAGAAAAAACGTGTACAAAATACATTACTTACTGAAGAAATTGACTGGGAAGTTTTTAATAGCCTACCTCCAGACCTACAAACTGAAATCAAAGCTGAACTTAGACGCCGGAATCTAAGATCGTCGCCAAAGCGCACAAGACATAAAGGGAAGAATGATATAGCAAATTTAGTTTCACCAAAAAAACTGACACCTCAGAGGCAACCACTAGATGTTTTTCAATATATATCCCCGGAAAAGATGAAGGAGCAAGAGAAAAGTAACCTTGTTTTCCAGGGAATAAGTATTCTTGACGAAAAAGGGATAATCAATAAACTCCTATTTTGGATGGACTACACTCTTATGCATAAAGAACCCTTTGACGAATCCGATCTCACTATGTTTAACGATTTTATGGTTAAGCTAATAAAAGTGAATGAAATACTCCTACTGATTCGCATTTTACATATAATGAAATTACATCTGAAGCTACACAATGATCAACCAGGTCATTTGAAATGGGAGCTAATGTTGGAGAATCTGAATCAAATGGTGAATGAACAAAATTTTACCAAATTTGAATTCACATTTTAACTGTTAGATCTATAATTATACATAACAACTTAAATATCTTTTACGATTAATGATTCTGGCGCTCTTTGAGCCCATTCAGTCCATGAACCATCGTAAACTGCTATTTTGTTTGAGTCGAAACCAGCAAGTTGCATTGCAGCTCTGACAACACAAGCAGTGACACTGGTACCACACATGACTATGACTGGTTTAGAATCGTCTACATTATGTTTTTTAAAAATATTTTTCAATGTCATATTAGACAGGAAAGATTTCTCAGGAGTCAACAAGTCGGTAAAAGGAATATTGATAGCATTTTTAATATGACCAGAAGAAAGCCCTTCTCTTGGTTCTGGTGCTTCGCCTGTAAAACGTGGTGCTGATCTAGCGTCAATCAAAGTATATTCAGATCCAATCTTGTCATCCTCAACAAGTTTTAATAACTGTTCATAAGTGACAACTTTGGAGTCATCAAATTTTGCCTTATAGTCGGATTTTGGCAAATTTGAAGAGGATGTGACAATTGATTCATCGACCAAAGTGTTTGCACCGTGAAGCTTCATTACTAGATTTGGATCAGACGTGTTTTTGCTATAACCAGAGAAGGTGTTAAGTAAGTAGATTTTGTTTGCATCATGACCAAATACTTCAAACATCCAAGCTGCACGACATAAACTAAAAACACCTTGTTGATCGTAGAAAACAACATTGTGATCATTAGAGATACCCAATTTACTAACCTCTTTCTCAAAGAATTTCTGTGATGGTAACATATGTGGAAAATCGGACTCATGATCCTTGATTTTCTCAATGTCAAAAAATACAGCATCCTTAATTCTTCTCTTTTGAAATTCGTTGAAACCATTCATTGGTACATTTGGCATATACCAAGTTGCATCAATCGATACAACGTTATTTCCATTTGCATCATAAAAGGAGTTAACAGAGGCAGGAGCTATCAAGGATACCATTCTTGACTGAATAAGAGATTTAGTGACACTATTGGAGCTTCTCAATGCTGGCAACAACATCTATTAAAAAGCATATATAGAAGGAAGACGATTAGTCTTGGATAAAGATCCATGATATGTACAAATTGGATCCGGAGTCTGTCTGGTTCGCAATGGTGCTCGCCAACTTTTCAAGGTTCCCACAGCTCGAGCTAGCTTTCTAGCCAGCTTTTTGTAGCTCGCTACGCGATCGATGTGTACATTGTACTGTTGCCAGCCACAATATTGGTGACCTGGATTTGGCAAAGTACATCTTAGTTAGAATCAAATAAACTCCAGCATCCAGCTATAAGGGATCATAAATTTTAGAAAGTTCCCTTTGAACCATGTCGGATGGTTTATCAAGCTCAAATCACGATGCAGAATTTGATGCTGTCTTGAGTGGTCAGATAGCGTCGTTTGACAACCTGGTAGATGGCAAGACTCAGCATGCTGAAAACGCGATTGATTTCAGTGATGAAGATGAACTTGCAGAGGAAGAAGACGAAAGTATACAAAAACCCGAAGTTAATTTGGAAAATCAAAACTCGGAACTAGATGATATATTTGGCATTGGTAAAAATGATCACGAGGATGCTTCAGAAGAAGATGACTTTATGAAAGAGCTTGAACAAGAAGCCATGGAAGGTGTTGAAATTGATGAAAGTAATGCAGGCATATCAGAATCTGTATTCGGTATGAATTTACCAACTAATGCCGGCTTAAATGATCTCGATTTTGCATCAAACTCTATATTAGATGCTACTAAACAGATAGGCGATTCAGATATTGAACTTTCAGATGATGAGGATAGCAATGAATATGGTGATTATGAGAAGAAAAACATAACGGAAGCAGAAAAGAAATATATGCTTGAAGAAAGAAAAAGAGAGCAAGAGGAGTTGGATAAGAAGAAACGAGAGCTTGTTTTAAAGGTTTTCTTTCCTTCATTCAAGAAAGGTAAGATACTAAATTTCCAAGAGCTTTTCCCAATTGTACCATTAGATTTTTCTTATCAACAACCACCTCCAGTAACAAAACCCTTGCTTCCAAAATCCATCCACTTTGAAGCAGTAAGAGACCAATCAAAAGAATTCAAAATGACAGCCAAGCAAATAAAAGAACAAAACAAGGTCATAGACAAAAAGACATCTATTACGTTGCCAGATGCTAGAATAATCAAGATAGATGGCAATGAGTATACTAAACCTGAAAATAAGGAACCAGATGAAAAGAAAACATTTCATCCGATTAAATATGATACTGACTTTATAATATCGACTGCAGATTGGGATGATGAACATATTTTTGAAGCTTCTGAAGAGTTAGATATTTTACCACCAAAGAAAAGACTGAAACTCGAGGATAATTGTCTGGATACTTGGTTAGATGATGACGATATGCTATTTGAGGGTAAATTAAACTTGGATCTCATAAACTTGAAACTTGATATGAATGATCCAAATTTGATATTTTTAAGTAAGACACAAAAACTAACTCCAACTTCACGTCATATCAATAGTAATGCAAAAATTCCAACTACACAGAAACAATTGGAGCAAAAATTCAATATCTCTAATGATAAAGAGTATGAGATACTGAAAACTCACCATCAAGCAAAGGTGAGAGCAACCATTGGAACACTTAATATTGAACACTCCTTACCAGCTTTGAGGTTACAATCACCATTTTTCAAGGTTGTTCCAGCAGCGAAAGAAAATAGATCTTATCACAGACCACGTTTTGGAACAAGACCAAATGTCACAATACACTTCTCCAAACCCAGAACAAGAAAAAAGAAGAAAGATAAAGGCAAAGAAATCTCAGAGCTTTTCAGTAAGTCTCATGATCTGACTTTAGGTGATACTGCTTCATTCTTTATCAGTGAATATAGTGAAGAATTCCCATTGTCGTTGAGCAAGTTTGGTATGGGAAGTAAGGTGATAAATTACTACAGAAAGAGATCAGACGATGATAATACTAGACCAAAACTATCTGTAGGTGAAACTCACATTCTAGGTGTACAGGATAGGTCACCATTTTGGAACTTTGGTTTTGTTGAAAAGGGAAGCATATTACCAACATTATACAACAAATTAGTGAGAGCACCGTTGTTTCATCATGAATCGTATTCAACTGACTTTTTACTTATTAAATCTAGTGGTGGTGGTAGCGGTCAAAGATATTTTTTGAGATCAATTAATCATATATTTACTGTTGGTCAAACATTACCAGCTTTGGAAGTACCGGGTCCACATTCAAGGCGTGCCACCGCAATGGCTAAAAACCGTCTAAAAATGATTGCATACAGAGCGTTGAATTCTAATGAACAACACCGAATAACAGTGAAGGATATTTCTGAACACTTCCCAAAACAATCCGATATGCAAATCAGACAAAGATTGAAGGAGTTTATGGAATATCAAAGAGGTGGACCAGACCAGGGTTATTGGAGATTAAAAAATGCGGACAAACTTCCTAATTATGAACAAATTAGGAAAATGATGCTGCCTGAAGATGTATGTTTATTAGAAGTTATGATGTGGGGCCAGCAAAAATTTGAAGATATTGACATGTTTAGAAGGGAACGATTAGATCCAGTTGATGATAAGGAAAAGAAAGATGAGGATGAGACGTTACGTCAACAGTTAGCTCCATGGAATACAACCAGGAATTTTATACAAGCCACTCAAGGCAAGGCCATGTTACAAGTTCATGGAGATGATTCTAATGGAGATGCTATTTCATTTCTCAAAATTTCAATGAAAGGTGGGTTTTTAAAAACTGGTGATGGAAAGGATTCGAAGGTAAGTACACCTGCATCGGGTACTCCAAATCCTAGTTTGAATGTCACACATACCTATAATGTTGCTGCCCAACAAAAAATGTATGATGAACAAATTAGAAAGGTTTGGTACAATCAAATACAACGTTTATCTAAGTTCAGAACAACAGATAAGCCACGCATTGTAGAATTGAATGAATTAACTGATCGTGAACATTTGAATAAGGCAAATAGGGTAGTTGATGAAGAGGTAAATGAAAAACCAAGGTATTTGAGAATTACTAGAATGGTTAAAAATGCATATGGAATTAAGGAGAGAAAAGTCCAAGTCATTAAAGATCCTAAAGTAGTTGAATTGTATGTGAAGAAGAAGCAAGAACAGTTATTAGAGTCAACAGCTTATGGTGATTCAAATAGTATTGCGATTACTAATGATGAAGAAGAAAATATGAAGGTGAAGAAAAAATTAGAACAAGAATTAGCAAAGTTACAGAAACAAGCAGAAAAGAAGAAGAAGAAGCAAACCGGTATTACAGCTGCAAATATCGATAGTGAAGGGCGTATCAGTGGTAAGGGAATTGGTAAAGGTAAATCTACAAGCAGAAGATGTGCTACATGTGGTTCTCTTGGCCATATTAGAACTAATAAGACATGCCCATTGTATTACACAATCCACAACAAATCTAATCCTAACTACATTCCAGGAAGTGAAAAACAGGTGGAGGTTTTGAAACAGCAAGGATTTGCAACACCAGTTCCTGCTCCCAAGAAAACGGTCGACCCTGTGGCTTTATTAAAAGCTTTAAATTCTTCTGAAACTCCCAAACAAGCTGACTAATTAAAATAATTGATAAATTCATGTATATACACCATGGGAATCCGCGAATTCATCAGAGTGCTTTTTACTAACAAAAAATGATTTTTCATCCATGCTTACCTAAGCATTTTCTAAATGACAGTTGATAATTTTCAAACTACACTATAAAAGTCAACTTTGAAGCTGTATATCTCCACCAATACTAATCAGATCGAAATTCTGCCAACCATTATCTTTTTAGGGGGTTTAGAATTATATAATATGTAAAATTAAGCGATTTGACCATTTTTCACATAGTTAAGCAAATTTCTGTTACATAGTAAATTCACCTCAGGGTGCTTTTTCCCATACAAATTTTGTATACGCTAAGGAGACAAAAAAAATTCACCCAATTTTTGGAATTCGCGGATTCCCATGGTGTATATAATATAGTTTGTAGCTAATCAACAGGATCATTTCAAATTCGCGTTCGTTTTCAAGAGCCATGCTGATTACCTAAAATGCGTTTATGCATATACTATTTGCATGTCACAATTGAATCTATCTCAGGATTGCTGTAATATCCAAATAATCCATAATGGAAAAGACGAAAAAGTATATTCGTGTTTTTGATGCATTTCCGAAAACACCACCAAGTGATACAGTAAGATCTGTCAGGGGATCCTATACCACCTTTTTTACATATTTTTTCATTTTATTCATGTTATGGGTTGATGTTGGTGGATATCTAGACGGATATATTGATCATCAATTTTCTGTGGATGATAAAATAAGAGAGAAAATAGACTTGAATGTCGACATTATTGTGGCAATGCCATGCAAATACCTTGATGCCAATGTTCGTGATATCACTGAAGACAGAATAATGGCTGAGGAAGTTCTTAGCTTTGAAGGTGTGAGAGTACCACCATTGTTTTGGAAGATGACACCTGAAAAGAAGGAAACACGATCTTTTGATATCGATAGTGTTTTACAAAACTCTTTGGAAGCAGACTATGTAGGTCAAGGAAGACGTATAAATGTTGATCTTCCTGCATGCAGAATTTCAGGTTCTATCCCAATAAACAGAGTTCAAGGAGATTTCCATATAACAGCTGAAGGATATGGATACATAGGGTCGAATGTTGCTGATGAAACTGAACTAAATTTGACTCATATGATCAACGAATTTTCTTTTGGTACATTTTATCCATACATTGACAATTCGTTGGATCGTACTTCTCAAACCACACATGAAAAGAGACATACATTCCACTACAATTTAAAAGTAATTCCCTCCGTTTTTGGTAGACTTGGTCTAGAAATTGATACTACACAGTACTCAGTTCAGATGCACGAAACTAATAACAAATATGTTCCAGGCATCTTTTTTAAATACGATTTTGATCCAATAAAAATGTCGATGATAGAAAAGCGTATGTCCTTTATGCAATTTTTGACTAGAGTTGTTACAATTATTGGGGGCCTCTGGGTGATTGCATCTTGGTTATATAGAGCATCTGAGAAACTCATTGTGCTAGTAATGGGTAGAGAATTTGCAAGAAGAGGTGAGGAGAAAAAAGGTGGTATACTCGATGGTGATGATAATGAGTTTGAAACTATCTAAGTCTATCAAAAACTTTTTAACATTCTCTTGATTTTTCGTGCTTATAATTTTGGATATATAGTTAAATGGTTACCTTCTAAGCAAGAAAAGGTATTTTTTTATTTATTTTTGAAGTAATTGGATAGCCTCTTCTTTATTGGCAATTGCTGGGACAAATTCTGTATATCTATAGTACTCGTCATCATCAAAAGTAACAATATCCCAATATTCGTAGATCATCATATAACAAAACATCATGGATAATGAACTGAAAATAGTACCATCAACATAATGGTTCATACTTGTACAAATTGCATTGCTGAATGCCAAAAGTGATACTTGAGCTGCTGCAAAGAAGAAACAAGTAAGCGATAATGCACCAAGAGCCCACCAGTTAAATACCAACGTGAAACAACAAATGACTATTTGTGAAATTAACCACATTCCAAGCATAATTGGATTTAAAATAAAATAGAAAACAAATAATGTAGTTGTTTTCGATGGATCTAAGTGCGTAGTCCAACCATTGAACGTTAATATCGATATAATATAATTGACAGCAAACACGAAGAATGAAGAAAAGTATAATGAAAACATGGTTTTGAAAGATCCATCGTCCCAAAAGTTCATGCTTGATAAACCAGCAAACAATAAAGACCAACAAACAACAGACATATTGGCTATTCCAAAACTAACAAAGTATGCATAAGTTCTTGAACCTGGTGGTGAAACACCTGTATCAATTATCAATGAAATGATAGTATGAGAAACCAAACTCCAAAAGAAAAAGATCATTTCTCTCCGTGCAACTGCAGTATATCGCTGCCTCACCAAATAAATTATCCTGAGCAATATGAACAAGTTTCCAATATTTATAAAGGCAGTTCCTATTTCAAAAATCAACGTGTTTTCCAAAATAACTGACCTTGAATAACATTTGGGGAGAATTCCTTTAAAAAAACGACTTCCACCATTATTTGAATTCAATAATGTACACAACGGCAGGGGTGCATTCTCGCATAGATTTTGAAAGTTACCAAAAACCATTCTTATATTTTATTATCAGGAATACGTTCAATAAACCAACATGTCAGGTTTCTCTGATCAGTCGTGTCTGAATTCCCTTTAAGTGCCCTACAACAATCTTGATGCAAGAACAATTTTTTTGATTATGTAATTCAAATTCGCGTAGCAAGCTGTCCGAAAAGAGTAATCACATCAAGCTAAGCGCGCCGGCTGCAAGATTGTACTCCAGAAAGTGACAAATTTTTCAATTCCTCGAACATGAATTTTGCGATATTAGAGTTACATAGCGCTTCATTCCTTCTATCTTATTGCACTCAGTCACTGTCTTTATCTGTTTATCATTTCATTAGTTGTCTCAGAAGATAAATGAGTACTGTCGATAAGAAACAATCTGGTTTAGCTAGAATTTTTGGTCCTGCTGTAGCAGGTATCTGTGAAATCGGTGTCTTCCACCCAGTTGATACTATTTCCAAGAGATTGATGTCTAACACTACCAAAGTTAACAACTTAGAAAAATTGAATGCTGTTATCTTTAAGGATAAGGCTACCGCACCAGCTGGTCAAAGATTTTTTTCCCTTTTCCCTGGTTTAGGTTACGCTGCATGTTACAAAATTCTTCAAAGAATCTACAAGTATGGTGGACAACCAGTTGCAAACGAATTCTTAACTGGTAATTTCAAACAAACTTACGATGACTTGTTTGGTCCAAAAACTGGTAAGGCTTTGTTATCTGCATCTGCAGGTTCCTTAATTGGTATCGGTGAAGTTATTCTTTTACCATTAGATGTATTGAAGATCAAGAGACAAACAAATCCAGAAGCTTTCAAAGGTAGAGGTTTTCTCAAGATTATCAAGGATGAAGGTTTAAGTCTTTATAATGGTGCTGGTTGGACTGCTGCAAGAAATGCACCAGGTTCGTTCGCTTTGTTCGGAGGTTCAGCTTTTGCTAAAGAATACATTTTCGGTTTAACTGATTACTCCAATGCAACTTGGTCTCAAAACTTTGTAGCTTCAATTTGCGGTGCTTCTGCTTCATTAATTGTTTCTGCTCCATTGGATGTTATCAAGACTAGAATTCAAAACAAAAATTTCGGTTCAACTGAATCAGGTTTCACTATCATTAAAAACATGATTGCAAATGAAGGTCCAACAGCATTTTTCAAGGGTTTAACTCCAAAATTATTGACTACAGGTCCTAAGCTTGTCTTCTCCTTTGCATTAGCTCAAACTCTAATTCCTGCTTTTGACAAATTATTAAAATAAAAGCTGCCAAAATTGTTTACTTAACATTCCTGTATATATAATAAGTAATACAACAAATCCCCTAATAAGATTCGTCTACTTTAGTTTACAGTACCGTGTCAAATGACTCAATTATGTACATGTTATTTGTCTATAAAAGCAAACTAGTTCTCTTCTTTGATATTGTTCTCTGAAATCTTGTCGAGATTCTCGGTGGCGGTCTTCAAATCATTGGCATTCTTCTCTTCCTTGATTTGCTGTGCAAGTTCTCTGATATCATCCGTAAAACCATCTAAGTAATCACTTACTGCATCGTAACCTGGGCCAGTGTTGACATTGTCTAAAACAACATCAACTAATGCATAATCAAATGTTACATCATTTTTAATAGCACTTATCTTGTTTGGAGTAGCACTTGCAATGTTATTCCATGTTTGGTCTGCCTTACTGTCGAATGCAGCATCCACTAATTTTTCAAGCTTTTCCTCTGTTATCGCAAAATTAGTAGATGCGTTGTATAATTGTAGCAATTTGGTAGCTCTTTCACTATCAACTTCTAATTTAGTTTGTAGTCTATTAGATTCTCTTTTCAATCTCAAAAGTTCTGTCTCCTCCTCTGTTCTCGGTCTAACAAGAGGACCCTCAAGATAACTCTCAATAGTTGGTGATGTAAAAATTTCAGCTTTCGAAGCCTTATGACTAGCAGACTCGGCAGCAATCCTTTCCTCTTCTAATTTAGCTTGTTTTATTGCATATTCACGTTTCTCTAACCTTTCAACTTCAGTTTCATAAGCTTCTTTCAAATATTTTCTTCTCATTTCTGCATTTCTTATTTTAAATTGTTGTGAAACAGGCATATCGGCAAGTTCAGCTTCTGTTACTTTCTTTACAGGTTCAGGTGCTGATTTCCTCAATAAAGTCTCAGGAGTAACAACCTTTGGAGGAACGTAGTCTCTCGTAATATTTTTTGGATGAATAATTCCTTCTGCATATCCAGAGTTTGCAGGTTTCTTATACACTTGATGTTTATATGGTTGCTTAAAAATGTCTTTCGGTTTTGGTAATATACCTGACTTACCTCCAAATTTGAGTGCACCTTTACCCATGTTTGTTCCTACTTATAACAATAAATAGTGACTATCTTATGTGTTGATGAAATTTCACCTTCAACTTTTAAAATGGTCGCTCGATGTCTCTTCTAATATTGAAGACCCCATCGATCCAAATTCCACAGCTTAACGCGACGATCGACCAAACAAGGTAAATGAATTTCAATGTTTACCCTTTCAAGAATAATATATGTCCAGAAATCACAACTGTCTTCCATCATTAGAGAAAGGAATGGATGGAACGAGGCGTATTTTAAGTGACTCAACCCTAACGTCGAATATATATCTTAATGGCCGAAACATTCTTTCTCAGAGGCAAAAGGATGAATTGAATGCATCAGTATTACAATATTTGAAACCAATATTCGCTTCAGAACCTGAAGTGTATGATCATATCAAACATAGGCTGATAGAGAACGATGATCGAGGACGATCTGAAAAATATGGGGTATTGATACAAGATCCTGACATTCCAGAAAATTATTTGGAAAAGAAATGGTCAACAGTTTTAAGATTACAGCGGAATATACAAGAGCTTGAATTAATGAACAAACAACTCCAACAAGAGAATGAAGAGCTTAATATAAAAATTGAGAATGCTGGATCTTATAATATCAATTCAGGAAACTCTTCGAAACTTTCATGGCTGCCTTCTATTATTAAAACAACATTAACATATCATACATCCCCAATTACTGCCATTGTAATCCATCCATCAAATCCATATTTAATCACAGCTTCTCAAGATGGTATGATGGTATGTTGGAATATGCTTGATTTTTCAGAGCCTGTAAATATAATAAAAAACGCACATTCAAAATCCATCAATTGCCTAGTATTTCAACCTAAATCATCGATGTTGATATCATGCTCTTCTGATCAAATTATCAAGTTATGGGACTTGGAAAATATTGAACAAGTGAAAATTCCTTCGAAAATTCTCACAGGTCATGAACATATCGTTTCATCTATTGCTGTATCTCCATCGAATAGCGATGTATTAATTTCATCCTCTCGTGATAAGTCGATCAAGGTTTGGGATTTGAACTCAGGTTGGGCATTGCACACAATTAATATTCATTCCGATTGGGTGAGATCGGTGGATGTTTGTAACGACTACATTGTATCAGGATCATCGGACTCTAGTGTTCGTCTTACTTATTGGCCTACACAAACACCAATAGGCATATGTTTAGGTCACAAACAAGTCATTGAGGACGTCAAGTTCTTTCCACTTACTTCAAACGAATATTTGGATAAGTTAGGATCGTTAGGATCTGGTAATGAATCTGACAATGATACTTATAGCTTAATTGGATTCAAATATGCTGCTAGCTGTGGTAGAGATAAGGTGATAAAAATATGGAGATTACCTGCTCCATTTCTTGATGCTCACAATAACATACCGACGTCAAATAAGCTCAATCCATACGGAGAGTGTATTGTGGAGCTTCTAGGACATCAATCATGGGTGAGAAAATTACAAGTTCACTTTAATGGAAGATACTTGATAAGCTCTGCAGATGATAATTCAATAAAGATTTGGGATTTAGATCAGTTAAGCAATACATTTATTGAACCAGTTAAAACTTTGAGAGGTCATCAAAGTTTTGTTAATACTATAAGCATTGCAAATCCGAAAAATGAGGAGCTAACTGATGATAACATTCGTTGTTATTTGGTTAGTGGCGGTGCCGACAATCTAGTAAATGTATGGGTATAATTTATAAATGATAACAAGTAGTTATTTTCTTTCTATATATCTGATCATTTTCAACTTGTCATACCACGAATAAGCACAATTTTTAGAACAGAATCTTCTTTTGATTGTAACAGATTGGCTTCCCTTAAAATCCCACCATTCTAGGATTTCAGCAACAGATTCAACACAATTGTTATCACAATGACCACAAGTTTCACCGTGAGTTCCAAAAATTAGAGCATTCATTACTCTTTTGTAAATAAACTCACTAGTTGATTCTTTCCAACTTGAGATTTCACTCTGAGAGATACGATATTCGGATATCGCCCTAAGTGCTAATTCAGAAAGTCGTGGGGAATTTGGTGTTTGCGTTTCAAGTAACTTTTGAGCTTCAGATCTTATCTGCAATTTATTATCATCTAACTTAAAATCGTCTTGATAATCGGAAATCACACCATTAGAATCCATGCATAAATCTTGTAAAGTGGTTAAACTTCTTGAGAGTATAGAAGCTCTTACACTTTGTTTACTAATCTGTTTATTTGACTTCATCCAATGTAGTTTACTGAAAGATTTGATTTGTTTATCTATATCTTTGAATTCAGTTGTTTTGTATTTTTCACTGTAAAGCTCTAATAATTCTTGATCAATTGAATAGTATTGGTCAACAATACTTTCGGAAATCATTGGGTTGCCAGAAATAGCCAGAACTTCCAAATTATCCAATTTGAGAATATTGTGAGGTAAAAACTTAAGTTTGTTCATGCTTAAATTCAACTCCTTCAGTGATAGAGCTTTATCTATATTACCAGAAAGTCTTGCAATTTTGTTGTTTCTCAATGAAAGCATTTCAAGTCTTTCCGTCGTAAAAAGTTTGGGATTGATTGATCGAAGCATATTATTAGAAGCATTGACATGATTTATTGGCTTTATTAATCCCTGTTCTGAGAATTGGTAGCAATCTTTAATATCGCATATAGAGTCTGGTAAAGAGTTCAAACCCATATTCTGTAAATCAATAACTAATATTGGATTTTTCGGGTTCAATATATAATCAAATGCATCATTGACTATTTTACTGATTTTAAATTCTTGTTCAACTGAATTCTTTACAACAAAATAAGTTGGTTCATCATAAGAAGAAGGAGAGTAATTTGAAGGTAATTCTGCCTTATCCAAATGATAACCATATACTAAACCATCCCTATCGATTGCAAATTCTATTTCTGTTTTTCCTGAGCTAGGTTGTAATAATGGTTCCTCTTTAAAAGACAGTTTCTGTCTTTGTTTCTTCTTCGAAGGTTCTGCAAATGTAGATCCGTGTCGTGAAATTGAATGTACATGTTTAGCTAATCGTGGACGACTAAATTTTGAAGGTTCGTTTTGTGATGGTAGCAATGTAGGAGAAGAAGGGACACTTTGTTTGAATTCAATTTGAGATGTCTTTGTAACTACAAGATCGTCAAAAGCATCCGACCTTAGTGGGTCTTGCTTGAAAAATGTATCATGCTGAGATTCCAAAAGAGGAGAACTGGGGATATCTAAATTATTACTACCTAGATGGCTATCGAAGTTATCACTACTGAGATCATTATTAACGTCAAAGTTAATAACGGTGCTTGATGTGTTTTCATGATTTAATTTTTCTCCATTGGGACCTACAATTGCAGAAGATGATGAGTTTAAAGCTGAATAAATAAATTCATGACTACCCCTTCTACTATGCTGATCGGATTTTATTTCATCTTGGTGATTTGATTGATGTTCTTTGTCGGAGGTATTAAACTGAACAATTGTCGGAAGAGGATTTGAATCTTCTTGTCTACTCAAATCAAATGCAAAGGGCAATAAAGACATCTAATTAGTCCACTGATCTTATCAATCAAAGTAGTAATTACTAAGAATCAATGTGAATTAACTATCAACACTTAAATTTTTGGTTTTCTCAAAAAGGAAATGTTGATTCATATGATTGGCTGATCGCGCTGATCGGACGCGTTAACGAAGTTGCGGAGATATATCAATATATTAAGATGAAATTGAAAGACTATACAGGATCTGTAAAGACAAGAAAAGAATTGGGTATATAAGTAAGGAGAAAGAATCAAATTAGATCTCGACCACTTTTGGAGGGGTAAAAATCATGGCACATGTAAGTCTTCTTCTATGTCTATTATTTGGAGAACGAGTAGGTTGTAAAGAATCCTTTACACAGTTATTTGAATCTAACTTAGCAGTATCATTCTCTGAATAACTTGTGAGATGGGGACTTGAGTTTGATTTTTTTGAAATTGATGCCGCTTCCAATGAATCATTGGAATTTGTAGAGTTCAAAGACTCACGTGAATCGTCATTCACTTCAGGATCTATGCCTGGTATATGAAAATAATGGCGACCAAATTTACTTTTTTCCTTTTGTTCATGAATGAACTTATTAAATTTTTGTGCATTTTTCTTAATTTGTGAATGAATTTTGGAATTAATCAAACTAAATTCATCTTCATCCGGAGGATAAACTTCAGAAACATCAGTTTCATCATTAATTGCGCTTTCGGTATTATTCCCCAAAATATTTGGATGTTGAAGGAAACTCAGACGAGGACGTAGTGGAATATGATCTTTTATCACTTCGGGTGTAGAAAAATGTCTAAATACTTTAAGTTCTTGATTTAAAGGTTTTATGAGTGCCATATTAGGTGATTTTGAGTCATGTTCATTTGAAGTTGGTGGATTGGTAGTATAATTAGAATCAACCTCTTCATTTTTTCGTTTGTAGTAAATTAAAGAACCAACCATTGGTATTGAACCACGTCTTTCAGGTTCAAGTAGTAGATCAATGTCATCGAAAGATGTCTTTATCTTTCGTGGAGCACTCAAAAGTTTTTGTTTCAAATCGTTAAGATGTGATTTTTTAAACATTGGATAAGAAGGCTTGTTTATAGCAAAGACTGATTCAGCATGTTCTAATGGAGCAGAGCTGACTTCCTGTTGTGAAGTATTTAAACTCTGTAGGTTTGTATTTGAAGATTTTTTCTTGACAGGCATAGCCTGTTCAGAGAAAACCAAAGATACCCTTCGTTGCATTTTTTGGACAATTGTTTATCGATATAATTGGTGTGCTTTTGATGAATAGTAAAAGTGATGAACTGTCTACAATAAGATATATGCGGATATATGAGAATTGAAAATAAGCAGAGCTAGTAATTAACAAATCAATGCAATACAAGAGACAAAGAATGAAGAAACAAATCGAATATTGTCTAGTGTAAGATATCGGAAAAGAATTGGGTTAAATGAAAAGTTTCACAGGGAGTTGTGGCCTTAACATCACCCGACCTCAACGGAAAATATGGCCGGTCCCCGCCTGATCCGGAGCCCTAAAGACTGAGACGCCCAGTGGCCCATCCCACGAGAGTACTCGCCCACCCCACACAGACTGTGGGGAACCAAGGCTCCAGGCATACGGCTGGACCCGCAACGGAGTGACCGGATCACTACCCAATTGGCCTGACAACGAATCTCCTGGAGCAGTCACCGACTTGTCGGGCACTGGATCACTGTGAAACTGGTGAACTTTGGGTGTGTCAAGTCTGTTTTGGGGGCTGGTGCGCAAATGGGGCTGATGCAAAAATGGGGCTGGTGCATCTGTGGCTGTGGCTGGTGCGTCTGTGGCTGTGGCTGGTGTAGCTATACGGTGCGACTTGAATACTGGTAGAGTTTACGGGCATCAACCACACGAAGATACGTAATCAGTAATTTCTATCTGTATCCAGACTCAGACATCGAAATCATCTATCTGACTATTGGTAATGGTTCATTTAGATAGGGAGACATTTCTGTTCCAGAATTGGACCTCTGATTTGATTTACAACAATGATGCTGATGCAAACGATATTTCCTACAAGGATTCACAGCTGTTTTTATACAATAAATTGACGAATCTACATTTATCTTTACAACCCATTAATTCAGATTATTTTAACAATTCGGATGATGTTGTGTTTGCTCATGACCAACTGATGTCTTTGATCAATCATTTATTCGTAACATATGAAAAATCAAAACACGTTAAAATCCTTTCAGTTAATTTGAACAATCTTTTGGCAAAAACGATTACTTTCAATCTTTCCATAATGATGAAAAATGGACATGAAAAGTTTCAAATTTGTTTGATTGAACTTACCAATAAGCTTATCGATTGTTTATCTCAGAATATTAAAAAATTGTCCATGTCAAAGAATTGGTACTCTTCATTAAAACATCTATCTGTGATCATACTGAAATATATATTCACAAAATTTAATGGTTTCCTAAATAATACAAAGCAAGTTGTTTGTACTACAATCTATAAACTGACTAGTAAGGCAAATGACTCATATAATTCATCAATTGAAAATGGTACCTATATGTCAAATTACTTTTCAGATATGATTCATTTAATCAATATCATTTTAACACATGATAATAGTACTATTACGTTAGATGATAAATTATTTGCAAGATTAATCAAACTTTTCAAATTTGTTACACAGAAAAATACTAATTTGTCTTCATCAAGTTCCAATTATACTTATCCATTAATTGCAATAAATAATGCATTCTCAATTCTTGTGTCACTTTTGAAATCGGACAGATATATGACATCTTTAGTTAGTAAAAAATCAACACTAACAATCGCTAGGTATACAGGTTCAATAAAAGAATATACAAGTTTAATTTTCAGCGCAATGGATACCGATCATAAAAAGCTTAAACTGGGTTTAACAAAACACTTTTCAGACTTACTCATTTTCACGTTTGTTGTCTTTGGCTCTAATAAAAATGATTTGGACTCAACTCTCGATTTTTGTATTGGAATACTTCTTGATGAATATGTTAAGATTTCAACAACATCTAATCAAAAATCTGCCATTGTCGAAACATTAATTCAATTTCTTTCTAAATTAAATCTTTATTATCAGACAAATAGAGTTAAATTCAACAAAGTAACTGATAATATAAATTTTGTTTCCCTAAAATTTTTTGAAATCTTGAGTATCTTATATTCACGGTTGTTTTCTTTTAATCAATCAGTTGGTAAAAAAGCACTTAAATCGGAAACAATAATCTTATTGGATAACAATATCACCATAAACTATGCTATTAAGACCATGAATCATTTGAATATTATTCATAAATTCTTAATTGCAGAAATTGCAAATGACCTTAATAAGCTGATCGTTTTATCTAAGTTAGTTCTAGGTAATTATAACACCGAACCACAGATAAAAATACCTTCACTATCTAATGTAACTGCAACTGATGACTACAACATTTGGTATGCAACAACTTTATTGCAATTCTCTCAACTTTTAATAGATGATTTGAATGAATTCATTTTATCTGACCATGGTAGTTTGGGTGCTGTGACTAGTAATAAAGATATTACAACACAAATTGTTGCTAGAGTTGCAACATTTAGCTGTAATAACAATTTCAGGTTAAGAATTGTTGCCGTTGAAACATTAATCAAACTTTTAAAAATAAAACCAGAGCTAAGTTTCACTATCATGAATAGGGCACTGGTGTCCTTGAATAATTCTCTTGAAGCAAGTGAAAACAATCCAGCAACTTTTAATGATACATATTCTAATGCCTATTTGATTTCTTCCATTGTCTCATTTGTCTCGAAAGATTATATAACTTCAGATTTTGTGCTAACTATATTCACTATGGCATTGAACTTTTTGAAAAAATTTAACACAACTATTGTAGCCAATAACTTATTTGGTTCTAATCAAGGAGTGACTATCTCTAATGTTAATTATGAAAGGCAATTGGTCTCGTGGATGTTATTACTCTCGCTTTTCAATTACGCATCAACGGATAGTAATATTCAATATAGCAACGTTTTCTTACATGACTCCAATCAGTTCATAGTTTTGTGGAAAAATATATTAGCTCATACTTTGACTAATGGATTGATTCAAATTGATTCGAAAAAAAAATCAATTACTAATATCGATGAAATTTTGAAATTATTGGAAATTAAAAATCAATCACTTATATGCATGGTAGGATACGTCAATTATCTCTCATTGAACAGAACTTTATTCACTGATTCATTAATTTCACAACTTAATCAAATACTATCAAAAAGTTATACTTTCATCATTTCAGTTATAACTGAATTACACGATATTCAAATACCGATATCCTTATCTAACTCAATTAATGCAAATAAGTTGAGGATATTTGAAGTTTATTTAAAACTTTTACCGCATCTCAATGTCAAAAATGAAATTAATTCCACAATGCTCATTGAAATTGTGAAAAATTTCTCAGATATCGATAAGTACAGGGATGAATTTGCTGATCCATATGGTAAATATATTCAGAATTCAAAGAAGAAACAACCTTTCAACAAGCTTTCCGAATATATCATATATTCTATTGATAATGGTAGCTATTATGGACTAACTAGTAAATTCAATGAATTTAAGATTGATGAATTAATGATCAAGCATGTTGGACAATTGAGAGTTACTAGCGAAACTTATGATATTGATTTAGTGCCACTTCATAATCACTTTCTTGTGGAATCATCAGCTGTCCAAAGTAACCTTTCAAATGTAACCATATTTGACGATACAACTGAAACAAGGGCCTTTACATGTGTCACACACTCATTATTGCATGATTCATTTCTTTTTCTTTACACAAACTCTCTCTCCCTTGGATACACCGATGAATCTTTATATCCTGTTTCCACTGATATTATGTCTATTGATGCTTCCATTGAGTTGTTTGCCATCACCTTTGCACATCTATCTTCTAAGATTCAGATCTCTGTCCTAGAATCAATCAGAAGTTTTATCTTTTACGAGACCAAGGAGAGTATCAGTCTTGTAACCTCTAATAAAAAGCAAGAAATAGACGAGGATATTTTAAAGCAAGAATTGTCACTTATTTTAAGAAAAAAAGCATCTACAATTAACTCATGTATTGCTATCCACAGTTTATTAATATATATGACTAGATATAACTCTTCTAATCCAAGCAAACTAAGGTTTAAGAAAGAGGTATCTATTTTGATTATTGAAACATTAAAGAATATCACCTTTGAAGATATCTATCTAGTAACTTTGAATTCAGAAAGTATTGGTATATGTGCTTCATTGATTGAAGGTGTTGAATTGCAAGAAGATCTTTTGCATCAACAAGTGACTTTAACTATAAATGCAATTGCAGAAACTGATTCTCCTAAAGTTAGAGCATTCAACATCAAATCATTAGCGTACTTGACAAAATATTCTAATATGATCAATACTTCACGGATCACAAGTACCATTTTTGCATTATTGCAAGATCCGCACCCATTGGTCCACTCTGCTACATTGCAAGCATTAGATATCTTTATGAACGGTAAATCCAATCTTGAAATTTCAGAGAACTTAGCAGCTAAAATCTTAAATAATATGCAAACCATATGGCTCAGTGATTTATTTGGTATTCGTGCAAATACAACAGTTGCATCTAATATTAATTTTAGAGAACATTCAAATTCTCTTAACTGGATGATCAAATGTGTCCGTTCACTAATTAATATTAGTGGACCTATGATTCGTACATGGAATGATAAAATGAAAGTCCAATTAAATCATATGTTATTTAATTTTCAGTATCTTATTGACGTTGATTTTGAAATAAATACTAGAGAGCTTATTAAAATCTTTGAGGAACTTTTGGTGTTTGATAAAACAATCATAAATCTTGAAAATTACAAAACCCTGGCCAGATTATTGATCCTTAATAATTCGAAGGTTGGAGTTTATGGAAAATCATTATCCAACATTCCATTGGACGACGAGTACGACAATGACAACTCTTTCGAAATTTTTCCGTTTACAACAAGCACGAAATTACTAAATATGGCTTTAGAATCTTCATTCCAGTTGTTCAAACTTGAAGATAATCGGCTGATTGATAGGGAGTTTGAGAAACTTTTATGGATTGCTCTTGAACAAGATCCAGATAACGAAATCATTAAAAATATTGTTATAACCTTGATGGAAGATTGTATCGAAGAAAACACCACACAGAGACTTGAGTGGTTTAAAAAGTTGCTCAACTATTTCAATATCAGCAAAACTGAATTGACTGAACCTTTAATGAGTACATTTGCTAAAAGAATTAACAATGTTGGCATGTTTTTTCATGTTACGGAAACTACAAGACCTTCTGCTTCAAAAAACAATGTAGTCAACAATTTGAAGCCATCAGTATCTAGGCCTAGCGACCATGAGGATCTGAACGAAGCAGAAGAAAACCTTACTTCTCAAACAAATAACGTCTCTGGCAAAGTCGGTGGAGACTCCATCAATACTGATGTTGGTGATGATGACGATGAACATCAATATAAGATTCAACCATCAGCTACAGATAATCTGATTCATTTGCTTGATCTCTCAAACCAACAAATTAGCTGGAAATTTAAACTTTTCATCATTGAGTTACTAATCAATTTGCTTTCCTACTGCGAATTTGATGAAACTCTCAAAGCTGAAGTTTCGAAACAAATTACCGAATTTGTTAGAATTGCGTTTGTCTCATCAACTTCAAATTTGATTTCTTTACGGATATCATCATTAAGATTATTAGGTAGTATTATTGAAATTTTTGCTGACACTAGGGATCCTTTGTATCCAGATGTTTCCATTCTTGAGCAACAACAAGCACAAATTGTCAGCACCATTACGCCATCGTTTGATTGTAATTCAACCATTGAATTGGCTGGAGAAGCTATTATTCTATCTTCTAAGTTTATTAGTAGCAATATAACGGATGTTAACAAGTCTGGTAGAATACTAAAAGTGTTGATTACATCTTTGGAAGATTTATCTTCCAGTAACACAGATAAGAAAAATTTAACTATTGGAGAGATTCCAATCTTGACTAACAAATCAGAGAACAAAATCAAAATCTACGTTTTACAGGCGTGGTCTAAACTTTTAATATTGAGTACAGCGGGTGATAATCAAGCACAGGAATTGGCACTTCTGATTAACAAATATGTGAAGCTCTTGATCACACTGTGGGTTTTCACAGTTCGTGAATTTGCAATGATGAAGTATGGTTCTGTCAAAGATGTTCGAATCAGTAAAGACAGTGAAGGGTGGAGTTTAGAACTATTTGAAAACTGTTGGATTGATTTCATTGAATCTATTTGTATTGTCATTGAAAATTCCAATTATTACAACTATTTAGAAGAGATTTTAGGTGATGACATTGGCAAACTTTTCATGACTATTTTTGGTCTATGTATGGAATATCTAACAAAGAGAACAAACAAAAATAACATAAAGTATGATCATGATGATATCAGGATTTTCTCCTCTTTAAAGAGACTTTTTAAACTAGACTTATCTGTCAAAATCCTATTCAATGATTACATTTTTACAGAATTTATTGATGTGATCAACAAGTTAATTGTTTTATCATCTGAATCAAACTCGGTGGATGTTTTAATGAATGCAAGCGATTTCTTGAAGGATGCATATCTTGCCTATTTTGAGGATTTGAAGGCAGACACTTCTGAATTTTCGAATAAGCCAATGGAAGATGTATACGCTGATTTTGATAAATTGTTTGAGTTGATACGGTTGAATGTTAAAATGGTCACAATGAAACTTACATTTTTGAAACATAAGGAAATATCCAACTTTTCAGTCAAGTTGGAACCAGCAGATTGTTTATTAATAAGAAAATGTTTCTCGGCATTTATTGAAATGAGTAATAAACTACCAACTGCAATTCAAAACGATCTATTTTCCTGTCTGATGTACATGTTTGTTTTAATACACGAACTCAGACACCAACAATTGGCAACGGTTTTGCTACCTGTTTTCCAAAAGGCATTGATTGAATATAAATCATTGCAAATTTCACGTGAAGAAACCAATGTGTTG
This sequence comes from Pichia pseudocactophila, assembly GCA_039700735.1. NCBI lineage: Eukaryota > Fungi > Ascomycota > Pichiomycetes > Pichiales > Pichiaceae > Pichia > Pichia pseudocactophila. Next base: position 28,605 of record JBBJZV010000095.1, read on the forward strand.
AAGTTATTCAAGATGTTCAAAATATCTTCAAAGCCAACAAAAGAGGATCAACTTTTAACATTCATTATTATCAAGACAGTTCCGGATATAGTGCTAGATGAATCTGATATTAAGAAAATCAACAATATGATTCTTGATGGTTTAACTTCAAAAGATTCCACATTAATTTCACTCTCTGTACAAACTGTGAAATCTGTTATTGACAATCTGGCTTATCCTAATAGCAACAGTTGTTTCATTATTCGTGATTTGATACCTTTGTTGATATCTGCGATTTCTAATCCAAATATTCAACTAAAGGAACCAAGACTTGTAGTAGAAATATTTATTTCTTTGATCAAAGTACTCGTTAAACTAGGTGACGAAGTAAAATTGGAATCAGCATACAAGTTAACTATTCCAATTTTAATGTTTTTCCACAAAAAATTTGGCTACGAATCGTACGTCAGTGACAGAATTGTTGAGCTGATTAGTATCAATCCTGTCATCTTCAAGAAAGTTGTACAAATTTCCGATGACGCATTGAAAACTCACATCAAATCATTAGTTAACACTGAATCTGAACCTGAATCGACAGATACAACAACGTCACATATTCAACTCAGAACATTTGTTTGAGTCATATTTATAGAGAAAAATAGGAGACGATTATTTTATAATTACGTAAAACAAATTAAATACAAATTTTAAAAAGTAAAGTTGATTATTTCCTCTTTGAAACGCAGAATTTGTTATGTTCTATCTTACCAATAATATTTGGATAACTCTGTAGCAGATGATCTTCAATTTGATGTAATTTGATGTAAATATTATCGTACATAGTACGGCCATCGGCAATAATACCTGACATTTCCATAAGTTTTCTTTGAAGTTCAATAGTTGTTAAATCTTCTTGTAAATTTAACCATGGCTTCTTAACATAAGTATCAAGAAAGTTTTTAATATTGAGTACTCTTTCAATACCGAAAGAATTATCAACATCAATCATATCTACACAGTAAAGAATTTCAAAATCATTCAATGATGTTTGATCTTCATGTGAAGTTGGTTTATTGATATCAATAAAGTAATCACATTGATTGATATTAGAGACAACAAAATCTGGGTTGAATTTATTTTCATTGTTAAATTGGGAAGATTGAAAACTTGTTGAGAGACTCAAGTTTTCAAAAGTTGGAGATTGTGGTTCCATAAAATCACCTGGTAACATACCATCAAAGCTTGACCTTGTGAATTTTAAACGCTGATTATCATTGAGAAAAAATGATGATGGGTAATGATACCATTCTCTGCCGATACAAATATTTTCAATCAATGGTGATGTCTTGTTTTCAATCAAAGAAGTTTGAATGTTAAGATATTTGAAAACTTCGGTAGGAGCCGAATAATTGTTATTCAAATTGTTGATTCTCGTTAAAAATAATACAGGTGTAAGAATGATGACAAATGCATTGAATATTTTTTTGAGGAATTTCAAATAGGAGTTACGCTTAAAAGTTTCACAAGACATGAATTGAGCAAATGAGATGGATAGCAAGTGATAAACTGGATACATAAATCTTTCTTCCTTGTGTGGTTGGAAAGAGAAGATAGCAATCCAGAGTAACAATGGAATTTTGTAAATAACTAATTGATATTTATTTGACAAAGTGAAAAAGTTGGCGATTGCAATGATAAAGAAGACATGAAAATTAAGGAGAAGATTTTTAAAATACCAATTCCAAGATTCAATACCGAATATTTGTGGGCCAGTAAATTCAGATGAGTTGAAAATATTGTATAAAACAATATTAATTGAAACAAATGTAGATTTTTTATAGAATAAGGAATCGAATTGTGTAATGAAAAATGGAATGAAAAATAAACAACTCAATCCTGCTAATATGTAAACAGACAATGCCTTAAAACCATTGTAATCATTCTTCAAAATTGATTTAGGAGAAGTGAATAATGTCTTGATTAAAATATATGATAAGAATGGAACAATCAAAGCCATTGCAAAGGGCCATGCTAAGAAACCTGGAATTGCAATTGTAAGAATTGCTAAAGTATAATATTTGTTAATCAAAGGGATTGAAATTCTGTATAAGTTCAATAAAGTATTTGTACGTGGGGCCAAAGTATCTAAATCATCAGTTTCCTTCAATTGATTAGATTTAATTTCCAAATTTAAAAGTTCAGAATCAATTGATGTTATGAGTTTCTCTGTGTTAAAATAGTGAATAATAAAATTTGTTGACAAAATTCCTAATAATAAAGCATAACTTGATGGAAGAATACTAATTGAAGCTTGATACATTCCTGGAGAGAGTATTTGAGCTAATAAAAACCAGTTTTGAATGGATTTATTTAAAAATTTCAAAGATTTTGAAAGTTTAATTTCAGAAAATGTGAAAAGAATAGCCATTATAACTCTAATTGTGTAAAAGAACGTATAAGATGGGAATGAAAAGTTTCTAAAGAGCAATTGGACAAGTTTTAATGGATAGATTAAAACGCTAAACTGACAAAGATAAGCATAAGATCTGATTGCAAATTCTGGAGAGTATTCCCAGGTTTGTTTACCGAAGAACCTTGTTAAAAAATTTAGCGGTTCCCAATAATTGAAAACTTCATCGCAATCAGGTATAATTGCATAAAATGCTGCATGAAGACGTGTAATCACTAATACTGTATACAGTAAGTACTGTAACATTTTGCACTTAGAAATTGATATTCAACAAGGTATAGATAATAGTTATAGTTAAATGTAAACCAACATAGAACATTAAGATCTAAATTGGGACGACAATGCACACGCGCCGCGGGTAGAAACTAATTTGTCAGTCTGGGATCTGTTACTGAATTGTATTACGTAAGGGAGAAGATAGTGATGAAGCTAAAGGGAAGTGAAATGATGATTTACTTTATGAAATATTTTGCAAATGCTACATTATGAAAGTAAAGTTAAGAGTAACTACTAATGTTAGTCCAAAGTGAGTATAAGTGATCACTGAAGATAAAATAATATTATTCAACTGTATTGGGTGAGTAATTTCATAGTGCATTTTAACGGCAAGGATTCTGTATTTTAACTTTAGCTTATGAATAAATAGAAGAAATATATACATCATTTATAAAAGATGGATGGTATGGAATGAAATGAATGAATGAATGGATGAAGAGTTTTTTTTAAAAAAATTAGTCGTATCTGTCTTTGGAGTTAGCATTCCAGAAAAGACCGTTCTTATCGAGTTGTTTACCAACCAAAACAGTATGTGGAGGATGGAATTCGTTTTTGTCAGAATATGTGTTCTTAACTTCCCACCATGGAACATCTTTCATAATTTCAGCTTCTCTGTTATAGTAAGCTAAAGATCTTCTAAGCACATCTCTGTCTTGTTCAGCTTGTAAAAGTGGTAAAAGGTTGATTCTAGCATGTAATTTCTCTCTCGATAATTCAATTTGTTCTCTGTTACCTTGAATAAGTTTATAAAAACCGTAAGAGGACATTCCAATGAGGAGACCAAACCAGATCGATGGTCTGAAACCTCTAGAAGGGAGGTTTCTCTTCCATTGGATTTTTTCGTAACCTTGAGATGGTGGAAGATCTTGGTGGTGTGCCATCGTTCGTGTTGCGTATAGCTTGAGAATCAATGTAGTATGTGTTCTAAGCGTTTGAGTGAAGACTGTGATTTGCTGGAGCGAGAGGAAAAGCTCGAATTTCGTTTTTCGAGCTTGCCCGAATTTTGGGGGTTTTCAGGTCGGTCGACGTGTGGCTTGAGGAGAAGACGGTGTTGCTGATGGTGTTGCTGATGGTGTAGGTGTTGCTCTTACCCCTGTTGTTGCCGTATGACAGTCAAGATAACGAGCAGGGAGCAGGCGGAAGCGCTGCTGGACAAGTACAGTACTTTCCTATTTGATTGTGATGGAGTTATTTGGATAGGGAACCAGGTGCTTCCTCATGTGCGTGAAACTATCAAGCTGCTCCAAGATAAGGGTAAAAAGCCAATTTTCGTTTCTAATAACTCTACAAAGGCAAGGAGTGAATATATTTCAAAACTTCAAGGTCTTGGGATTGATGGTGTTGATGTTAGTCAAATTATCAATTCCGCATATTCTACTGCTATTTACATTCATGAAGTTCTTAAATTACCTAGTAATAAGAAAATCCATGTTTTAGGTAAGGAAGGTTTATGTAATGAGCTGAGGTTGTTTGGGTATGAAGTTATTAGTTATGATTTCCTTGTTAATAATGGTGCTGAAATTACAATGGATAATATTACAACATTTGTTGATCCTCATGTTGGATGTGTTGTTGTTGGACTTGATTTTGATGTTACTTATTTAAAATTGGGACTAACATTACAGTATCTTTTGAACAAAGAGATTCCATTTATAGCTACAAATATTGATTCAACTTTCCCCTATGGTAAAACTAGATTACCAGGTGCAGGATCTATAGTTGAAACGGTTTCATTTGCGAGTGGGAGACAACCTGATGCTATTTGTGGTAAACCAAACAATGGTATGATGGATTCAATTCTTGTACATCATCAATTAGATAAAAGTAAAACTATTATGGTAGGAGATAGACTTAACACAGATATGAAATTTGGTAATGTTAACGGAATTGATACATTACTTGTTCTTACAGGTATTGAACCTGAATCTGCAGTTGTAAATGGACATGACGATGTTACTTACTTTGCAAATAAGCTAGGTGATTTATATGAATTGACTATGTAGAATAATTGACGTAATATTCCTTAATTTTTTTTTTTATCCAAACATCGACGCGGTGTACGAATTGTTGTGTAAATATTAAGGAGAAGGAGGTCTGCGAACATCACATTGTGTCAGGTCACATTGATAATACAAACCCTAAAATATATATAAATATACACCAACTTTACTACATACATAGACCTAATTATCTGAATAATCCATCCTTCTCTTACATGAAGATGAGTGTGACACAAGAGACATTAGAAGCATCAGATTTGATCAATTGGACTATTTTCCAAGAACTTTTATTAATGGATGAAGATGAGGAAGGTTTTGCATTGTCATTAGTTGAAACATTTGTTCAACAATGTAATGAAACTTTCAATAAAATTGAAGAATTAATTAATAATAAAGAAGCTTATAGTGAGGAAAAATTAGCAGAGTTATCGGGACTTGGGCATTATATTAAAGGATCAGCTGCAGCGTTAGGATTACAAAAGGTACAAGATGAGTGTGAAAGAATCCAAAATTATGGTAAAAAGGATTCAAGTTTTGATAATTTTGAACTTGCCGCTAAGGCAACGACAATAGCCGATTGGTTTAACTGTTGTAATGAAGCTTACAAAAAGGTACGCGTGTATTTTGATGAAAGCAAAGAACTTCTGGCAAAGTACTTTGAAACGGAACTTTAATATTGATGTATAGTTTCCCATTCCTTGTTGAATTTATATATGTATAACAACTAAATAATAGTATTACGATTTGGGGTTTTCATCAAGCGGCTTTGCAATTGGTAAAGCACATTTAATTAAACAAAATAATATACAGTGTAGAGATTGGAATTGTGTTTGTGTTTGTGTTTGTGTTTGTTGCGCAATCAGTTGTCGCCCTTGGTGTTGCGCTCGATGGCAGCGTAAAGCACCGTGAGGCCAATAGCGAGCATACCAAAGAAGGTTGTGGCCGTGCTGAGTTCTGTGTCGGTGATCATTATCGGCGAGAGGCTCTGTCTGTTTGTCAATGTGAGGAGTGTGTCATCAATGTCTGTGTGAAGAGAGGGTTTGTCAGGTGTCCTCCAGCGGCTGGGCTCGAGGCTGGTCCTGTGGCCGTCGACCGACGCAGAGGGGAAGAGGAGGCTCGTTTTCTTATTGTGGTGGAGGCTCGTTTTCTTATTGTGGTGGTGGAGGCTCGTCATCAACTCGGGCGGGCGGGCGTTCCCGAGGGGGAAATTTTTATTCTTCACAGTGCGAAATTGTCAAATCGGCGTGCAGCTATTGTCGCGGTAGCATTCTGTCATGCAAATTGCATCAATCGATAGTGTAATCGTTTCAACTAGCTGAAATATTTCAGTTTGCCTAATTCATAATCATCTCGACACTTTTTTCCTTTAATTTGGTGTTAATTGATGTTTAGCTCTTTGGCAAAACTATTACCCTTTTCTACACGTTCTTTCTCTACTTCTATAATGGCTGCAAGAAAACTCACTTTCATTCCTGGTCCTATCGAATTCTCCGATAATGTCTTGAAGGCAATGTCAACACCTTCTCAAGCACATACTTCTCCTGAATTTGTCAAAGTTTTCCAAGATACTTTGACTAAAACTAGAAAATTATTCAACTCTACTACTGCATCAAATTCTCAACCTTTCATTTTATCCGGTTCAGGTACATTAGGTTGGGATTTATGCGGTTCAAATTTTGTTGAAAGAAATGATAATATTCTCGTTTTATCTACTGGTTTCTTCTCTGATTCTTTTGCTAATTGTTTAAAAGTTTACAGTGATAATGTTGATGTTTTAGAAGCTCCAAAATTTGGTGATAGTACTGATTTATCTGCACTTAAATCTAAATTAGATTCTAAAAAATATAACCTAATTACAATCACTCAAACAGATACTTCTTCTGGTGTTTTATCAGATGTTAAAACTATTTCTCAAATCATCAAAGAAAAAAATCCTGATGCTTTGATTGTTGTTGATGCTGTCTGTGCAACTGCTTGTGAAAATTTAGAATTCGATAATTGGGGGATCGATTTCGTTTTAACTGCTTCTCAAAAAGCTGTTGGTGTTCCAGCTGGTTTATCTATTTCAATTGCTTCATCTAGAGCAATTGAAAAAGCTCTATCAAAGGAGAAACCAACTACTTTTTTCACTGATATGAAAAGATGGATTCCAATTATGAAAGCTTATGAAGCTGGTTCAGGCGCTTATTTTGCAACACCAGCTGTTCAACTTGTTCATGCTTTAAATGTCTCACTTGATGAAATCTTATCACAAAATGGTACAATCGAGGAAAGAATTGAAGCTCATAAAATTGCTTCAAATGATTTCAAATCTAAATTAATCAATGAATTAGGTTTACAATTAGTTCCAAATTCTTTAGATATTGCAGCTCATGGTTTATCCGTTGTTTATTACCCTGAAGGAATTACCGCAGGTGCTTTATTAACTAAAATGGCTGAAAATGGCTTCACCATTGCTGGTGGTATCTATAAAGATTACAAGGATAAATATTTTAGAATTGGTCACATGGGTGTATCTGCTGTTGGTGAAAGAAAGCAAGAATTAAACCAATGTTTTGAAGCTCTTAAATTATCATTATCTCAATTAGGTTATGAAAAGAAATAATCTATCATATTTACATTTATTTATTCTTCCACATAAATTATTCAAACTAATTTAAAATCCTTTTAACTTTAAATTCTTTCAAATTTGGCATATCATATTTTTGTAAAAAAGTTGAAACTTCTCCCAATGTAAAATTTGGATATGTATAAAGTAATTCTTCAATTCTTGGTTCAAATGTTGCTAATAATTCAGGATAAACAGCCATACCCTTCAAAATAGCCATTAATAAAAATGCTGTCTTATATGGATTTTCACATTTTGGTATTGATTTTTCAATGCTTTCTTGTAAATGTTCAACATATGTGAGATATGGTAAAAATCCTTTACTTAAATAATCTTCTCTACCTTCATGAGAATTCAATAAGTCAATCAATAATTTTATTTGAAATGAAACATTTTGACCATTTGCGATAACATCAAGTAAATCATAACTTGTCATTTTTAATGTCTCTGCTCTTTCTCTAATATAATCATTATCTACACAATAACCTAATATCCATTCCATCATTTTTTGATCCATAACATCATAATACCTAATATAATCTGATTCAAGTAACCTTTTATTACCTGTATAAATAAACCATGATTTCGGTACAGAATCTCCACGACTCCTTCTAAACATAATTAAATTACTTAAATAATCATATTTGGAAAGTCGAATTTGTTCAATTAACTCTTCTCGTACAACTTTAAATGAAAAATGATTATAAAATCTAATATTGAATTCTTGATCTAATTCATCTGGTTCCATCTCCAATGGGGCTAAATATTCCATATAATATCTATTTTCACAATGATTATCAATAAATTGAATACAATCTTTCAAATACCGTAAATCATCAGTATAAATATTAAATTCCCATATTTCTCCAACTTGTGGCCTAGTATACTTCATGCGTGTCTCAAGCATACTCCGTAATGTATTAATATCATCAGGTAATTGTAATTCACTATCATTTATACGTGATTGTGGTGGTGTCTGTATTTGATTTTGTAACATTTGTCCTTTTCGACGAATAACAGTATGTTCGTTTGATAATTCATCAGGTGTTTTCTCATTTCGATTATCTAAACCCAACATACTCAATTGAGAATTCAATGATTCAGTAAAATATGACATTTCAACCTACTTGTCAAATTGCATTAAACAGATGTTATCATGTTAAATATTGATCTTGAATTTTTTAATCTAAATCCGAAATTAACTCCTTCGCTAATAATCAAATCTTATTAATTCGAAGCGTTGAGACCGATTATACAATGATATAAATGTAAAGTGTAAATGTAAAAAATCATTAAAACAAGATGAACAAAAGTTATTATGGAAATTTATTAATTGTTTAGTTGCAAAAAAAATGTTGAAAAATTAATCAACTCAACAAATAACTCTAAACCATAACATTAGCACAGTGTTCAAGAAATTAAGTAGATAATGGGAATTCACCAGCCCATTCAGAGATTTCCTTCTTTAAAGCAGCTAATTCATCAGAACCTTCAGAAATAGTCTTCTTGAAATCCTTTAATTTGTTTGCCTCAATTGGTAATTCAGATTGAACTTTCTTTGCATATTTAACAGCAGTATCAATATATGCAACAATTTGAGCGAAATCTTGTTCAGATGCACCTCTAGTAGTCATTGCTGGTGCACCAATTCTAACACCACCTGGAACTAAAGCAGATTTATCACCTGGAATGGAGTTTTTATTTAATGCAATATTGATCTTTTCACAAACTGCTTCAACTCTAGCACCATCAATACCCTTATCTTTCAAAGAAACTAATACCATATGAGAATCAGTACCATCAGAGACTAAAGTGTAACCCTTTGCCTTGAATTCATTTTCTAAAACCTTTGCATTCTTTAAAACTTGTTCTTGATATTCTCTAAATTCTGGAGTTGCTGCTTGCTTTAAAGCAGTAGCTAAAGCAGAAATTGTATGGTTATGTGGACCACCTTGATGACCTGGGAAAACGGAAAAGTTAATTGGGTTTTCTAAATCATAGTAAATTTCCTTACCAGTTTTTGGGTTGACAGATCTAACACCCTTTCTGAAGAAGATCATTGCACCTCTTGGACCTCTTAAAGATTTATGAGTGGTAGTAGTAACGATATCTGCATATTCAAATGGAGATGGAATAACACCTGCTGCAATTAAACCAGAGATATGAGCCATATCAACGACTAAGTATGCACCAACTTTATCTGCAATTTCTCTCATTCTCTTGTAATCGATTAATCTACAGTAAGCAGAAGTACCAGCAACTAAAGTCTTTGGTCTGAAAAGAATAGCAGTTTTTTCTAATTGATCGTAATCAATCAAGCCAGTAGCTAAATCAACTCTGTATGGCATGGTTTCAAAATAAGTGGAAACAGCAGAAATTTTTCTGGTATCAGTTTGGTAACCGTGAGATAAATGACCACCATGAGGTAAATCAAGACCCATTAATCTATCATGTGGCTTCATAATTGCTTGATAGACTTCTAAGTTAGCTGGGGAACCAGATAATGATTGAACATTAACACCCCACTTTTCTGGGTCTAAATGGAAAGCTTTTAAAGCTCTTGCTTGACATAATAATTCGATTCTATCGATATGTTCATTACCACCATAATATCTTGCACCTGGGTAACCTTCAGAATACTTGTTACACATTGGAGTTCCTAAAGCATCGAAAACTGCAGTAGATGTAAAGTTTTCAGAAGCAATTAAATCAATAGAATGCTTTTGTCTGTCAATTTCATCTTCAATAATTTGAGCCACTTCAGGGTCTGTTTCCTTTAAATGGCCAGAGACCATTGCTCTGTGGGAAGCGGATAATGCATCGTGAGACATGTTTAGTATGTGTTGATAACTTAAAACTACTTTAAGATAATTTAGAGTAAAGTAATATAAGAATTACTTGAATCCACTTTTAAATATAATTGAAACAACGCTCTCAAATTTATGACATGTGCAAACAACTCGAGACTAAAAAAAATTGGATTATTTTATCGAACTAGTTAATTTTTTTGCGGGAGAAGTCAATTTTTGAAAGCTGAGTACTATTTAATTACAGGAGGCTCAACCTTTTACGCCAATTTGCAACCGACAAGACAAAGGAAAGCAGCAGTATATAAAAAATTAGTTATTGAAAGACAATCATATATTTTATAGTTTGATTTAATAGTTTATAAGATTAAATTTTGAAAAGATACGATACAGTATACATAAAATGAGTAAAGTACTTAACGGTAAGATTTTTGGAATCTTGCTCTTGCACCACGACCACCGAACTTCTTTGGTTCCATTCTTCTTGCATCTGCAATTAATAAGGTTCTGTCGTAAGCAGCAAAGACCTTCTTTAATTCGTTCTTGGAAGCTTCATCGACGTATTTAGCAGTGTAAGCAATTAAACCCTTTGCAATTGCTTGTCTGATAGCGTAAACTTGAGAAACGTGACCACCACCAGTAACCTTGATTCTGATGTCTAAACCAGCAAACTTATCTAAACCAACTAATAATAATGGTTCGTAGACCTTGTGTCTTAAGATTTCTGGTTCAACAAGTGTGATTGGGCAACCGTTGACCTTGATTAAACCCTTACCTTGTTTAACGTGTGCAACAGCAGTTGCGTTCTTCTTCTTACCGAAAGTCTGTAAAACAAAAGAAAAAATATAGTTAGTATACTGTTGGAAGTGATAAATGGTATAATGAGTATTTGCTTAGTGTTTGATTTTGATGATATTACTAAATGTGATCATTGAAAATGTATTGATACTGATATAAATTTCCAATAGTTGAAGTGAATTATGGTTTCAGTGACTGGCAAAATGGTTTTAACGTATATTATTCAATACACAAGTTTCTATTTCATGGAATCGGCTTGACAACTCTTGTAGTAAAACAATTCAGTTCCTCATTAAATTATTTCAAAATCTTTATCTTATCATTAAATCAATAACAGCAACTCATTTATTCATAGTTTAGATACATACTTGGACAGATGGGATGACGATCTTGGTGTTTTCGACAGCAGACATGGCGTTTGATCTTCGTAGCTGATGTACTATGTTATTGTACCCCCAGGCACTGGTGAAATATTGCAAAATCTTTACACACACCTCCTCCTCCTCAGAGAGCGAGCGACGCCCTCTGTCGCGCCGGGGCTCTCGCAACCGCACTTGGCAAGCCACGCAGTGGTGCGCGGGTGTGTTTGCCCTTTCTGGCCATGTGTGACTGCGTTTTCCCGCTCTGTGCGGTGCCGCGGGGTCGCTGCTGAGAGAGGAAGGAGGGGCGAGTCGGAGACGCGCAGAGCGCGGAACCCACTGTGGACCATTCGGTCTGGGCTACTGTTTTTTCACAGTGAGGACTGAATATTGCATCAAAAATCTAAAATTAAAGATTGACCTTCAGTTTTTGGTTTCCTATAACAGACAACAACAATGGGTATGTGTGATGAATACAGCAAGAGATCGTTTATTTGATATATTGGAAAGTATAAGAAGATTGATATAATATCAAATGAAAAGAAATAACTATTAATTATTCCAACAAGGATTTTATCATCATTTAATAAATATCATGTAACTAGACAATACTGCAATAGAAAGAAGTATTAGACTTAATTAGGTTAATACGTGGCCATTTTTCTTAAACATTATTATACACTAAGATTTCAACAATATGTTCAACATTTAGAGAAAAATTTTGACAATATGTTACTAAAGGCGATCTTTTACCATTAGATGCTAAAATTTTCAAGATCAAATTACTAACAAATCAAACATTTTACAGCTATTCACAAGAACCTTCCAATTCTTAAGAACCACTTCAGAAAGCACTGGCAAGAAAGAGTCAGAGTTCATCTTGACCAAGCAGGTAAGAAGGTCTCTAGAAGAAACGCAAGAGCAGCAAAGTCTGCAAAGGTTGCACCAAAGCCAGTTGATTTATTAAGACCAATTGTTAGATGTCCAACCATCAAGTACAACAGAAAGGTTAGAGCAGGTAAGGGTTTCACCGTTGCTGAATTAAAGGCTGTTGGTTACTCTCCAAAATATGCAAGAACCGTTGGTATTGCAGTTGATCCAAGAAGAGTTAACAGATCTGTTGAAGCTTTCGAACTTAACGTTGCTAGATTACAAAAGTACAAGGAATCTCTTATTATCTTTGACAAGAACACCAAGCCATCTGGTGAACAAGTTAACGCTGCTGTTGCATTCCCAGTTGAACAACCAGCTGTTGATGTTGCACCAAGAGCTGTTGTTGTTCCAGAACAAACTGCTTACAGAACTTTAAGATTAGCAAGATCTGAAAAGAGATATGCTGGTGTTAGAGCAAAGAGAGCTGCAGAAAGAGCTGAAGCTGAAGCAGATAAGAAGAAATAAATTAAATAACCCATTTGTGTTTAAATTATCATTCTATCTAAACTATATCTACTAATCTAATAAATTGGAAAACTATACATGTATATCATCGTTTTTATAAAACTTCAAATTAACGTTTGAACCCAATTCGAATAATTTTTACATTGAATTTTCAATTTAGCATATATTAATTATTGGAAATTTTTATAATATTAGATTATACAGAAGAATTTATACTTAATAAATTAAAAAGTATTAACTAACCTAATCGAATAAACCGAAACCCATGTCATCATCGGATTCTTCCTTTTCTTCAACTTCTTCTTCAGCTGCTTCTTCAGAACCTGCTGCTGCGGAAGCAGAAGCACCGGATGCAGCTGCTGGAGCAGAAGAAACATCGAAACTGAATAATAAAGATTGTAAATCCTTACCTTCTAAAGCCTTTGCAAAGATTTGACCCCAGATACCGTCAATTTCAATGTTTGCACCTTGAACTAACTTTAATAAGTTTTCAGAGGAAACTTCTAATTCAGAATCAGCTAAGATGATTGCTGCGTAAGATAATGCGGATTCAGTAGACATATTTGATGTTTGGAATAATCACTCTTTAAGCAAATCGGGTTGCAGACTAGTCCTTGTAAAATGAGAGGGAAATATAAAAGGTTATAATCACCAACTTCTGAAAGAGTTGAAAATATTGCCCAAAATTGAAGATTCCGCAGTAACGAAACGATCAAATTCGCTAAATTTGAAAAATCCTCCAAAATCATTAGGGTTAATTCCTAATTCGGAAGTGGGTTACAAAAACACAAATCTCACGTGACTGAGAATGAAGTCTATTCCCTAGATCTGAAAAGGGATTACATTTACGTAATTAGCTTTAATGTTCTTTAAATAAAAGGCTATTAAATAAATTTAAATAAAAATATGCTATATAACAGTGATTGGGAAATGCATAAGAGCTTTGTTTTTTGCCTTCTTAGCAGTTAATTCTATACCAAGCTCATAACCTCTAGCCAAATAACATTGTTGAAATGAAGGTAAAATACAGTAAGTGTGTAGTTTCTCATTTTTGTTATCGAACAATAAAGGTATCTGAAACTCACATTCATAGTTTTGTGAGGTTTCGTTAAATGTCCACTGATTTGACAAGTCAATTGTTTGTGATTCAAAAATTTTCTTGACTGTTACTTTAGTACAGTTCAGTCTAGCTAAACCATTAATTTTATTGAATATGCCTCTAGGCATTGAATTATCAAGATCTTTTAATACATCAACCGTTTGTTGATAATAAAAAGAAAATTTTTTCTTTAAAAGGTCAAGTTGCTGATCCTCCATGCCTCCATGAAACACAAAATTATTGTCAAATGATATAGGTATAGGATAAGGTGATTGAATATTATGAACTCTCAATATTGGTGTGAAAGTTAGAGATGATGGTAACGTAATTTTAGAATGTCTCTTAGAAAGTGGTGGTTTGAAGACAACATTAACAAATATTTTTTCAGTATCTGTATCAGCTAAAATTGAATCTCGTGATAAAGCAGGTGACATTGCAGGTGCTAAAGTTAAAGTTGACAATGAAGTTGATGATATGTTTGATTTTAATTGTTCAGATGAGTCATTATGAAGATTTTTACTAGCTTGTTTTAAAGCTTTAGGTTTCAATGAACGAATTTGCATACTCTTGTGAATACTTACATTGACCTTCATGTCACCTTCAATTTTACTAAAAAAATCTTTAACAAATGTGAGAGTATTAGTTCTTGTATATCCGAAATCATCCATAGATTGAGTTTTCATATCCTTCAAAGTTGGTATTGTGTCATTCGAATTGGACAATTGTGCAATTTTTTTATCGCCTAAACCGCAAGAAGAATATATAATTTCATCTTGTTTTCTTGGATCGGTAACACCAGCTTGCTTCAAATTCTTCCGCTCCAGAAGTTCAGTCAAATTATCAGTAACAATTTTTTCTACAATTTTGATCTGTTGATCTGTTGACAATTCTCCATAAGAGTTTTGAAAAGCACTTTCGAGGTTTTTATAAGTTTCAACTCGAAAATAGTACTCAGATGTTTTCAATGAAATAAAATCATACTCATGATTAGTCTCTGTGTTGTAATATTTCTTGTATGTATCCAACTTCCTTCCAATGAACTGTACATTTATGAAGTATGAAATGGATTGACCATCAGTGGCATAATCAGATGTCTTTATTGGTGATCCATATCTATCTAATCTACCGTAACCAACATAAGGATTAATTTTGATCAATTTAGTCATGTTGTTAACAGCATTGTTGTCTATACCAAATGAGGGTGGTAACTCAAGGTGTAAGGGTAGTTCATCTGAGCATGCAGTATCAAGTAGATAATGAGGAAGTTTGAACGTGAAGATCTTTTTGTGAATACGACCTGTTTTGATTAATCTGTCGTTCTCAAATCCCACTAAAGTGTGATCTACGGGGTCTTTCAAAGTTTCTAGAGTAACATTCTGAGACTTCATATCAATGCAACCATAATGAAAGCACGCACTTAAATCAAAAGTTGTTAAAAATTTCTTCTTGATAGTCTTTTCCGGTATGGATGGATGATGAATCGTTAATTCACCTTCCAACGAAACTAATAGCATTTCAAATGGAATATCTTCTTTCGATTTATTTTCTACAAGGAAATAACCACAAACAGTTTCTCCTGGTTTATATTGTCTCAATGGGTTTTCTCTTTCTGGTTTACTCCCTACTTTTGGAACAGATTTAGTAAGAACTATCTGAATACTAATTGGTAGTGCAATTTTTTGAAATTTATCAAAATTGTTCAGTAAGATTAGATTTGGGTTTGCTGTAGGATCAACAAAGTTATTTGGATCTCCAGGGGGGAAGATATGATCGGATTCTGCAGTTGATGAAAAAGAAGCCCTATGTCTCACATTTGAAGCATCATAGTTTGGAGGTTGATCTAAAGATGTCAAATTCTCTGTGTCAAAGATCGTTCTATTGAACATATAATTATGCATCTCAAAAGAAGGTAACACATCTTCTAAGATTGTTCCTGTATCATCGTCGGTATCACTTGATGGAGTCTTATCTATCACCTCATAAGCCATAGTTGGTGATTGAGGATAAAAAAAATATCAAATAAGTATTGATATTGGTTATCTTCATCATAAATACTGTTTATATGTCACATTTTCTGGAAATTAACTATCAATCGTTAAACCGGTCTAATAAAAAATTATGACACATTTTGGCCTCGGCGCGAATGAATTGAAATCAGCTTGCCGAAATTCCTGTTATTATTGCTTAACACACAAATTTCCCTCATCCTAAGTAGATCCATCCAGACAATTTGCTTGTCCAACACAGTACATTATACGGCAAAGCACGGTAAAGCACGGCACAATACCAATGAAATTCATTCAATCAATTGCATTCATCAATTGAAGTACCTGTTAGCCCTTTCCAACAAACACATTTATTTATAGACAAGAGGAATATACACTCTCGAACCAGAGAGATCAATCAATGCTCCAGGAAACACTTTGAGTTTCGACTATTACCGAATTTAGGGCACCTACTACATGATTAGGAGGCTCAGCTGTTGCCGAGAGTAATAAATTTAATCTCGGCTCGCGTCCAATTTCCCAATGCGGAAACCAGGAACGACCCATAGTGCTTTGCTATCTCCAAAAAGGGTAAAGATAAGCCTGATCTATTCTATCTGTATCTTTTATGTTAAGCTAATCGTGCAGAAACAAGAAGTTCTAAATGCTATATAAGCATCCTAGTTTCCTGGTGTTTAGGGAATATTTTTACAAACTTCTTCTAGCAAGCAACAAAGCTACAACAACTTTATAAAAACAAATTCAAAATGGCTATGAAATTTCAACCAGCAACTCACCCATACTTTGCAGACTGTCCACCACCAATTCCAGCACCTGGTAACAATTCTTGGTTAGGTGATGTTTTGAGTTCTGATGCTCCAGATGACAAAAAGATCACTGGTGGTTTCTACAAACAAGGGCCAGGAGAACCACTAGTTTTCACTTACGGCTATGATGAACTAAAAGTTTGTTTAGAAGTTAAGGGTAAGTTTACTGTTAGTGACTCTGAGGGCAACAGTTACACTGTTACCCCAGGTTGTACTTTATTTTTCCCAAAGGATTCCACCATTACCTTCAAAGTTGAAGGTACTGATGAAGTTCCTGAATCTGAAGCTTATGCGCTAAACTTTTTTGTTGGTTTGAGACCACCTTTATAATTTTTGTTTATTCAAATATAGTGTTATAGATTAACCCAATTTTTATCAACATGAATGAATCATCAAATAAGGTAACCGTTTTTGGAAGGAGCTTGTAGCTAATTAAATTTTAGCGAACAAAATTTTGTGTGCATTGTGTGATAGAATATAAAAATATCTTCGAACCAAGGTAGACACATGCTGAAACTGACAGCCTGTTGGGTAAAGAAAACAAAACAGCAGATATCCCTTCAAAGTATATTTGAGATTCTACAAGTATGGAAAACCAAAACTCAAGTTTTATATCGTTGACACAGCTAGCTCGATTGAAATGCATCAATAATGCCCATTTGATAAATGATATAGGATCTACTCCGTATCATTTAATTGAACCGATTTTAGTCAAGAAAACAGCTAAGTCTCTCAAACAAATTGAAGAGAAATCACCACATGTAATAGCAGATTCTGAACGGTTATGGAAATCGCTGATAAGCCGAGATTTTCCTGATCGGCCTTTAACACAATCTATATCTGAGAACGGGAGGCGATCCAACATCAAGTCAAGGAAACTTTATGATAAATACATGCATGATAGAGAAATACAGAGGAAGAATGCAGTTGGAAATCTTAAGCAGATTACAAAGAATCTCAACGATATTAAAAACAAAAACAAAGTTAAGTCGATTGACAACTTCTTACCTCAGAAAAGACAAAGAGTAACGGCAATACCGAAACAACAACCATTCAAAAGTTCACTACTTCAAAAGGCTCGAGTTGTTCACAAACAAAGAGTACGAAACTTTGTACAACCTAAACCAGTTATTTCACAGCATTCTCCCCTTGCCTTCGGTATGGTTAAACTAGGTAAACCAACCACTATTGCTACTAATGTGAATAAAAGTTTTGATACTGTGTCAACACAGTCAAAATCAATACAGTCCAAAACTGTTTCACAATTTACTGTCAAAAGGCCTCGTATATAGACTTATACATAATGATCAATTAATTATTTTTGCTTTTTAAGTACTTTATCTAATGCAGTCTCGGATTTACGCTTTTTATAGCATGAGATGTCCATTTTCTTGTTATTAACGTTGACATTAGAATTCCAATCTTTGTTTTCATTTACATTACCAATCAATCCTTCATCATCAACAATAGCTATGGTTTGTTTATAACTTTTGTTTCTCAATCTACCATTAAGTAAAACTTTTAAACTCCAATCTTTAAACATCTGGTTTGCTCTATTTGAATCAATACCTAACATTTTTAAAACAGGCACAACATTTGCAGAATTTCGTAATTGGAAAGGAGTATTTACTTGACATCCACTAGATATAATCATACCTCTATTTCGACTAGCTCTAACAATTTGTTTACTATTAGATATTACTTGTGCTCTGTTTTTAGAATTCAAAAAATCTGTATATTTTATCTCAAAATAGATACCCTTTTCAATAGCTGATCCCAGAGTCTTATGTTTCATGTAACATGGTAGTCTTTGTTGTAGATTGAATGTAATTATATCAACATCTAAATTTGAAATTGCAGATTGAAATGCTTTCTCTGTTTGTGGTTCAACTGCAACTAAATCGAAAACCTGTTGAAATTTAGCAATATTCTGACACTGACTTGGATCATCGACTTTAACAGTAATTCTTGAGTATATCCTAAGTCTTTCCTTATATTCCTTAAAATGTGCAAGGTTTATTGGATTGATAGAGTTTAAATCAGTGGGTAGTTTAATTTTGTTAGACTTACTCGTTAACGTTTCTGGTGAAAAATTCAAAGCAATATGCGTATACCCCAGTTGTTCAACAATATCAAGAGTTTTTTTCAATTCAACAAGAGCTTCACTTGTTATTGTTTGATTAAAATCAGAAACAGGGTAAACAATATTAAGATCACAAAGCATCACCTTAGTTGCTGAATTGACAAGTAAATCTTCTTTTCTAAAGTACGAAGAAGTGTAGGGAAAAAAAAATTGGTTCTCACATGCATGTGAGCGTGAAACTGATGGCTTGATATTAACAAGCTAGCCCCACAATAACTAGTATACATATACGCAAAGCAAGTGTTTCAAAACAATATTTCAAGGTACTGATTAAATCCAGAAATAGCTTATATAAAACTCAATGTTGAACAGGATGTAAAAGGAGAGATATTGGTGATTAAGGGTATTTAATGGATAAAAAAAAAAGGAAACTGCAATAAGGAGCAAGGAAATTCAAAAGAGCTAGTAAAATATCAGCATATATTCAGTTGCAGTGTTTCCAAAGTCTTTTTTCGTGATTAGTAATGCTATGAATTCAAATCGCCGTTTTTCGTAGACAATTCGTTAAGCTTATGGGGTGGCAAATTTCGCACTAGTCCGAGAATGTGGAGAAACTTTAAATTTGCTGAATGTCAAAGGTAGTTTCTTTTTCTTATTCGGTTGGCAACACAACAAAGATAATAAAGAATGACAACGATACATGAAGATGAAGGGATGCTTGATATTGGACAACATTGTCGTGTTTGTCGAGAACTAGACTTCCTGCCATTTGTCTGTCACAAATGTGGATTTACGTACTGTTCCAAACACAGAGAAGATTTTAACGAACACGATTGTGACGGGAGTAAGAAGAAGAAAGTTGATGAAGATAAGGTGGGGAAAGTTGATGTTTCGAAGTTACCAAAGGCTTCCTCTGTGTTCCCTGATTTAGTTAAGATAAGAAAAGAAGCTGAGATCAAGCATCAGATTAATCAGGGTAAAAAGATCGGTAATCGATTAACAAATGTTTTGAATGAATCAGATAAGCCTATGACAAGCATTGAAGTTGCGTTGGTAAGACTAAAGAAGTTATTGAAGAACTCTAGTGATTCATTAAAAAAGTCCAATGATGTTAGTAAAGGGAGTGGAGGATTTTTCGGATTTGGTAAGAAAACTAATAGTAACGTCAATAGTAATAGCGCTAAGATGATTGAGATGAATGCTTTGAGAAGAAATGCTAAAGGAGATTCTAAAATATCGATTAATGATCGAGTTTATGTTTGGGTTAGTTATAATAGTGACGATGAGAAGAGTTTAACAGTACGAGAAGCTCAATTTTTTTCAAAGAGATGGCCAATTGGTAAAATGTTAGATAGTAGTGCCAAGTTAAGCAAGATACGTAATTTGAATAACCAAGAAGTTGATCCTTCATTAAAACTGGCAATGTTTAGGAAATCCAGAAATGGAGAGAAGATTATCAATGATGAAGAATTTGTTTATATTCCAACGAACGGTCGAGTGGATAAAGAGATTATAAACGGTGATCGCATTTACATTTTACGTGGTAAGCAATGATTGCCTTAGATTGTAAAAATAAGTAATTGTTTTTTTCTAATTAATTTTCAAGCGGTTAAAAAATATTTTGGGAAGAGAAGTGGCATGTTTATTGTAACTTTAATTGAGATTGCTTAGTAAACAATTTTTAGTTTGCTGTTGGAAAACGATTTTAGAACTGTTCAATTGATATTCAGATATATTATAAACACTGTAGGGTTTAGTTAGCAGTATAAAGAGTAAAAAATAAATAATTCTTCCCCACGACAGAACATGTTGTTGTAGCCGAGCATAAACAGACTTGGGAGCTTTTTTTTTTTTTTTTTTTGTTATTTAAATTTAAAAGAAATAATATAAAATAAAAAATAAAAAAATGAAAATTATTCATTCTTTTGAGTGAATTTATCAGTTGGATACATTTCACCGTATGCCAACATCATTCTACCCACTAATACAATATTGTGGGCAATACCATGTAAAGTAGAGGGAGCTTATTCTTTATAGTATAGCCTCTACGCTGGATCTTTCTGCAGTATCTAAACGGAA
>JBBJZV010000094.1:0-48214 GCA_039700735.1 Pichia pseudocactophila
AACCGCAGACCCGAAACTAACTTTCTACTGACCATTAGTGCGACCGAAAGTTATGTTATATGCGCTAAATTCTGACAATTGTGCATGCACATGTGCTTGTGTTTACTATTTCAAAACACTTTTCAAACAAAACAAAAATACGCATCATAACACAAACTATTAGAATGGCAAGACCAGGTGCAATCTATAGAATTTCTCAGCAGAAAACCCAACTTAAATCAGAATACAAGTTTCCAGTCCTAGAGATTCAAGAACTGGTTCAGCTATATCAAACCATGGGTTTCGAGGTCAACGAAATGATTTTGAATAGACCAACTACAACTTTTATGAAGACTTTGATAGAGCAAATAATGGATAAATTTCTTTACATCTCGCCATATAGCTTGAAAGAAAAAGTGTCACAAATGGATTTTAACGATCATAATGAAATTTCAAATCATGATAATGATTTTGATCCTGAAAATAAAGTAACCAATAACATTAGGAACTCAGTTAGTATAGTTGCTTGTCAGAGAATAATGTACAAGTTTCTCTGCGATTGCGGTGTTGATGATTTCAGTATACGAGATATATTAAAGCCAGATGCTACGCGACTACAGATCATTCTTAGTGCATTGATCAATTATGCTCGATTCAGGGAAGAAAGAATGGGAGACTTAGATGAACTAATGGATAATAATGATGAAACATTAGAAAGATACAGGGACCTCATACAAATGAACCAAGAGCTTCAAAAAGAAATTGATAGAGTTGAGAGAGAATTGAAAACTCAAAAGTATAGTCTTGAAACATTACAAAATGAGAATGAAGATTTAGAGGGCCAATTGCAAAGTTTAAAATCTGTACAAAAGCAGTTAACTCATGATTATGAAAGATATAAGTCAGAAAAGCAAGAGCTTAAAAAAGAATTAGAAAATCAAAGTGCACTATACGTTGCTCTTGAAAACGATTTAAATGAGATCAAGCCGTATATCAAAGAGTCACCGGACAGTATAAAGGAGTTAATACAGCGTATGAAAGAATCAGAAATTAAAGAGTCAAAGAGCTTAGAATTTTTGGAAGAAAAGATAAGAAAAATCACAACTTCTCTTGATTCTTTTAATCTACTCATTCAGGAGCTTAGTAACATAACAGGCTATTTAGAGGAACTGAAAGCAACATCAAGTAGAAATAAGATCCTTGAAGATAAGATGAAAGATTTGCAAGTCAAGCTCACGGAAAAACGAGAACTAACAAATGACTACCAGAGAAAAATTACTCAGATAAATAGGCAAATAGAATTAAATAAAGAGAGCACAGAAAAACACCGATCAGTATATGCAGAAAAGAAAAGGAAATTACATGATAAAATTGAAACCCAGATACGTGAATTTGCAGAATTAAAGACAGCATTCAACGTGGAAGGACTGCAATTGTCCGAGAAAGAGGCTCAAATAAATAATTGGAATGCAGAAATGTTCCAATTTATCAGACAGTTCGAAATTGAGTGTAAAGAGACAGGGTTTGAATTTGAGAAATTAAACTCGAAAGTTGACTTGTACATCAATGAGATTAAAGCGAAAATCAATGAATCTATAGAGCTTCTAGGAATGTAGTCAAAATATCATTTGTTCAAAAAGAAAAATTGCACACAATATTCCTTGTTATCTCGATCCCAATAGTCCCATATACGATCTCTCGTCAAATCGATTGGATCCCCGGGGATTTTGAAGGCTAAATTTGTATATGGCTCAGCGCTAACAACTAAGTACTGGTGTAATTCATCATATTCCTTTCCTGATACTTCATGAGACCGCAGAATCTTGTACATTGGCTTTATACCATCTTTTATTGAATCTAGTTTAAAAATCATCAAAAGCCCTTTATTCATACTCAATGGATCTCTGATTTTTTTGTATCTGTATTGAGGCTTCCCGATCTTTTCCCAGTGTCTTTTTTGTACAACATCTTTTGCATTTTGCTCACTACTTTGGTTTCTGCTTCTTTCAAGATCAGCTCGGCGCATCAAATTCAATTGATGCCTCCTACCCGTAGTATGTGTCAAATAACTACTTTCTGACATATGTGTAGTAAGGCATAGTTTGCATTCTAAAACACCAAGATGGTTTTTCAGTACGTAAGGATCAGCATCAATATTTATCTTAGATTGCAAAAGATTCTTGAGTCTTTCCCGTCTGTAACGGTTAGTTTCTGCAGACCCGGCAATTCCACCAGCACCTTTCTTTGATCCAACTCTATTTTGATAATCCATTGGTTGTAAACTTTAGGGATAAAAGAAGAAAATCAATCACAAAAATCTGTAAAATGATAATGTAGTCAAAATTATGTTAAATTCAAGAACTTAGCTAAAAATTCTTCAAAAAAACTGAAGGAAGCGAGGTTCGAACTCGCGCGGACATACGCCCAACAGATCTTAAGTCTGCCGCCTTAGACCACTCGGCCATCCCTCCATTAACTTTTTAATAAATGTGTAAGTCCTTTGAGATCTAAAATAATTTTTACTCGAAAAGCCGTTTTGAAAATTTGTGCGTGGAATTAGTTTTTGTTTTCGTACGCTTCTTCTCCCAGAAAAAAATAGCTCTTCAGTGTTACGGTTGGTCTTTTTTTTTTTTTTTTTTTTACTGCTTTGAATGTTCTATACATGCCTATAACGACTATTTATACTATTTCTATTGGTCATTTATAAACTTACCAGTATCAACTTTTTCAGCGTATCGGCTATTGTGGTTAGGTAAACTAATCACGGTTAAGGCGCCTGAAATGGCCTGTTTTCAGGTTTGGTTGGAAAAGGCTCGCGTGGGATTCGAACTTAGGTTCTCAGTGCTTTGCACAGAACGCATGGTTCACTGGGCCAACTCATCGCGGCCTTACATCTTGATTAACTATTGACACTGTAAATATCCAAGAAGATTTAAAAACAACAATTGGAGGGATGGCCGAGTGGTCTAAGGCGGCAGACTTAAGATCTGTTGGGCGTATGTCCGCGCGAGTTCGAACCTCGCTTCCTTCAGTTTTTTATATTTTTAGTTATTGAAGACTGAAATTAATTCAGACAAATTTAAATTATATTACTTTATTATTGATCAATTTTTTAGCTAATTATTTTAATTTATTGGAGAAGGATTTTTTTTTTGATTTTGTTGTTGATGAAATTTATGAATTATGAAAAGAGTCAATCAATGCATGTGAATCTTCCTGATCATTATTCTTAGACTGTGGAATAAACCATCCTAAACAGAATGATACAGTTTACTCTTCCGACTTCCAATTACATGAATTTGCTATGTATCAATTGTACTTTGGCTTTATACAAAAGATCTTAAAGATTCAATAATAGTTTTACATATCAGAATAGATGTTCAAAAGGAGACTAAAAATAACTAACTTGCATTTATCTTATATGCAATAAATTCCAGGAACTCGCCCTTATTTTTCGAGCAGATTACTAGGGCTATACTCAATACTGGCTTCAATATAGTGCTCCACCATCATATAATGTCTCATTATAACAAGCTGGTAGCAAGTCATCTCCAATATTCAAGTCTAATTCGATGAAATTTTCACTAGCCGCACGCGCGGCAATTTCGTTTGAGTTTTATTTCCGCATTCGAACCGCAGAAGATGTTTTTGCAGCAATTTTTACTGATTACGTTGAAACTATAGGGTTGAATATCAGGCACAGATTGTGCTGATCAATGAAATATTGAGCCATACATAATGAGTAGGAGCAATGACTTTCATTCAGACAATACTCTTCAGAACTATTCTTCAAACCTTAAGAGCAACAATATTTACAATGTAAACTCAAACTTACAGATAAACTATTTCAAACCATCTCCGACAGAAAAAGAGAATTCCGAAGACGATCTTAAACAAATTGAACAACACGAAAATCAACCTAGTGTTTCGAAAATTTATCCTTATGCCTTCAGGCCTGAAAGCAAAATATTGCTGTCTGACGAACGACCAACCTCAAACTTTCCTAATGAGTCTTTAATCCATGTAGCCCACCAGTATCAACATTTACCTCCTATCACACAATCTCAATATTTACAGCAGATCAGACTTCAACAGCAGTATCAAAATGGACAAATTCCTTCAACTTATGGATTTCAAAGTATTAACCGAAATGATGAGAATCAAGAATACCTACAAGAAATGCATCCACCTCGTATAAACTTATTGAACCAAATCCTTTCAAAAAACTCTAACTCGGAAACATATCTCACGCAGTATCAGCATCAAAATCAGGAGGAGAATCAGGACCAAAATGAAAATCGAAATCAGGATCAAAATCAGATTAATGAACGAAATCAAAACAATAATTCAGACCAGAATCAGGACCAAGATCAAAATGGTAAAACTCAGATTGAAAATAAAAGTCGGAATTGGAATCTGAGTGAGACCTCTAATGAGACTAACCCAGTTTTATCCCCAAGTAAAAATTCTGTCGAAAGTCAAAGTGACGTTCAATACCAAAGCCCTGTCAAGAATCAAGAGCAGAATCAAAACAAAACTCTGGATCAAAATCTTGATGAAAACAACAATCACAATCCAAATCCAAATCCAGATCAAGCTTGGAACCAAAATCAAAAGAAGCAAATACCGTCTCAAAACATGAAACATTTCATGAACGGGACAAATATGAATAGTACGAATTTATTAGGAATCACATCATTGGGAATGATGTCTCCATTTTATATGAATATGACACAACAGCAAGAACAGAATCAACAGCAGCGCCAACAACAGCAATACTACCAACAACGACATTACGAGACTCAACAAGACGATAGCAATGATAACTATAGGAGACATTCGATTGATGAACATGAAATTCAAAAAAGTGAAATGGCTGAATACCTTTATGCAAAAGGTGATACGTTTTCTGTACCGATTAACACAACTGAAAATACAGTTCCTTTAGACCACGGGGTCCAGAAAGTGAATGATGAGGAAGATCCTCTAAATTTTGATGGCTCTAAACAGTATTTACAGCAGATGCAGCAGCAATATCAACAATTTCAACAATATCAACAATTACAACAGTTACAACAGTTACAGCAATTACAGCAATTACAACAGCTACAGCAATTACAACAGCTTCGACAGATGCAACACTTTCAATTCTCTCATCAGTTTCAGTCAAACTTAGATTTTCCTTTCAGCTCAGTCGGCGATCCACCAAATATGGGGTTCTTATATCAATATCCAATGTTTTTGAATAGACAAGATACAGGAGGTTTACATACAGCACGATATGGTGATACATCTGAACAGATAGAAACGAATCCTAATCCTTTCACATCAGCAAGTACAGAAATTTGTGAACAGAACGCAACTCACATAATAAATGATACGATTGCTTGTAACGGTTCAAGAGCTAATTCATCCTCATCATTGCTATTGAACAATGAGATGATGAGTTTTAATACTTATTCAGGAATGCTTCCATCAGTGGGTCATTCAATTTTGGGAGATGTTTCAAATGGTTCTGGTTTGAGTTCTACATTAGGAGCGTCTTCAATGCCCATGCCCATGGCTATGCTATCTACGTATACAACACCATTACCCAAGTTCCGCAAAACTAAACGCCAAGTGATTGCCAAATCAAAAGACACATCTAATGATCCAGCTAATCCGAAAAGATATCGATGCGCACATTGTACGTGGTCATTCACTAGACAGAGTGATTTGAGACGCCACTTGAAGTCTCATAACAAACCACAATATCATTGCCCATTTTTCAGCTTCAAATTCTATACCTGTTCTCATAAAACTGACGGCTCTTTCAACAGACTAGACGTTTTAAAAAGGCACCTTAAACTTGTTCATTTTACTCCAGATGAAGCTAAAAAAAGTGGCAATGTGAAATCTGACGATAATGTAAAAAAAAGAAAAATTGATAGTGGAACGTGTCTATCTTGTTCGGTTCACTTTGCGGATGTAAAATCATTTATTTTGCATGTTCCAGAATGTGCAGAGAAAACTCCAATGAAATTGTGGAGGTATAAGAGAAACGGGGATATCTTAACTGTAAGGAAATATGAAGATAGTGATGAATTAAAATTACGTGACACATCCGTACCTGAAAACATGTACATATTTACAGAAGATACCCATTTAACAACTGCCAATGATTCCTTAAATGATGATGGCGAAACCTCTATATTAACCGTGTCCGTGAACGACATAGCAGAAAAACCAGAAGAAATGAAAGAAGCACTGAGTAGAAGACGTGGCAGGCCAAGGAAATGCTATAAATGATTTTTCTGTTTACTCTCAAAAACATTTCAATCTATAAATATTGACTTCTGTATCGTCTAAGTAAGAGCTGCTACTATATATAGATATATAGTATCCTATTCTAATGCTTCACAAGCTTCTTCTAGAAGTGCCACACATGCAATACAATCTTGGAAAGTATTGTACAACGGTGTTGGAGCTAGACGAATCACATTTGGACGTCTCTCGTCACATATAGTGCCTCGACTGTTCATGTAATCAAAAACTTTCAGCATCAAGTCTTTTTCTGAAGGGCGAAACAAAATACTGAGTTGTGCTCCTCTTTTAGCAGAATCAGATGGTGTGATTATAATAAAATGTGGTTTCTCACTGGACTCCTTGTTACTTTCTTCCACAGTTTTGTAGTATTTGCTGTGCGTCAAACATTTTTCCAAAAAGTTAGTCAGTTGTATTGATTTTTGTCTAAGGGTCTCTATACCACCACTTTTTTCAAAAATGTCAAGAGAAGAGTTCAAGCATGCACAATCAATGACACTCGGGTTACTCTGTCTAAAACCAAGAGCACTTTCGATAGGTTTGAAATGTTCCAACATTTGAAATCTATTTCCAGCATCATTTCCCCACCAACCTGCCAATCTTGGTCTTCCAGTTTTGTCATTGCCAAGTGTATGTCTCTCATTTACAAAAATTCCACCAATAGCACCAGGTCCAGAGTTTAAATATTTATAGCTACACCAAGCAGCAAAGTCTACATTCCAATCATGAAGCTTCAGATCCACATTTCCAACTGCATGTGCCAAATCCCAACCAACAATGCAACCTTTTTCATGAGCTTTTGCTGTAATTGCCTGCATATCAAAATATTGACCCGAATAATATTGAATACCAGGAAAACATACAAGAGCGATACTTTCACCTTCATTTTCCAAAATTTGCAATATCTTTTCAGTTCTGAGACAATATTCTCCATCATCTGGAGTTATTTGAAGAAGAGTACTTTCTGGATCTAAACCTTTCAATCGAACTAGATTGAAAAATGCATAATAATCAGATGGAAAAGCGCCCTTTTCAAATAAAATTTTGGTTCTACCCTTTTCAAGGTCTGGTTCATAAAAACTTATCAGCAATGCATTCAAATCCATCGTTAATGTTCCCATAATTGCCACTTCATTATTCTTGGCACCAACAAGTTTTGAAATTTGGGGAACTAGAGGTAAATCAACGTCAACCCAGTTTGTGGTTATTTCATTTCTGAAATGCGATTCAACACCTCTAGCAGCCCATGCATCAAGTTCTCTATTTAAATAATCTCTAGTTTGTAAAGGCATTAAACCCAATGAATTACCACATAGGTAATTAACCTTACTATTTGTAGAATTTAGATCTTGCTTCGTTAGTCCCATGGACTCCAACGTTGGAAAAGCAAAAAGCTCTGCATATGTTTTGAATCTGTCATCAAGAGCAATAGCCTCCTTTGTGAGTAGATCTATATCACGTAGCATGGGATTAATTGACTAGGTATTTTACTCAAAACTAAATTTCACTGTTTGAAGTTCACAACATTCAACTCAAGTGTGAGTTCTCAACTTGAATTCTTTACGTCACCAATTTTTTCGAGCTACAGCTTTCCATGTTTTTAATTTGGCAAAATTTAGGCCGTATGTTGCGACACAACAAGCCGTCCGATACAATCGATCTGTACCCTCAGTTGATTGTACACAGGTATCTTATTGAACATTCAATAGCAACGGTTTACGCTACTAGTTCTTATAATTTTACAATCATTCTATTCAATGTCAAGCTCACAAGAATTTGTTAGATCTAACATATTTGGTACTGTCTTTGAGACAACATCTCGATACTCCGATTTAAACCCGATTGGAATGGGTGCTTTTGGTTTAGTGTGTTCCGCTAACGATAAACTAACTAACAAGAATGTTGCTATCAAGAAGGTGATGAAGCCGTTTTCTACACCAATTTTAGCAAAGAGAACATATAGAGAGTTGAAGTTGCTCAACCACTTAAGACATGAGAACTTAATTTCTTTAGAAGATATCTTTTTGTCGCCCCTAGAGGACATCTATTTTGTTACAGACCTCCAGGGAACTGATTTACACAGACTACTGACATCTAGACCATTGGAAAAACAATTTGTTCAGTATTTCTTGTACCAGATATTACGGGGTTTGAAATATGTCCATTCTGCTGGGGTTATTCATAGAGATTTAAAACCTTCTAATATTTTAGTAAATGAAAATTGTGATTTGAAAATATGTGACTTTGGTTTAGCAAGAG
Source organism: Pichia pseudocactophila (assembly GCA_039700735.1). Classification (NCBI taxonomy): domain Eukaryota; kingdom Fungi; phylum Ascomycota; class Pichiomycetes; order Pichiales; family Pichiaceae; genus Pichia; species Pichia pseudocactophila. Next base: position 8,542 of record JBBJZV010000094.1, read on the forward strand.
TTCAGGATCCGCAAATGACTGGTTATGTTTCAACACGTTACTACAGAGCTCCAGAAATCATGCTTACATGGCAAAAGTATGACACAGAAGTTGATGTTTGGTCAGTTGGATGTATCTTCGCAGAAATGATTGAAGGAAAACCTTTATTTCCAGGTAAAGACCACGTACATCAATTTTCCATTATCACAGAACTTTTAGGATCCCCACCACCAGGTGTTATTGATACAATTTGTTCAGAAAATACATTAAAGTTTGTCCAATCACTACCACATAGAGATCCTGTTCCATTTTCAGAGAGATTCAAAGGAGTTGAACCTGATGCTATCGATTTACTGTCTAAAATGTTAGTTTTTGATCCTCGTGAAAGAATAAGCGCAGCAGAAGCATTGGCTCACCCATACTTAGCTCCTTATCATGATCCAACTGACGAGCCTGTTGCTAAGGAAAAGTTTGATTGGTCATTCAACAATGCAGACCTACCAGTTGAAAACTGGAAAATTATGATGTATTCAGAGATTCTAGACTTTCATGAAATTGAAGGTGCAGGTGCTTTAGATAATGAAAGTTTAAAACAATATGAATCTCATATGCTTGAACAACAACAAATTCAAGGACAGAATAACATTTCTATAAATCAACAACAATAGTAGTGGTACCACCTATATTCATTACTTTGAAGTTTTAACTGCCATACTGACTAGTAGTTTTAACTTAGAAGCAAAAAACTACATCATGTATTAGTCCTACGTTTTCTTACTTTTATTAACTTTATAATCTCCTCTATAATCTTTCAGCTGATAAATCAGACAGAATCTGGAATTGCTGACCTCTCCATTCTATAGCACTGCCACACATTGCTATGATCCAGATAGGAAATGCTAGAATTTCCCTCAAAAGCCAGAACTTGATAAACTCTTGTGTTTCAAGAGTTTTAGAAAAGCTTAAGGCATCATTGGCTAAACTTGCTATTGTTCTAAACTGAATAAAATCAATACTAAACCATACTAATATATGACACAAAAACCAGAGCCAGTTGATTGTTAATGAATTATTGAATAATACATTCAATGTAAGGTTGCCAATTATACCTGACAAAAAACATTCAGTTGTTGGTTCTAATAATGTTGCAGCCAAAACCATGTACTTTCTTACTCTAAGCCACCTTACTCTACGATTAATGTAGTCTTTAACACTGTTTTGTCCAGTAATAGGTTGAACTACAATGTCTCGGCTCATTCCTGCACATCCATTTACCCCTTCCCAAAGAGCAATACCTATCATGTTGTCTTCTCCAATATATTTTGCAAAATGTTTGAAACCTTCTCCCTTTGGTACTGGTTGGTTCGTTATGTTTTCCACTGCCATGTCCAAATCCGATCGCCTATATAAGTTTGATTTTCCATTTACACAAGGAGCAGGTTGCACTCTGTTTAAAGCCGTATAAAACTTAGCATGTGATGTAGACATAAACATTTCATCAAGTTTAGCACCCCAGTTGAATCTGTGTTTCGAGGTAGATACAACAATAGGAACATGTGTGACCAGCTTGACGTTTTTATTCAATCCCATCAATGTGGGGGTCCTTGATCCGTTGTTGAGATTATGTTTCAAAGTAAATACTGATCTTTCAAGTGTATCGGGGTAAGTATAAACATTTGAGTCAACAACCCATAGAATATCATACTTTGCAGTTTTGTATCCCTTATGCAGGTTGTTCACCTTTGGATTAGGACCAAAATAATCGAGATTTTTTTGGTCAGCATCAATAAGAAGCTTTGAGTCAACATCTGGGTACTTTTCTATCAAATTTTTAACAATAGGTATCGCTGGATCTGATTCGGATTGAATGCAGAATATAATTTCCAGTTTATCATGAGGATAGTTTTGTTTGAATGAAGATTCGAGACACCAATCCATTTGAGGATCTATGCCCTTGAGTGGTCGTAAAATGGTAACACCTTCAAAATCATTAGCTCCTATTTTGCTTTGCAAGTCCTGTTGGGATGTTAAATTGAAGTATGTTTGTATTTGAATGAATCCTAGTAACACCAAGAACCAAACCACAACACACAATATTAATAGAGGAATTGTAACAAAAATTGTGAAATTATTTCCAACATATTCATTGGGTACCTTATTAATTTCTGGTATTGATGCCATTAAGGATTTATATATCTATGTACATGAACAAGGTATAAAAAGTTGAAGTTTAAACTGATTATTAAATAACGCATCGATTTCAGGCTGAAAAATTCACAGATCTCGATCCGAGTTCTTAAATTTTTTGATGAAAAAAAATCAATAATGCACAATATATGTCGAACTGATCCTAATGAACAAATTAATATCAAAGTTTTTACAACGACTTTTGTTCTTCATAAAGAGCCTTCGATAATTTCTCAGTAAATGGTTCAAGCTTAAAGAACTTTGTTTCCTCATTTTCGTTTTGCTTCAACAACCCCCTTACATATGAGGGCAGCTCAATTTCCCAATAGATTTTTGTATTGGGAATGTCAAAAGAGGATAATGCTTTGAATGATCCAACATTATCAACTATAACCTCTATTTCTTTACTCGATACTATGTATTTTTTCCAATTGAATAATTTTAATATACGGTTCTTTTCAGGTAATCTCATACGCTGATCGACTTCTTGAGCTGTTAACGACTCAATTTTACCAGGCATATTTCGCAAAACAGTAATGTTTAGATGATGATCAGTGGGTTTTATATCTTTTGGATTAGAAACTAATATCACAGGCTTGATGAAAATTAAGCCACCGATACAAAAGCATGTGTTTTCCTTCGAGATTTTTATGTTATTTCCAAATATTTTCGGAGTTAAAGTAATAGATCGATTTGGTAACACATTCTTTTCAGGTATATGTAAAAAATGTGCACCAAATTTGTTTAAATGTCTCCATATACTACCACCATGCCTTACGTAACCAGGAGTGTCAATAATATTTATTGACATAAAAGTATAAACATTAAATTTGGATGAGAATGGCGTTGGAGCACTTTGCAGGCTTTCATCTTTGAGGTCAGGAAGCTCTATTTGTTCTTGAAAATCATCATTGAATTTTGTAAGCATCGATCGTACTAAGGCTGTTTTACCAGTGTTTGTTTGACCTATCACATATGTGTAAGAGGGTTCAAAAGGGTTATAGTTTATAGAGTCAATGATTGATTGTAATGTCCATTGCAGTTTTGAAGAAAATAAATGAACATTTTCCACCCTAGCAGAATATTCTGTCAAAGTATTGATTATTTTTTGATGTTCATCAATGGACTTTTCTCCAAAGAAAAGTCGCTGTTGTGAGTCCTTTATCTTGATATTTTTGAAATAGCTAATATAAGAATTTAAGGAATTAGTAAAGTAATTTTTCCATAAACTCATGTTAGACGGTATTAGCTTCCCAAAATTTGGTAAGGCAATATAATTTCCCAACTCATCACTATCTGTAATTACCCAATGTACACGATTGAGGTCAATTCCATGATACAACAGAGAGATAAGTAACCGCTGATGTAAACCTAGGGGGAAATCTCTTTGTGAGAGACAAACAATAATGTTACTATTAGTATTATCATGAGGGACTATACTATCAAAGTAGCTTTTATTAGTAGTTTGGGAAGTTCTACTTTTAAAATAAGGTAAATATGATATCACATTATCTAAGGTTCGTGGTCCAGCACCGGGTTGATATGATTTTCCTGATTTGTATAGATTTTTAATAACATAAGGATATCTAAGGTTTAATTTTGGGACTCCCTTTATCGCTCGCTCTGTTATCTTGTTCATCAATTAAAGGATTCATGTACTTTCTTATAGGAGATCTTACCAATAGTTGATGATCTTAACACCAGTGACAAGGAAAAAATGTGAGACGACATTTTTTCTCAATTCTGTTGATCCCAATTGCGAGATTGTCAAACTTTTGAAATTCTTGCTTCTATAGAGTGAATGTACAAAAATACGTTAAGTATATATTATCGGATATATTAATATGAATAGAATAGGATAACACTATTTTTAAAAGGTTTTCATAACCTATTTTTTCAAGAACAAATTGAAAACTTCGTTATTAGTCTCATCAGTGTATTTATATCCTAATTTGTCTAAGAAGGTTTGAAATTTAGCATCATCTTCTTCGGGCACACGTAAACCCGTTAAGACTTTACCTACATCATCTCCATGATTACGATAATGGAATAATGATAAGTTCCATTCAGCTCTTAGTAAATCAAGAAATTTGTCCAAAGCACCTGGACGTTCAGGAAATTCAAAATGAATGAGTTTTTCTCTTACTGATGATTTACCACCGACAAGATAACGTGCATGTGATTTTGCCATTTCATTATCGGTTAAGTCATAAGCTTTAAATCCCTTTGATTCCATTGCGGATAAAACTTGCTTAAGTTCTTTATCTTTGTCAATAACAGAGAAAGAGGTGAAAACTTCTGCTGAAGGTCTTTCACCATCAACGATACGACAAGAAAATTCAGTAACAGATCTTGGATGGATGATGTTTTGTAATTCTTTGAAAGTACCAGGCACATCAGGAATTTGTGCGCAAAGGAAAACTTCTTTACCTTCACCTAAAACCGCACGTTCGGAGACAAATCTTAAACGATCGAAATTCATATTGGCACCGGACAACACAGGAACATATGTTTGGGTTGAATGATCAATTTCAGGATGGTTTTTGATAAATCTTTTCATACCAGCAACAGTCATAGCACCAGAGGGTTCCATTATAGATCTAGTATCTTCGAAGACGTCTTTAATAGCAGCTGAAATTTCATCTGTAGTGACACGAACAATTTCATCAATACCGTAATCTTCACATACTCTAAAAGTTTCTTCACCTACTAACCGAACAGCAGTACCATCAGCAAACAATCCCACTTTATCAAGAGTGACTCTTTCACCCTTTTCTATAGATTGATACATTGCATCAGCATCAAAAGTTTCTACACCAATGACTTTAACATGAGGTGCAATTCTTTTCAAATATGCACCTATACCTGCAATGATACCACCACCACCAATTGCAACAAATACAGCAGATAGTTTATTAGATTTAATTTGACGTAACAATTCCAAAGCAATTGTACCTTGACCTGCAATGACTAATGGATGATCAAAAGGTGGGATATTGGTGAATCCAAATTCAGATGATAACCTATCACATTCAGCCTTTGCAGCATCAAAATCATCACCATAAAGTACAACTCTAGCACCCATTCTAGAAACATTTTGAAATTTAATAGAAGGAGTAGCAACTGGCATAACGATTGTTGCATTGATACCCATTTTCTTTGCAGAATATGCAACACCTTGTGCGTGGTTACCAGCAGAACATGCAATAACACCCTTAGCCTTTAGATTTTCGGGAAGATTGGCAATCATGTTATATGCACCTCTTAATTTAAAGGAGAAAACAGGTAATAGATCTTCTCTCTTTAGATAGACATTTGAACTTGTCTTTTGAGATAAGAGTGGCGCATGACTAGCAGCAGTTTCTTCAATCGCATCATACACCCTAGAAGTAAGGATAAGTTTGAAGTAATCTGGGGTACCATCAGGTAACAAATCTGAAGATTTTAGCGCTGGATACTTGTTAAGGAAGTAGCTGGCTTTATCTGAGTTGCGCCTAGTAGAGGCACGTAACGGTCCAAAAGCCCGAAGAACAGGACGATGCAGATGTAGCACGGAAGTTGCCATAGTGGACTATATGCACGGATCGTTAGTGAAACGTCCCGAAGTATCCACGTCCGTACATGGTATCACTGATCACCGTGTCCAAATTGTCCCTCCCACAGTGATGACACACACTGGATCTGGAACTCACTCGCTTGGGGATCCCGCGAGGATTATAAAAATTGTACCAGAGAGCAAGGGCTTTGAAGGGCCTGCTTACGTGAGAAAACACCCTCCACTTCAGAGCCCGCGCCTGCAAAACATGCGATCGTTGCTTTTTGAGTGTCAAAGATGACGGTTTTACCAGACTAACGGTCATGGAACCAACGTTTCTTCTCTCTGGTGCTACAGCTTAAATAAGACAAGGGCTCTCCTTCGTTCCAATTGGCATTCCGTATTACACTCCCTCTCCTCCCCTTCTATCCCCTTCCATCTCCTTTATCTCTATAGCCAGGTCCACTTTTTCAGTGCTTTATCTGTCACTCTAACTCTTAATCAAACATAAATCAAATTAACTAGAAATGAAATTAGCTACCCAAGAAGAACTGCAAGCTCAAAAAAATGTTGTTATCGTTGGTGGTTTCAAAGGTCTACTTTTAGGTACTGCACTCTCTATCGGTATCTTTGCAGCTGCTCCAAAATACTATCCAAAAATATTCAAAATGCCATGGTCAATTAAGACAGCTATTTTCGTCACTCCACCTGCCTTTGTAGCTTCAGTCAATGCAGAATTATGCTCTAACGAATTTGATTACAACATGTATTCTTCAGAAACTTCTCAAAGGAGAATTTTGGAGGAACACCAACGTTGGAACTCTTTAAGTACTACCGAAAAGAGTGTCGAAATTCTTTCCAATAATAAATTTAAGATCATTACAGGTTTATGGGCTGCTTCATTATATGGTTCTTGGTGGTACGTCAATAAAGATCATTTGTTAACTAAAACTCAAAAACTTGTTCAAGCGAGAATGTATGCTCAATTTATTACAGTTGGTCTCTTGCTCGGTACAATTGGTTTATCCATGTATGAAGAAAATATGGCAAAGGAACATAAGAAAATTGCCTTTAATCCTGATGATGAAGCTTTAAAGGATGTTTTGAATTCAAAGGATTGATTATTATGCATGCATGTACAGTATTACCTAATGACTTTTATAGACTTTATTCCTTTTAATCAAATTTTATATCCCTTACATAATGAACTAGTAATTATTCACATAAACAAAATGTTGTGAAATCATTAATATATAATGCAATTCAAAACTTAAAAAAATTTAAAGCTAAATACTTTACAAAATACTCACTATTTTACTATACAATAACATAATAACCTAAAGCAATAATTGTAATACCAATAACTACTGTTATAATTGCTGCACCAGCGGTATCACCTTTATCTAGATCCAATAACTTCGCTTGTGGTATATAAGTAGTATTACCGAATAATGGATCACCAGATGATGATGCACCATCTTGTAAAGTCAAAATCATTCTTTTAGTTTTAATCATTAAACTTTGAACTGCTTCTAATGCACTCATTTCTTCACCTAATCCATAATATTCATCCCATCCTGTATGCGACCAATTCATACCACATGTATGTCCATCATAACCACCAACACATGTCTTGGCAACACCTTTAGCAGTTGTTTCTAATCTATTGTAAATAGTATCGTATGTTTGTGGAACCAAAACAGCTGTTAATGCTAAACATCTGGCAAAATATGCTCTAAATGCTCTTTGATCGGTCTTACATGTATGAACTCTCATACATGCAGATTCAAACATAATACCATTTTCATCAAAGAAAATCTTAGATGATTCAACAAATCCTAAAACTCTATCAAGCCATTTTTGTTCTTGTGTATGGTTATACATATAAGCACATCCAGAAACTAACAATGCTAAATTATATGTCCATAAATATGGTGTCCTAGTCGTACAATTACTAGTAGCAGTTGCACCATCATATGCATACCAGATTTCTTCATTGATAAATTCAACATCTACCATCCAATCATATGCTTTATCACACCATTCTAAATAATAAGAATCATTACCAGTATATCTTAATAATCTAGCACCTAGATGGAATAAACCTGCATTTGAAACTGTATTTTTATAATCATAACCATTGTTCCATTGAAAAATTTGCCATCTTAAACCACCACCACATGATGATTCATCCCATCTATTCTTCATTGTATTAAAAGTTGCAGCAGCTAATTGAAACCATGATGGTTCACCAACTGGTGGATTAGTAAAATTCCTTTCTGCTGCTTGCATAGCTGCAATCCCCCAAAAAACTTGATCATCATTACCTTCTGTAGATGTTTGATTTAATGGCATGAAATTATCATCGTCACCCTTTTGATACATCATTGCTTGAATAATAGTATCAACATATGTGGTATTATCAAAATAATAACAATAATCAATCATACCACCAAATGCACCACCTGCTTGCCACCAATAATAAGGATGTGTAAACATACCAATAACACCTCCATATTGTGCACCCCAATAATAATCCATCAAACCAGTGGAAAGAAGTTTACAAGCATCATAAATCGACTCCTCTGAATTTACATCAAGTTCTATCGCTTGTGTAGTCGCAAAAAATAATGAGATAGCAAAAAACACTGTTTTGTAAACTATCCTCATCCTGTGAAAATATGTCTGGAGGGTATATGTATCAACAGTAGAATCTTAGATAGACCTTATAAGACCAAACACTTAAGTTCTGTGTATATTTAGAAACTCTCAAAACTTACATCGATCGATCCTAAATTCTCCCAATATTAAATTTTTGAAACCTCGTCATTTCGCGCTGATTCATTGCAGATCGTGACATCGTTACTGCAATGTATCTTGAGTACCTAATAAATAATACAAATAATAAATACAAATTAAAGTAACTAATCGAAATACATCCCTTGATGTCCATTTGTTAACCCTACAATCTCCTCCCTTTCTGATATCCCTTCAATATTATCATTCAATAAAAACAGTTCTCCAGCCGTGGTAGTAGCGGGCGTTTTGGAAATTTCACCAACACCAACACCAACACCGTCATCTTCATTTTTCACTGATTTGATATTTGGTTCATCTAGTGATTCTAAATTCATCCCTTCTTCTGTATCCGTTCTTTTACCCTCTTCGTTCGTTCCCCCCATTGTTTCCTTTGTATTTTCACTCGGTACTTCAGCGTTGTCATTCTCATCTCCGTCAATCGCTATGCCCACACCAAGTCCTAAACTCAGTGCTTCCGCAGTCTCATCCTCTAAATTAGAGTCACCTTTGGCTGTACTATCAAGCTGTTGCTTTCGCTTCACTAAAATACTTTCACTTGATCCTCCTCCGTGATAATCTGGATTACTTAAGTTTAGTGGTGCATCGGCATAACCTTGTTCATATAATTGTGAAACATAATCTATTCCTTCTTTATTTTCTCCACCTACCACTGGATTGTCGTTTTCTGTTTTATACATTTTGTCAGAGTTTCCGTTTGATTTTTCATGATCAGAATTTCCTTTACTTTCATTAGTTAAAGAATCATTACCATCTGCGGTAGATATATTTTCATTCTCATTACTTGTTACTTCTGGCTTCTTCTTCTTCTTCTTAGACCTTATTTCCCCACGTTCTTGTTTGAGTGCTTGTTGTTGTCTAAATTTTGCTAAGTATATTTTCAAAACCTCGGCATAGTTCTCGAATCCTAGAGTATGCAACGAATATAGTATATCTTCACCATTGATGGTTTTCCTCTTTTCCATCAAACATCTGTCACTCGCTTCTGAAGTCACAAAAGATATGAATTCGGAAACACATTCTTGCATGCACTCTTTCGCATCCTTGCTTACTTTAGCAGTTGGTGGTAACGTATTTTTCATTAGCCGGGCAACATTAGCAATCGGCAACCAACGGTCCTGTTCTCTCAACTCAAATTCCTTCTCTTGTGCCATTGTATGCTGATTGTAGCAACCATCCCGGAAGAAAAGAAATAGTCTTTTGTATTAAAGAAAACACCCGAATTCGTGTCCACTATCGGCCAATGAGACCGCGGTTGGTATTTTTTCACCAACTTGATCGTTAAAAGCACCATGCAAATTGAGGAGTGCCCCAATTCTTCTGAGAACTTTTCAAAGAGGACTCTATCCAGCTATATACATGTCCTTTGCCCAAAATGCTGGTGTATTAATAATTGGACAGCTCATCTCAAAGTTCTTCACCTTTTCTTTAAACCAGCTACTTCTATTTTACACAACTCCAGCTGCACTTGGTATTACCCAGCTAGTCGAGTTTGTTTTAGACTATACGTTCTTCTTAGCAAGAGAAGCCACCAGATTGACTATTTCCAAATTGAAAAATGATGATCGAAAAGCTTACTTGACAATAAATTACTCTTACTTGAGTAGTTTACTTTATTTTGTTTTTGGTTCACCAACAATTTACTATAAAATCTTTGAAAGTGGCTCCCATATTGCCAATGTTCTCCAACCTTTTACATTAAAACAGTTAAGCTTTTGCATTTTAATATGTGCTTTGCTTGAACTTCAAGCTGAACCATACTATAACTTCAATCAATATATTAATGGCAATACTACACGTAGAGCCAAAATTGAAGGCATAGCTGGATTTAACCGGTGCATCTTTCAATTTATTTCAGTTCTTTTTATCTCTCCACTTTTAGGACTATCCAAACGCGATGCTAATGCATACGTGTTTGGATACTGCATTGGACAACTTGCCTATTCAGGCACAATCTACCTTTGCTACTTGCGTGCCTTCCATTTTAGTTTTTACACATTGAAACGCAACAATTGGTCGTGGTTTGAGTCTAGTTCATTTTCTTACTTCAAATCCATTTTTATTCAATTGATATTTAAGAACCTTCTAACAGTAGGTGACAAATTTATTATCACCTCTCTGCTTTCAATTGATTCACAGGGTAATTATTCCTTTATTTCGAACTATGGCTCGCTGATAGCTAGGATGGTTTTTGCACCAATTGAAGAATCTACGAGAATTACATTGAGTACTCTTTTTAAAGAAAGTAGTCCTGATTCAAGAAACAAAGATTTTATTGTGCTTGAAAGATGTTTGTCAAACATTTTCAAAATTTACGTATACATGCTCACTTTACTAATAGTTTTTGCACCTTTAAATTCAGAGTTTCTGCTTTTAAAAATATTTAGAAATTTTAGTACTAGGGAAATAGTGAACTCTTTCAAAATCTACTGGGTTTATGTGATATTTTTGGCGGTAAATGGTATTGTTGAGGCACTTTTCCAATCATTATACCATTCCAAAACTGACGTAAACAAGTACTCTGCTTTTATGCTGTTCAATACCTCTCTTTTCTTTGGTTCACTGGTTTTGTTTATAGGAAAGCTGAAATTGGGGTTAGCCGGACTCATCTATGCAAATATTCTAAATATGCTTTTACGGGTAATTTATTGCTCTGTTCATGTCACACGATTTATCTCAACAAAAGAAAAAATAACAAATAAAAAGCTTTCTTTAGATATTGAAAAATACTATACCTTTATGCTTCTTTCAACTGGAATACTAATAATTCAATACCTGTGTTTCTCAGGCAATGTGAAGTCCGTGCATGAATTTCTAATATCTGCGGGTTGTGGTTTACTACTCGTCTTTTACATAATTTATCTTGAAGGATTCACGAAGTGGAAAAAGCACAAAACGAATTAACTTCAATATATGATCTTTTGTGTAGATTATAACTTGACTTCCGCCAATTGGTGAAGCTATGCTTTATTATGATCACGTGAGTTTTTCAAAAAGCTGGGATCTGGTAGCGAATAGTAGAACGTAGAATTACTATATTATTGTATAAGATTCACGATGTACCTCCATTTTTTCAAAAACCTACTAAAGCCCAACTATTTGATTTTGTACTATGTTTAGCCTATCGAAAAGGCTTTATTCTACTATATTGAGAGCAGGTCAGCCCATCTATGAAACGAGACCACATTTGATTAAGGCAGGTGATTTAACGTTTGGAATTTCAGCTTTGGAATATTATCAACGTCGAGTTAGACTAGCTGAAAAACTTCCAAGGGGATCTATGGCTATTATCCCTGGATCAAATATTAAGTTTGCTTCAGGGTCTGTATTTTATCAGTTTCAACAAAATACAAACTTATATTATTTAACAGGATGGAATGAACCTGATTCAGTTTGCATCATCGAAAGACCGGAGGGTGCTGATGATCCAGCAGATCATATTTTCCATATGGCTGTTCCTCCAACTGATCTTACAGTTGAACAATGGGAAGGTGAAAGAACAGGAGTAGAGGGCGTACAAGAAATATTCAATGCAGATGTTAGTGTTAGTATTAACCAATTTTCATCTCATTTGGAAAAGCTTCTGAGAAAGTATTCTAATGTGTATTACGATATTGGAGGTGCTAGTAGTGCAACAAGTAAAACTGGCGTTCTATTTTCTCGTTTGTTTCCTTCGGTTGACAATTATAAAGATAGTCCATCTGACAAATATAATATTGAAGAAACATTAAGAAAGCATGCTAGACAAGGATTCCAGATCAATCCACTTTCTTATCTAGTTACGGAACTCAGAGCTATAAAATCGAATGCAGAGTTGAAAGTCATGAGATTAGCGGGTAAGATTTCAGGACGTGCGTACAATCAAGCTTATGCAAAGAGATTCAAGTCAGAAAAAGGTTTACATTCTTATCTAGAATATAGGTTTATTAGCGGAGGATGCGATAAATCTGCGTATTTTCCTGTGGTTGCCGGTGGTAATCACGCATTATGTATTCATTATGTGAGGAATGATGACGTTCTAAGGGATGGAGAGTTAGTCTTAGTTGATGCAGCCGGTAATTTAGGTGGATATTGCGCAGATATTTCTCGAACATGGCCAGTTAATGGTGTTTTCAAACCAGCACAAGCTGAAATATATGAAGCTTTACTAAATGTTCAAAGAAGAATAATAAGTGAATGTATTGTTCAAAAAGGTCATAGTTTGAATGATCTTCACAACATGAGTGTGGACTTATTGACTCTAGAGTTGAGAAATGCGGGATTCAATAATCTTCAGAACTGGGAAACTAGTAAATATCTCTATCCTCACTATATTGGCCATAATCTTGGCCTTGATGTTCATGACTGTCCTCTTTATTCCCGTTCAACAAAGTTACAGAAAGGTCAGGTTGTCACTGTAGAACCTGGTGTATATGTTCCAGACGATGATCGTTGGCCTGCCGAATTCCGTGGAATTGGAATTCGTATCGAAGATGATATCGCTGTTGGTGACAATACCAATGTGATTTTAACGGCAGAAGCAGCTAAAGAAATAGCTGATATTGAAAACATCGCACGAAATGGCGTTACAACCGATTTAGATGAAGAGGTTGTTGATTTATATAATTTGTGATTGTGTGAATGCAATCCCTCCTTTTTATTTTATAGAGCATAATAAAGTATTAGAATTAATGATCTCCAGTGTCAGCTTCATTTGTCGCTGAGATGATTCTATTGATCTTGGTTTTGTTGTATCGGATAATTTCGTCCCTGATTGACGCTTGTATTTTATCTTCTTGCATATCCAGGCCACGTGAAGCGTAATAGATAACACCAGCTCTCTTATCCATGACAAATGGCAAATCTAATAAAGCCAACAAATTTCTGAGAATAAGCTTTACCTGCTCTATTTCTATATCAAATGTTTGACTTAGTTCAACATAAGTTGTTTGGTATGTGCATGACAGGTAAGTTAGTAAAGTTTTTTGTAGAACCAAGTGTCGATAGTTGTCAAATGACCTACTCAATGGTTCAATCCACGGTATTTCATCTTCAATTTTAGTGAATAACTCTTGTACAATTTGCATCTGAAAAACATGTATACTATCTCTGAGTCTTTTTATGACTCTGTCTGTCTCAAAAAGGTTTGATTGTGATAGAATTTTGAAGACTTTATTTTCTCCTATATTATTTTCTGATGCAAGGACAGAGAGATACACTATACGGAGCAAAGATTTGACATCAATAATCTCTGAATCAATGTTCTTCAAGGCAGTTACGGAATCACCATGTATAAAGGGTTGAGTTCTTTCAATTGTAAGCAAATCTAGAAAGTTGGTAACAACCAAGGAATACTCGCCAGTTAAGAACATAGAATAAATAACCCACCATCTTATAGTCCAGTATGCATCCGATTCCAATTCACTGAGCCATGTTTTACATTTAGCATCACTTCCAATGTCAACATCATTTTCACTTTCAAGAATATGGGATTGTATAATATTCTTGCATCTATCAAAAGTATACTGCCATGTGCCAGCCGTTTTGTAGTCATTAAATTTAAACATCATCACATCTCTGAGATGTTGTAGTTTATTTTTTTCATGAAACGGTAACAACTCTGGATCAACTGAGTATAGCGATCCAATTATATCTGGCTGCACATAATGATATTCATCTGTTCTGCAATAAATTAGTAGATCACGATCAATAACTAGCTTATAGATATCTCTATAGTAGCACTCATCAATAGCTTCAGGTTTCTCGTATTTTGATAATATCCTATCATAATATAGACTAATACTTTCTGGTGATAATTGTTGTAATGATTCAAGTCCAAAGTCATCTAGCAAAAGTTTTAATTTAGTTTGATATTGTTCAATCAGCAGTATAGTTTTAGAGTTACATCGTTCTTTTATTTTATCTATCAAATCATTCAATTGAATGCTAAACAGAAGAGATGAGTGCGATGAATTAATGATTTGAACTAAGACGTCGACAAGCGACTTTTCAGTTTTTACTGTAAAGTTTTCCCTATCAACAGTGGAACATAATCGATTCACTTTCAACAATAACTTCAGCGACATTGCTATTTGTCATAGTATTCTTGAGTGTTGTTGATCTTGAATTTACTGATTGCCTTGATTTATTTAATCTAATTTATAATTCTGAGAAAGCGCTAACAAAATATTAATGTCATGATAAATTTCTAATTTTTTTTCCAAGCTATAACAGACTCAACCTCAAGAAGGATCAATTAGCTATGCCAGGGTCGGCTTTAAGATATTTTTCTTCAACTAGAAGTAAATTAGCGACCAACTCCAAAGTAAGAATAGCGGCAGTTTTGAAAGGGAATAACATTCATGATCAAGAAAATGTGAAAAACAAGTTAGTTAAAAAACAGAAGATTTTCAATGAAACTCCTGTGAAGAATCAATCTGCTCACAAATTGCTGGAAAATCTACTTGGAAGAAGTTTTGCTGGAGAGGAACAAGCTGGAGTATATACTAAGCTTTCATCTAGAGAGCTAAACACCGTTTTTGAGTCCAAAAACTTAAGGTTAATATACAAAATTTTAGGAACTTCAGGAAGACAGATACAAGATTCATTGATCGTCGATAATGACGTACAAAAGTTTTTGGAAAGGAATGATATTCTACGTGCTAAACAGCTTGCAAAAATTGCACGCCATCAGGGTATTTTTGCTTATGGAACTATTATCAAGTATTTACTTAAAAGAGGCCAAGTCAATGATGCTTTTGACATTTTCATGGACTTGAAAAAAAGAGGTTACGAACCTGATGGAAGATTGTATAACATTTTGATATCTGGTTATGCTGATGCAATTTCTAAAGTAGATAAAAAGGCAGATATATCAGAGACTAAAGTTGAGCAACTTTATAAAGCATTTCAAAAGGTGCATATTGGAGGCGATAAGGAAATTTCGATTTTTCATGTTAATTCTTTATTGAAAGTATTGAGGAAAGCTAACAGGATAGACCTGTGTTTAAACCTTTATGATTCCTTAAAGCACGGAAGAGAAGGTAAGGCAAGGTTAAAACCTGATGTTAGAACTTACACTGAAATTTTGAGGTGCTTATCCAGTACAAAATCAAATGATAATGTTAAATTTATTGATATAGTGAATAGAGCTGAAACTGTATTTTTTAATGCACAGAACAACCTGCATATTAAAGTAGACGCATTTTTGGTAAGAGCGTACTCTAGCATTTACGTATATTGTGACGATATCAAGCTACGTGCAAGAGCTGTTACAATATTACGTGAGTGGTTTAGACTTTCAACTTTAGATGAGATCAAAATTCCCGTAGATTTTAAGAATTTCAACGTGGAAGCATGGAATACGATTTTGAAGAACAAAGGAACCAAACTTTTAGAACAGGATGAACACCCACGTATTCTTGCATTCGATGAAATCAATATAAAGAAAACAAAACGTTTTGAGCCTGATGAAGCTGTGTTAAGAATGTATAAGGAACTGTGTCATCTATTCAATTTGCCGTTTACTTTCAAACCGTCAAAGTCTAAGGATATGAAAATCAAAGGATAAGAAACATATATATAGTAAAGCAGATCTTAAGAACGATGTGAGGTGAAAACAGTCTTGGTTATCACCGGTTGGCATTGCCTAAATTAGACAAACTAGGAAAGTGAATATAAATTAAATTATACCAACTTGGTACTGTACGCAATTACAATATTCTAATTTTAGTTAACCACTTGTTAATTAATTATTATACGCACATGTTTGTGATCCTCATCCAATTTACCGACGGTCTGTACCTCAAAACCGAGACAGTCAGGGCGGCAAAACTTTTCCGAGCCAGTTCAATCCGCTAAGAGCGAATACTTGTCCAATTGGTACAGTCCGTTGAACCTAAGTAGCAAGTTCTAAGAATACATGATTGGTAGAAGGAACTTGTTTGACATTGCTTTTAATTATGTCTCCTCATTTCAAATAGACTTTCAAACCAATGAGATTGTCCTCCCATTAAGGGCCGATAGAATTTCGCGACCTAAGGTGACTTTTTGCTGATCTTAAGGACCGCGCTTGTTTCAATTTAGTCGTATTTAGCATCTTCAACAGCCAATCGTAATGGTATAACGGCTATACATGGCTGTAATTGTTAGACATGTCCGGCAACACTTATTGCAAAGAAGTCCTTTGTGGGGGTATAACTTGCTCTTTTATATAAAAGTATGGTCAACTACCTGTAACCTTGCAATGTATACAAGAGGGAATATTTGGAACTAACTACAACTATCCAATCACTTCTCACATGTTAGCAGTTCAAGCTTTAATTGCATGTCTCATTTCATTGACTGCTACTACAAATGCTGCAGGCGCAATTCCTGCCCAATTGTCAATTGTTAAAAGAGCTGATTCAGAGGCAACTTTTGAATCTGAACTTAGTATTGATGCGGAAGACAATGCTTTCGTTATTGAAGTTGAAGTAGGATCTGAACATACTCCAATTTCTCTTATTGTTGATACTACATCTGATGACACTTGGGTTCCTGCTCAATCCTATTCTTCAAACTCTTCCAGCTCTTTTGAAACCCAAGGTACAGCGCAAATCACTGTTGATGGTAAACTTGTTGATGTAACTTCTGGTACTGATGAAATTGAAATTTCCGGCCAAGAATTGACCAACTTCCCATTGAGTATTGCTGACGTTGCCAGCGATGTGTATGGTAGATTAGGTTTAGCTTATGGTAATAACTCAGTTCCAGTCAAGCTTGCTGCTGCAAATATTATTTCCAGACCAGCATACAGTTTGAACTTTGATCCTCAAGATGGCTCCGAAGTTTTATTTGGTGGTGTCGATAAGAATAAACTTGGTGGTCCATTAGTCCAATTCAAAAATGTTGCGCTACAAACCGATGACGATGATCAAACCGCAGTTGCAGTTTCCTTAAGTAAGTTAACTTACCAAAATTCTAAAGGTGACCTAATTACAATTGGTGGAGGTTATTTACCTCTTGAGTTAGATTCCACTAGTACTGATGTACTTTTGCCAAGGGCATTGTTTAATGCATTTTCTACTAGTATTGGTCTTGATGATTCAAACTCTATTTCATGTGATGAGATTACCAGTTCTTACTTCCTCTTTGCTATTCAACAGCAAGTTTTCACAATTAGTGCAACATCTTTCTTTACTCAAGAAAATGGTAAGTGCTTTTTCCAAGCATTAGCTACTGACGGAAATCATCCTATTTTTGGACTCACTTTATTACAAAACTTATATACAGTGGTTGACTTAGAGGCTAAGTCCGTTGGTCTTAGTATTTACAAAGACTCTTCTTCATCAAGTCTTCAAGTTATTGATGGTGGCAAACTTCCAGGTTCTATCTATCCACCTACTAATGATGTGTTTGACAAGGATCACGATGTCTTTACTTATTATGACAATGGTAAGGCAGCAACTACCATTACTTACGCTGATGACGCAACATCCACTGTGAAGCCTTCTCATACTACTCCACCACTTCCTTCAACTAGACCTAGTGGTAACTCTATGGCGTCTTCTGGAGGCAATGCATCTAGTGAACGTCATACTGATAAATCTGATTCAGCACCAACTCCAACTACTTTAGTTCCTTCTAGCTCTGCAGCAAAACCATCCAGTTCTGCAGCTCCTAGTAAAAGTTCTACTAAGAATGGCGCTGATTCTCTCAAGGTAGCAGGCATGGCTGGTTTAATGCCTTTTGTTTTTGGTTTACTTTAAATTGATTGTATAATTATGATGCTAAACTATAAAAATAAGTAATAATTTTGTTAAATTGAATATGGTAGAGCTTTAAACTGAGCAGTATGTAGTAATAAAAGCTATGGTCTGAAAGCTGGCTTAGTTAATAAACTTTTACAGAGAGACATAAGCATTCGGCTATAATTAAACTTAAAATGTATTTTTTACAGCAGTATGATCGACAGAAATGTGATAGTTTTAATGGTAGATGTAGTAGTAGTTCAATCAAAGTGATTGAAATTTTCTGATTATAGAAGATACAAATATTTCAAAAAAATGTTTTATATATAATAGCATTCATTTTTCAAGTTGGTAAACAGTGAATTGGAGTTATTAAACTTAAAAAATAGGCACTTCGTCCTCTCTGTAACAATAAAACAATGATGAACTAGTTCATAACTTATACGCAATGCTTCGATATCAAACAATGACCACACACTCTCATTTTTAAGCTCCGAAAAGTATGAATTGGTTCAATTATGTAAGTATACTGCTTGTATGTTTTTCAAGCCTCAATGTTTGTTGATTTTCTTTTATTCCAACTTTTCAAGTAAGATTCAGACAGCTCAGTTATCCATCCAATTGAAGTAATCAAAATTCAGAAGAAATAGCCATCAATTTATCATCATCGTATAATTGTTCGTTTGTCTTAACTTTAATGGAAAAAAAGATTGCCCCAAATGACATCAAACCACCAAATCTGAAAACCCAAGCTAAGGAAGTATCATAAGAATCGTCTGTTGCAGATTTATGAAAAATAGTAAACAAAACTGATGACATTAGAGATGAAAGCATTTGTGGAGCTGACACAAACACGTTATGCAAAGCCAGCAAGATTCCAGAATCGTATTCAATATGATTGTAATATTCAATCAATAAGTCCTTACAATAGATATTGTTAAAAGTGTTTATCTCAGGTGGATCATCTTCTTCTATACTAGAGCCATCTATTTGTTGTTTATAATATATTTGAATGGCTTTGATATCTTTAATTCTACTAATTTCTTCACTTATCAAACTAAATGGTATCCAAACAGCACTTCCCCATGGGATACCTGTAAATGCAAACAGTACGATTGCCTGTTTATAGTTAGTAATAAAAAATGTCATGAAAGTACATAAGAAGAAAACAATATGTGAGTATATCCAAAGTTTCCTTAAGTTGAATTTTTTAGAAAGTATTGGATTTTTCCCAGTGGTTTCTAACACACTAGGTAAAAAGGTAACAATCAAAAGAGTGACAATTGAATTAGATAATAATGCATAAGTTCCAACCCTAGTGCTTTGGTCTATTAGCTCTTGTTTCAATTCTGGTGGAATTAATGCAGGATTCGGATAACCCTTATTATATAAAAACAATTCACCAACGTATGAAGTTGTGTAAAACAATAGGGGAAAATAACCGATCCAAGCAAAAAGTTGTGCATAACAAACAAGTTTGACTTGTTGTGGAATAGTTTTAAATGCAACGATAATTTGTTTGAAAAAGTTAATTAATTGGGGGATAATGGTAGAGCTATTAGGATCTATACCCAACTCTTTCAACTTATCGTCTTGTTCTCTGCGTTGTTCGATTAGCGTTAGATCTGTCTGTGGGTTTCTTTCCTCAATGTAATAAAGGCAAAAAAATGTTAGAGCAGACATTATTAAAGCAACCAAAGTTGACAATACCTTAAATTGGTTATTACCTAACAATGGGAAAAGCCTTTTAAGGTCTAAAGTTCCAATCCAAAACCCTATAAGATTGAAAATACCGATCATTCTTGCCGCCCAAGCATTAGCGATCTGTTGCTGTTCAGTTGGTACCACATCCACAATCAATGCTCTTGAAGAAGCTTGAATGATTGCAATAGAAAAATCCAAAATGTAAATAAAAAAGCAGGCAAAAGCAATGGTTAAAATTTTTGTTTTATCTTTAGAAAGATTGGTTAGGTGTGAGAAGGTCTTAACGATGTCATGCGAACGAGATAGAACGATTAAAGAAACTGCTGTAGCTATGCACCCTATCAGAATAAATATCCTTCTTTTCCCATATGGAAGCATACATCGGTCGCTTAACATTCCTACAATAGGTTGACCGAGTGTTCCTGATAACGGGCCAGCAAGCCAAACCAAAGACAAGACTTTTTTAGATATGCCAAGTGAGAGAAGAAATGGTGTAGCTTCTGAGAATTCGGTTGACCAAGCCAATTGTAATGCACCAACAATCAAAGTAAGTATAATTATGTATTTTGGAGATCTGTGTTTATTGAAAAGATGTTGTGTCATTGATGTTTTGTTTGGAAAAGAGTAGTTTTGATAAGATTGTTGAGAACAAGGATAGATGCGGAGTTCATTAAGGCTTGGTTAAGTTAACACGTGATTAATGCCATTTTTTATTACGCGTTGAAAACAAAAAAAAATCAAGGGTTTTCCTAGGTGGTTGGTTTTTACGTGTTTGTAATCCTTTCCCGAGTAATACCCACTTCGAGAATAAGCATATTGAAAAGGATGGAAAGCCGGAAGAGAACCCGGAATGAGTTTGAAGGATTTTTTAGTTGTAGTTGTACAGAAAGATATGATTCGGGTGATGCTGAAGATGGTTCAGACATGTTTTACTCTTCACAGGACAATCACTTGAAAAGTAGCTTTTACGATTCCAGCGTCAACGAATCCAACATGTTCCCAGATGTGAAAAGAGAGCAAAGATCGAGAATACATACGGAAGCGCATCAGAAAACTGTTGCCATGATGATGGAAGCAGCGAAGCATTTGCAATTTGAACAAATGGACTGTTTATCAAAGGAGACTCGTGAAGTAGATGTTAGTGAAGCTACATATGTTCAGAAACCATACTGGTGATTTGGTGACACGAAGTGGTTGTATTATAACCATTGGCTAAGGCTCAGCGCAGAGCGAATGTGGATTAGCGATTGGCCGGAAAGGGAAACGAGAATTAATATATTATAAAATCGATTTCGAGGCGCAGGCAGCGAAAAAAAAGCTGGTCTCAGGATCGGAATCAATTGGTGGAACAAGAGCGGACACCTTGAAGTTGATGTTTGTGGAAGGTGAAAGGGAAGAGTCTGTCCGTATCCCATTGAACCATTGGCATTTACCGCACACAATGACAACATATGAGAAGCTGGTTGATGGTGCTACTAAGATTAAGCTTGCACCGCCTAAACCAAAATACGTGGAGCCGATTTTAATTGCCACTGCAAGTGGTGAAAAGAGTGATGACTTTAGAACTATTATGAAGGCATTGGATAATAGGTTACAAAGTTCTGTCTGGACCATAGTTTACAAATCTCTTGTTGTTCTTCATATTATGATTAGAGAAGGTGAGGATCATACTACTATTAAATATTTAGCAAATCACTTGAGGATGTTAGATATTAAGATTGGTAAAAATGGTAGATTTATTTCCAATGGTGGTGATTTGAATCAAATATATACTTATGCATCATACTTATCATGTAGAGCTAAAGAATATAGATCAACTGGGCATGATTTTATTAGGGAAACGAAAAAACCTTATGGTAGCTGGGATTCACATGATAAATCATCTGTTTTGAGGGTATTAACAGTAGATAAAGGTTTATTAAGAGAAAGTGAATCTGTTCAAAAACAAATTGATGCTTTACTACAGTGTAGTTTCCGTGAGAGAGAGGTTAATAATGATTTGATTGTATTGAGTTTTAGAATGTTAACAACTGATTTAGTTTCATTATATCAATGTCTTAATGAAGGAGTTTTGAACATTTTAGAGCATTTTTTCGATTTATCTAAACCAGATGCGTTGAGAGCATATGAAATTTATGATTATTTTACAAAGCAGACTAAAGATGTTATTGATTTTTTAAGAATAGCAAAACATTTGGAAAGTATTACGAAATTAAAAGTACCTACTATTAAACATGCACAGACGAGTTTGTCTAGTTCTTTGAGGGAATACCTTGATGATCCTGCATTTGAAGTGAATAGAAGACAATATCTTGCTGAGAAACGATACTCTAAAATTGGTAAAGAGGAATCGATGACTGAGAAGTCAAATGATGCGAAAGTTGAGAAATCCAACAATCTTTCTGTTCAAGAGAACCAACAACAGCAGCAGCAGCAGCAGCAACAGCAACAGCAACAATTGGAAGTTGATCAACAACAAGCATTGGCATTTCAGCAACAAGTATTACAACAACAAATATTACAACAGCAAGCACTACAAGCTCAAGCTACTCAGAATGCAATTTTAGAGCAACAATTAGTGCAGCAAGCTGCGCAACAACAAGCTGCACAACAACAAGCTGCACAACAACAAGCTATACAACAACAAATGATTAATGCACAATTGACACAAAATGGGTTTCAAGCTCAAACTACAGGATTTAATCCGTTTACTTCAAATATGAATTCATTTAGTGTTCAACCACAACAAGTACCACTGCCACAAGCTGCTAGTTATATAACGAATCCATTACAACCTTCTAGGTCATTATCACATAATTTTACAGGTAATGGATTTGGTAATAATGTTAATGTTAATATCAATAATAACGATCAAAGTACCAATAATAAAGTGAATAATTTCAACAGTCCAGTTCGTAAGATTTCTAACAATCCATTTAGTAATTCAAGATTTAGTGTGGGATCAAATACAACTGCATTTAGTGAAGGTAATATTTCGAATACAGGTACTTTAAAAGTTACTAATACAGGTACCAATCCATTTAGATTAGAGACCAATATTCAACCATCACAAACATTAACAAATGTTTCAGAATTTAAACCTCAAGTAACAGCGGGTGGATTAGAGAGATTGCCAACTATACCTGTTTTCCCCGAGACTAAACGTGAAGTTTATCAAAAGGAATTACAAATTAATGCTGGAATTTCATTAAACAATGAAATTTTACAACAACAAGTTGCAAATAATCCATTTACTGCGCAAGCAACTGGATTGGTGCAACAAGCGCAAATGCAACAACCACTAGGACAAATACAGCAACCACTACAACAACCAATGTACAGCAATGTTTATAATGGACCGAATTTACTTGGTTAGAAGTTTTTACATATATATAAACTAGATATTGTAAAAATAATGATTTTATTAGAGCGAACAAAGAGATAACGAAATTTTGCAGATGTGTTAATTTAAATAGAATATATTAGATATAAAGATAGAATTGAAAGTCATGATCATTAGGAAAGAAGAATGGAAGTGAAAGGGATTTAGTAATTTGGTTGGAAATCTCTTGCCTTTCCTGTTCCCTTCTTTACATAATTTTTAAGTAATTCATCCTTAGCTTCATCCTTTTCATAGAAATCAGTTTTATAATTATGCTGTCTCTTTGCTTCCAATTCTTCTTGGATTAAATGGTGGTTGATTGCATTAGCAAAAGTTGGACGAGAGTAGTATGTAGTTGCAAATAATGGCACAGCGACTAATAAGACACCGGAGATAAACTTAACTGGGGTAATTCCTGCCATTGTAATTATATTATATTATTTTATTTAATATGTGTGAAGATATGTGAATGTAAACTGTTTAGAGTTTGCTGATGCTAAAGGAGGATAAGAGTGATACAGATTACTGAAGAAGATTAAAGGTTATGGGGGAGTAGATGGGTTTATATAGACACACAGGCTATGTGAGACCATTCGAGTGGGAACGGCCCCTGTTCATGGCAACAGAGGTTGGGGTTGGTAATACGATGAATTATGGTGTGAATGTGAATGTGGGGAGATAATTGTCATGTCAGACCTCAGCGAGACCGTGATACGACACTGGTTGAAGGTTCGCGAGTGACCACCACCACCACTGTTGAGTATTATTAGGGCTCAGGAAAATCTCGCCACAAGCTCAAGCTGAGTCGTAACACGGCCGTGGCTGGCCCGACCAGGCTCACACACACACACACACACACGTGTAATGACAGTGATGTAGTCTTGCTCGCTGACTGGCAGCACAGCACTGGGAACAGGCCTCTCGGTTGGGCCCTGTGGGTGGGTGGGTATTCATGACAGTGTGCAACTCGTGAAGCAGACTACAGACCCCTACGCATTTACACCTGTGCACCACCAACACCTCCAGGCCCATCCCCGCATCCCGTGTCACGTGACCTGGTCTCGGTCTGGAATGTTCTAGCGCCCAGGCGCTGGGGACTCGCAGCGACGGCAGACATGGACATAGATCCACTGAAGTATATCGACGCTGTTTGTCCCACTCCTCTCCTCGTAGAACAAAGAACAAAGAAGAAGTGATCGTTATGTCTGACTGGGATACTGTTACTATTGTTGGTAGAAAGGCAAAGGTCGGTGGCACGGGTCCAAAGGAGAGAGTCGTGAAAACCGCTGGTGAAATCAATGCCGCTCGCAGAGCTGGTGCAATTACACATGTTGACAAGAAATATGGTATAGGTAACTCCAAGTCTGATCCTGAGGGACAGAGATTGACCAAGGTCGATAGGGCTGATGATATTGTCGTTCCGAAAAAAATTGACTCCTCTGTTGGTAAAGCCATTCAAAAGGGTAGACAAGATAAAGGTTTATCTCAAAAGGATCTTGCAACGAAAATTAATGAAAAGCCAACAATTATCAACGATTATGAAGCTGGTAGAGGTGTTCCAAACCAACAAGTTCTTGCTAAAATTGAAAGAGTTCTAGGTGTTAAACTTAGAGGTAAAGATATAGGTGCACCCCTTTTCAAGAAAAAGTAATGGGTCCTATACACTAATTACTATCGTCCTTGAATCATGCATTTATTATCTACATCTAACAATTAAACTAATAATGTATATATATATATATAATACTCTAAACACATCCCAAGTTAAATGTCCAAATGCACAAATCTTATCTCATCTCCTCTCATCTCATCTTATCTTATCTTATCTATCTCCTACGTAAACGTGGTGCTCCAACAACACGAACTGTCGTATCATTCCTACGACGAGATCCACCAATAGCATTCGAAACAACTCTCGCTGCTAATACACCGGTAGCAACTCCAGCTGCGGTTTTCACAAGTGATGGACCATGGTTTTGTCTTGTCTCTGGTTGATAAGTTTGTCTTGTCTCTGGTTGATAAGATTGCCTTGGTGGACTGTATTCACGTGTTTCTTGAACTGGTGGTTGAGTAGAAATATAAACTGGTTGTCCCTGTTGTAAAATTACAGGCTGACCTTGTTGCACATATTGTGGTTGTCCTTGTTGAACGTATGTAGGTTGACCTTGTTGCACATATGTAGGTTGACCTTGCACATATTGCGGTTGTACTACTGGTTGCACATATTGTGGTTGACCTTGTTGAACATATTGTGGTTGACCTTGTTGAACATATTGTGGTTGCTGTGCTGCTATCGTTGGCTGAACAACCTGGGGATTAGATTGAATTGGTTGTTGAACTGGTTGTTGAACTGGTTGTTGAGTAGTTTGTTGGATTGGTTGTTGAACGTTCACTTTCTCCTGGTTGGAAGTTGTTGGTACCTGTTGAAAGGCCGACATATCCACTGGATTACCATTGGCATCATATAATTGTTGCATATCAAATTGTTTACTATACTAAAACAAAAAGCAAGGAATAAGATTTGTGTCGAAAGACAAAAGAAACCATCTATTATGAGATAACAAATAGAGTGGGGAAGTCTGATCTCAAAGCAATCGACATAGCAGGACATCACGTTATGCCCCTCCACATTTCTACGAGTAGAATTCATTTGTAGATAAGACATTCCATTTTCTTTAGCGCCCAAAATCAACTAACTCTTTAGCTAAGGTCCTATACAACATATAGGTCAATAAAATGCTCGTCTAGAATCTAACAGTATAAATATTCTATATTATTACCATACAAAGTGTAGTTGCTGTAGGCAGCCAGATAATGCGAGCCCATGGAACGTCGGGACACTCACAGTCCCTGAACTCTATTACTCAGTCAATCGTATAATCACTTATACTTCATTTTGTAGTTTTTAATACAATCACGTTCGTACGTAGTAACTCTCTAATTCGGATTCTCTGGTTGGAGAGATTAATTCGATTGCAGGTTTATCAATTTTCAAATTTGAATTTCGTTGGTCACGTGATCCATGCATTTGATCGATTTTTATTTCCATTTCGATTTGAATCAATTTTCGATACGTGAACAAAAGTTGGAGGATCAATAAACACACAGTTAACTTCATCTTCTATAATGACTACCATCTACAATCGTGATTTAGGTATTGCAGAAAAGAACATCTTTTCTATTAGGAACAAAGGTATTAAGTTTGATACGGCAGATGATATCAAACCTTATTTAGAAAATCTAAATAAACTTGAAAATGTCGCCAAAATAGATATTTCTGGAAATACCATTTCCCCAGAATGTTCCAAGTTATTGGCAAATGAAATCCTAAAATTTAAGGATACTTTAATTGATATTAATTTACAAGACATTTATACTTCTAGAGACAGATTTGAAATTCCAAAATCACTATCTGAATTTTTCCCTGTTTTACTACAATTGCCACAATTATCTGTATTAAATCTTTCGGACAATGCATTTGGTCAAGATGCTATTGATGTTATTGATGATTTTATCTCACAATGTACTACTGTTGAATACTTTATTATGACAAATAATGGTTTAGGACCATTTTCAGGTGCTAGAGTTGGTAAAGCTTTATATAGAAGTGCAAAATTAAGAGAAAAAACTGAAAATTCTAAAACTTTAAAAGCTTTTTGGTGTGGTAGAAACAGATTAGAAAATGGTTCTTGTGAAGCTTTAGCTTTAGGATTTAAGGCAAATAAAGATTTAGAAGAAATTAAACTTTACCAAAATGGAATTAGACCAAGTGGTATCTCCAAACTAATTAACTTTGGTTTAAGCTCCCTTGAAAAATTAAAAATCTTAGATTTACAAGACAATACTTTCACATTACCAGGATCTTTTGCATTGTCTGAAAATATTAAAAATTGGCCTGAATTAATCGAATTAAATGTTAACGATTGTTTATTAAAGGCAAAGGGTTGTAAATTATTTCTTGATAAATTAGCTGAAATATCTAATACTTCCAAACTTCAAATCTTGAGATTACAATATAATGAATTGGAATCAGATTCTTTAGAATCTTTAGTTAAGTTTTTAAGTAATATAAAGGATCTCAATTTGCTTGAATTAAATGGTAATAGATTTGAAGAAGATTCGGATCTCATTGAAAAAATTAATGATATTTTCGAAGAGAAAGGTCTTGGTGAATTAGATGAATTAGATGATCTTGAAGAACCTGATTCTGATGAAGAAGATGAGGATGATGAGGATGATGAGGAAGATAATGAAATGGCTGAAGTACCAGAAGAAATTGATGCAAGGTTGAAGGAATTAGAAAAAGAATTAGCAAGCACTCATATATAAGGAAGCTTATAAATTTATTTAGCTTAAACAGGAATAGTTTATTTTACGCTCCAAATAATTTTGAATTCTCCTTAATAATGCGCTTTTCAAGTTTAGCAATAAGTTTATCTTTCTTTATCCACCTTGATTCGAGATACTTTTCAAGTTTGTTTCTTTTCAATGGTACATGACTCAAAAATTTGCCTGCGATATGCACCAAAATCACTGTTTCAATATTTGTATCTCTGACACCAAGTATACTAAGTAAAGAAGGTGACTTAAAATCTATTAATCTTCCTGTTGATCTTTCACGATTATAATAAATTAATGTTAAATCGTAAAGCCTGGTATATTTTGTTTTGTATAAGCCTCCTATAACGTTTGCAAAATTACCGAATCTTGGATATAAAACATTCTCAAATGGGGGCATGTAATGCTTCTCACCTAGTATATTTTGCATTCTTAAGTCTTTCTCACTAAAAATGTTAACTTCGGGGAAAGTTACAATCCATTGGGTTAGATTTATTGAAGGAGTATCCAAAAAATTGTGAAATGTAGACACTAATGTTTCACCATCCATTTCCCAATTTTCATCTGTTTGAGAGATGTGTTTAAAATAGTCAATAGACGGTATAGACCAAAGTTCATACCAACTAAAGAATGTCACCTTTGGTATCAGAATTGTAGAGAGATCTTTAGCAAACACAGCTTCCTCATTTTGTAAAAGTTTGAATCTAATTTTGCTACCAGTTTTGACTTCCCTTTTAATCGACTTTTTCTCTTCATTCTCTGAATCACTATCAATTATGTGCTCTTCTGCCCTAGTAAGAGTTTTGCGAGTTAATATAAAAGCAATTATATGATCTATTATTGATCTATGATTACTTATTATTACTGCATTTTCATTTTCAATTTTGTCTCCAACTATATTGATTCTCACACCATTAAGCTCCTTTCAAAAACTATCCAAAGTTAGTACAAGATTTCCCTCTAATTGGACAGAAAGATACATACCAAGATGTAAATGCATAACATCCAAAATCCTGACACAAATTGATGATCAAACCATCTTTTTGTAGATGGAATTGTAATTTTAAAACCAATTATAAATAACGAAACAAGTTGAAAGATAGACCAGTACATGATCATAAAGATAATGAAACTTAATGCTCGGGTAAGTTTCAAAATATTCACTATTGAAGGGTTCTCAAAAACATCTTTCAAGTTTTCTTTTCCTAAATGCTGTAATATCTCTCCACGTAAAGTCATATTTAGTTGAATTATTCACACGTCAAAGTGCATCACATTATGCAAAAGCATAGCAATGTATACTACTTTTGGAGGCTCAGGTACTGCGGGGCAACTATTATTTATAGCAACTCAAATCTCGTTTTGCTCATTATTAAATGATGGTTAACGCAGTCACACATTATGTGAACAAACCAAGCACTGTAATTATTTGCTCCATTGAAAATAGTGAATCTTGGACTATGTTTCATTTCGAACTATGTTTCAAAATCTAATGTTTCTGCGTCAATTCATTTGAGCTTGAAAAATGATTATAAAGAAGCGTTGTCGGTCTATTTTAAATTTCATAACACAAATGATCAAACAGTTAAAAGCTTCTTTTTGTTATGAAACTTGAAATCGATTGACAAAGCTTGGTGCATGCATGAAAGATTCTTTGGTTATTATTTTATCAATACACAGCCTCAACAAAAAATTTGTATTGTAATAATTTTCATTCTACAAATTTTTTGCACTATTTGCAACTAAACTAGTATCTAAAACTTAAACATTGTTTTTTGGCAAGAGAAAATTAATATGTCTCGTGTTATTGTTAAAGGATTGCCTAATTATTATACGGAAGATAAATTAAAGGAACATTTTGGGAAAACAGGAACAGTTACTGATGTTAAATTGAAAAGAAAAAATAATGGTGAATCTAGAAGATTCGCATTCATAGGTTATAGGAATGTACAAGATGCCGATAATGCAGTTAAATTTTTCAACAACTCATTTATTGATACCGCTAGAATTACTGTTGAATCGGCAAAATCATTTAGTGATCCTAATGTCCCAATTTCTTGGAAAGAAAAAAAGAAACAGAGGGATGAGTTATTGGCCAGAACGGAAAAAAGGTTACAAGAAATGGAGGAAGCAGCAGCTAAGAGAAAAAATAAGAAACAGAAGACACAGAAGAACAGTTTGTTGGATAAGATTGAAAACAATCCCACGTTGAAAGAATTTGTTGAAACAATGAAACCAGCAACTCAAGCAAGATCTTGGGCAAATGACGAATTAGTTAATGTTGATGGAGCCCCAACTAATGAAAATCTTGAAGCAGCATTAGGAATTAAACGTACTGCAACTCCAGCTGTTCCTGTTTCTCATGTAGGTGATACGAGCGATGATGAATACGAAGACTTTAAACCTAATTCGAAAGCAGAGCATGATGAAGATGATGAACTTACATCGAAGTTTCTCAATTCGCAAACATTGGAAGCTGAAAATAAATCAAGTTTTGATGAACCCGTTGGTGAAGCCGTTGGTGAAGACATTGGAAATGATGTTAACGACCTTGACTGGTTGAAAAGTAAAAGAAGGAGAATTATTGATACTAATGATGGAGAAGAGGTCACAGTTGCTATTGCCAACGAACCAGAACAAAATTCGGACAGTAGAGTTGATAAAATAGATGTAGAGGATGCTATAGAAAAGGAAAAGGAGAATGGTGCTAATCAGCAAGAACTTTCATTGGAAGAAAAGAATATTGACAAAATAATGATCACTGGTCGATTGTTTTTACGTAATATTCTTTATTCTTCCACTGAGGAGGATTTTAAACAGTTATTTAGTCCTTTTGGTGTGCTCAGCGAGATTCATATTGCTGTGGATACGAATGGTAAATCGAAGGGGTTTGCATACATTCACTTTGAAAATCCAAAAGATGCTGTTAAAGCATATATTGAGTTAGATAAACAAATTTTTCAAGGTAGATTGTTGCATATTTTGCCAGGAGATGTTAAAAAGGAACATAAACTAGATGAGTTTGAGTTGAAAAATATGCCCTTGAAGAAACAAAGGCTTTTGAAAAAGAAGCATGAAGCTTCCAAACTTGACTTCAGCTGGAATTCACTTTATATGAATTCCGATGCGGTTTTGGAAAGTGTTGCTAACCAACTGGGTATTTCGAAGAATGAACTTATTGATCCTACAAATTCGAATTCAGGTGTTAAACAGGCTTTGGCTGAAGCCCACGTTATTGGTGATGTTCGTTCATATTTTGAATCTAAAGGAGTGGATTTAACTAAATTTAATGTAAAAGAAAGAGATGATAGAGTGATATTAGTTAAGAATTTTCAGTATGGTACAACGAAAGAAGAAATTGGTGAATTATTTGCATCTTATGGCGAACTTAATAGAGTTTTGATGCCACCAGCTGGAACTATTGCCATAATAGAATTTAGAGATCCTCAACCTGCGAGAATAGCTTTCAATAAACTTTCATTCAGAAGATTAGGGAAGTCTATTATATATTTAGAGAAGGGACCTAAAGACCTATTTACGAAACCGGCAGATCAAAATGATCGTTTTGAAGTTGTTGAGAAAATTGTTGAGATTAATGATAATGCGAAAAACATGATTTCATTAGAAGATGACAATAATGACGAGGCAGAAACAGGTCCGACAGTGTCTATCTTCATTAAAAATTTGAACTTTAAAACAGAAAATGAAAGATTGAGTGAAGTTTTTAGACCATATCCTGGTTTCATTTTGACTGTTATCAAAACCAAACCAGATCCAAAGAATCCAGGTAAATTACAAAGCATGGGTTTTGGATTCGCTGAGTTCAAAACTAAAGAACAAGCAAATGCGGCATTGAAAGCTGTAAATGGAAGCGTATTAGACGGACATAGGTTGTTGTTGAAGATATCAAATAGGGTTGGTAGTAAGGAAGAAGGAAAGTCAATTAGAGGAAAGAGTAAATCAGGTAAAATTATTGTTAAGAATTTACCATTTGAAGCTACTCGTAAAGATGTTTTCGAGTTATTCAATTCTTTTGGATCATTAAAATCTGTCAGAGTACCTAAGAAGTTTGACAAATCCGCAAGGGGTTTTGCCTTTGTTGAATTTGCTACCAATAAAGAAGCCGTCAGTGCTATGGACCAATTACAAGGTGTCCATTTACTTGGTCGTAGACTTGTCATGGACTTTGCTGAGAAAGAGAGTGACGATATTGAAGCTGAAATTGAAAAGATGACAAAGAAAACGAAGACACAAGCTAGAGTTAGGGAACTCGCTGAAATAAGGGAAGGTAATAGTGGTAAAAGGAAGATTGACATTGAAGATGACGAAGAAGAATTTTGAAAAAAGAATTATATCTATAGATTTTTATAAAGTATACTGTGTTTATTCAATATTTCACGCTGAATTATTGTTTCATTTATTCTTTTTCTCAAGACCTTCTCTAACAATAAAATATCTGTTTTGAGATTCGGAAGCCAAAGAAAGGGGATTCCAGCTATTTTCTATTTCTCCCTTTGATAATTCGGATTTGATTTCTTTTATAGATTCAAGCATTGATTCCAACTCAAAAACTTCAACGCTTTTATCATCCACTAACCTAGTGATGCCATTAGGATGACTTTGTATATCAGCTTTATTCAGTTTCGCAATTAAATTTACTTGGGATGTTAAAGAGCTCAAAATTTTGTTTCTTTCCTTTGGTGAGATATTTTTACTCAATCCAGATAGATCTAATAATCCATCTATTATATTTTGGTCTATTGTTTGGTCTGTAGTATCTAGAAGTTCTCGTGTAGACCATGAAGGTTTCTCGAAAAAAATATTAAGATCATTCTTATCTTTGAGTGATTCTCTAATAGATGCTGAAGTTTTAGTACTCAAATATCGCGTTGTTGATTTGGCTCTTATTAATTTCGTCAACATGTCTAACCCGAACTTAAACTTGAACTATCTATCAACTCGGTAATTCAAGTTGAAGAGGAGTGGTTGTTTTAGAGATCAGCTTTTAACATTGTGAATAAATTCGCGAGCGAAATTGATTCGATCAATGGTTGATGTAGATTTAATTCCTGCATTATGAGCATATCATGGATGAACCAAGAATGAATATATTGTCGAATTAAAAAAGTGTATACATGTGTCAAATAAACATCGAATACCGATACACTATCAAAATAAAACTTGATGGGCAATGACAGACTGAATATAAACAACAAATGTACTCATTAAACTTCATTTTCGGATGTATTCAATGATGTGACTCTCTTTAAATTGGCAGAATTGAAAACAATCGATTATAAGGAATGTTCAATCTGTGAGCTTTCGTTGATCTCAAGCCATAATCTACAAAAAATCAACGTACATTGCTTTATCAAATTTCAATTTTTGATTGTCTCAGTAAATTTTATAATTTTGCGAATTTAGGCCCTTTTGAGTTTAAAAAATTCCTCTGAAAATTTTTCAGATTTAGTTCCTAAACTAACAATTTAACCAAACAACATCAACGAATTATGGGTCCAATTAAGAAGAAAGGAGAGAGGGGTAATGCTAGAAATTTCATTACCAGAACAAAAGCAATCAGAAAGCTACAAGTTTCGCTTGCTGATTTCAGAAGATTATGTATTTTCAAAGGTATTTACCCTAGAGAACCAAGAAACAAAAAGAAAGCAAATAAGGGTTCAACTGCTCCAGTCACATTCTACTACACCAAAGATATTCAATACCTAATGCATGAACCTATTTTGCAAAAGTTTAGAGAACATAAAACTTTTGCGAAGAAGTTAACTAAAGCTTTAGGTAAAGGTGAAATTGGTGATGCTAAAAGGCTCGAAGAAAACCGTCCAAAATATAAGTTGGATCATGTCATTAAGGAAAGGTATCCAACATTTCTTGATGCTTTGAGGGATATAGATGACGCTTTAAATATGTTATTTCTTTTTTCCAATATGCCAGCTACTTCTGTTATAAGTTCCAAAGTTACTTCACAAGCTAATAAATTAACTAATCAATGGCTTGCATATGTTGCTAAGGAAAGAGCATTGAAAAAAGTTTTTGTTTCTATTAAAGGAGTCTATTACTCAGCTACTGTGAAGGGACAGGAAGTGAGATGGCTTGTTCCGTTCAAATTTGCACAAAATATTCCATCCGACATCGACTTCAAGATTATGCATACATTCCTTGAATTTTATTCGACTCTTTTACACTTTGTTCTGTACAAATTATACACTGATGCTGAGTTGACATATCCACCTAAATTAAATGAACATAGACTCAAAGGTATTGGTGGTTTATCGGTATATATGTTAGAAACAAACGACCATGGATCATTATCACTACCTACTAAACCTGATGAGAATAAAGATAGAGAAGAAATGTCGATTAGTAAGGCAGAATTGGAAAAAGCTTTTGAAGCTGATAAACAAGAAGGCGAAGATGAAAAGACAGACGAAAATAATTTTGAAACAGAGGCTGTAGAAACTACCGAGTTAGATGAATTTAAAGACAATAATAAAATTGCAGGAGATAATCTTGCACAGCCATCGAAATATGCAAATGAAGTTTCTGAACTTTTTAGTAAATTCACTTTTTTTATTGGTAGAGAAGTTCCTGTTGATATTTTAGAATTTGTTATTCTTTCTGCTGGTGGTAAAGTTATCAGTGAAGCTGGTTTAGATGAATTGACTTCTCATGATTATGATTTAAGCTCAATCACTCATCAAATTGTTGATAGGCCTAAGGTTCTCAAAAAAGTTCAAGGTAGAACATATATTCAACCTCAATGGGTTTTTGATTGTGTGAATAAAAGTCAATTACTAAACGTTTCTGACTATGCACCTGGAGAAACACTTCCACCACATCTCTCACCATGGGGTGATGCAGGTACTTATGACCCAGAAGCCCCACTTGAAGAAAACGAAGATGATGAAGACGATGAAATTGTTGATTCTGAAGAAAATATTGGAGATAATATTGAAGAGGATGGTGATAACGATGATGATGATGATCTTAGAGAACAAAAAGAGTTAGAAATGGAAGCGGCAGGTGTGAAATTCTCTTCTTTGAAAGAAAAGGAGAAGAAATCGAGTGCAAAGAGAAAGATCAATGAGGTTGCTGGTGAAGACGATAAGGACTTAAAGCTCATAATGATGAGCAACAAGCAACGTAAGCTCTACAAGAAGATGCAATATGGTCTAAATAAACAAGACTCTAGAAAAGCAGAACTTGAAAAGAAACGTAAACTTCTTCAAAAGAAAAAAGAAGAGCTCGCCAAGACTCAAGCTTAACTTTATTTATAGGATCCATATATATAACATTTTTACTAACTTAATAGAAATTGGCTTTCCATCCCAATGGCTGACTTCTGGTGATTATGTTTATGTTCAGTTATGCGTAGCAAAAAAAAAATTGATTTTCGTAGCAACAGCGATCAAAAAGCAGATCCCACGCGAATTCGCCGAGATCGAAGCCGCCGGAGCGGTTAAATCCTTTTTTTCTTCGCAGTTTTTTGTTGTGTCGAAATCGTGATCGATACCATTGTGTCAATTGTCGCAGTCGTGTTTGTGATTGCCTCTACTGTTCAGTTTCTTAAAGTATACCCAAGTGAGTTGGCCATAATTCACTGCCTTACAGATGATGAATTCAAATGAGTTTGGCGGAGCTCCTGAGAAATCTTGGCAGGGTGGAAAATCCGGAAGTCCAAATCAGTTTCAAGGTCACCGTCAAGTCAACATAAATATTGCAAATTTTCACTCCAATGGTTCGAATCCTCATAGTGCAAATGAAAACACACAGAGTCCTCCTTATAATGGATATAATAATGGCTTTTATCAATCACAGAAACAATTAAATTTGAAGCCATCCACCAATCCTCAGAATATTACAGGCATGCAACATCATCAACAACTACATCAACCGCTCTATGAACAACATCCTCAACAGAAGCAATATCATCAACAAAGCTATTATGTTTACCAAAATCAACCGCAAGGTCATACACAACAAGACATATATATAAACTCTGTAAGTGGAGAACAACCCCCGAATATGTTAAGAAGCAATGATAGAAGCGGTAGTTCTTCTTTCGTTGGCGGTCAGTCTTATATTAACAAAGCACCGGATGATACACATAATGAATGGAAGTTGAATCAAAATGATAGAATTCCCTTAGTTCCTGGTGAAGTTGCAAACGGAATCTCCACTGAATCAACGAGGATTCTTGATGGAAGGCCTTCTAACAACAAAGAGATGAATCAATTGAAGCAAATACAAGTAACTTATGGAAATATTCAAAACAATATATTGAAACAACAGGTAGATTATGACGATATCCTAAAAAACAATTTGTCTGTAAAATCTTCTAGTATGGTAAAAACTGAAAGTTTGTCTAACAACGAAGCTATTCTTGATAGCCAGCAACAGGGTGATAAGAGGAAAAGTACCTACGAGGGATCACCTACATTCAATGCTTCTCCAGATTTTATGAGAAACGTTCCTACAACTAATCTGCAAAATCAAAGAAGAGGTGTTCAACCATCTCTTTATAATGCACAGCCATCCAGATCAAGTCAAATTCAACAGTCACCCATTGATATAGCACACTCTGGTAAGAGTCAAACTAGAGCTCCTTCTAAAGTAGTATCAGGCCATTCATCACACGTTAATACACCATATCAAGAATCATTTGTTAACACTCCATCCCAGAATGTACCTATGGGCTACTATAATGCACAATCAGTACCAGTGAGGCCACCTTCACAGAATTATCAATACGCCAAAACGCCATCATCATACACGTATCCCCAGAACTATCCGCACGTTGGAGACAGAAGAATCCCTGGTTCGTCTAATCAAAATTATGCTTCTCAAAAACCTGTCTCCGTACAATATATTCCAGGCTCTTTTCCGTCCCAAAATTTCCAAGCATTCTCCCCGCAACAACAAATTGCATATCAGATGCAGTCACAAGCCAACTCGGTCCAAAACGGTTATCCACAACAACAGCATCCGCAACAGCAAAAACCTCCGCAACAGCAACAACAACAACAACAACCGCAACAGCAACAGCCGCAACAGCAGCAGCAACAACCACCACCACAACAACAACAACAACCACCACAACAACAGCAACAACCACCACAACCACAACAACAACAACAACCACCACAACCACCACCACCACAACAACAACAACAACCACAACCACAACCACCACAACCACCACAGCAACAACAACAACAACAACCACAACAACAACCACAACAGCAAAAACAGCAACAGCAGCAACAGCAACAGCAACAACAACCATATCAACATCAACATTTACACCAACAACTACACCAACAACAACAGTTACCTTTGAGTGAAGAAGTTAAGCGCAATCTGTCCAATATCGCAATTGTTAGGTTCTTAAAATTCAGCGATTTATGCACATGCCGACATGAAAAACCCAATCTAACCTATTTAAAGCAAGTCGTTGCTGACTTTTTTACACAGGATGCTAAAATAAACTACTCACTAATACTAGGCAATGAATCCAGACATTATACCATTTCTTATGCTCTGATACCAATGATTCACTGTAAGTTTCTTCTAGATGTCAGAATGTTTGAATTTAACCAGAAATTTTTGAATGCCTCAGTGTTACCTGACTTAAGCACAATCATTAATACAGACAATTTTTCACTAAAGAGGGTGTTTAAAGACGGTTCTTATTCCCATCATTTCGGTTCCATTTCATGCCAAATGAACAAATTTCTTAAAATAGAAAGTTTGGATGTTGTCATAGATTATGCAGTTCAGGGCATTGAAATGAATGCTTTAGAATCATTTTGTAACGAATTCACGATGCAAACGAAAATTCAACCTACTATAAACCAGATTAAGGAGAATTTCAAATGTATTTCCGATGTCACTAAATTTGGGTTAAGCGAAGAATTACTTAGACTGTTGCAAGTTAGTGACGTGATGACTCTATCAAAACCATTGGTAGATTTTTTTGTAAATTCAAAGGCTGTTTCTGTTGTTGATGCGCTTGAATCGTTTAATAAAGTTAATGTTGCAGAATATGATAAATTAAAGACTGCAACAAACAATTTTGCTGGTCTATCGAATAATCAGTCACGAGACAAATTTCAAACGGTGCCTTTGAAAAGAGAAAGGTCATTCCATGAACCTGTAGAATCACAGGCTTCCATTAATCAAAATCTGGCAATAATGCCAGACTCTAATTATATTATAAATCGAGGAATGCCCGCTCCTCAAGTTGTAAACAAAACATCAAACAAGAAATTTAAACTACAAGCGCCTCCGATGCCCAAGAACAAGAGGGTGGATCATGCCAGTGCAACGCATCATACAAATCATTTTATTGACACCAATACGTAGAATTCACAAGTGATGTGAAGTTTTATGCTCTTATATTTGTACTTTTAGCTCTTTATAGATTTAAATCTAGATATTAATTTGAAAAGTATTTGCTATCTGAGTTTTATGCCTAAACAAACATTATTAATAAAAGAATATATATAAATTTCATCACGGTCATTTTATGATCTTTTATCCGTCTAAAAATAAAAACACTTTTTGGAAAGGAGGTATCATTGGTCTTTCTAAGAAGTTTTACCTTTTATTTAACTCTCTTATATAAAAATTTCTAGATTGTCTTTAAACTGTAATTGATTAATAGCCAGTAAGACCAATAAAGGTTATATTTTTTTTCTGAGCTAAATTCTTTTTGCTTAGAACATTCTTAGGCAAAACCTGAGAACGGATTTAATTGCTAGCAAAGTTTATCATCTAGCGCCATTTTTAGTTTGAATAAAGCGTGATCATTAAAATAAAAGTTTTATGATACTTTCACTTAGAAAAGAAAGTGTATTCTGAACATCCCTTTGATTCATAATGAGAGAAGACATAAGATTATATTTCTTGTCCAGTAAACCAGCAGAGTTCAAAGACGTCGATGATCTGAACGAGAAATAGAACTATGTCAAGCTTGTTAGGTTTTTTTAGCATGTTTGAATATTATTAGGTATCCAATTTGTTTTCCCCTCTAATTTCATAAGTAAATTCTTTGAAACAGTAACTAAGAAAAGCGGTATAAACCTAGTGAGTTTCAACAAAAAAAGAGTTCAATTTGGTAAAGTATGAGACAGAAGGCAATGTTTTAGCATATTGACGGCCATCTTCAGATACAGCGTCCTTTTAACAGGGTTAGATTAAAGTTTCATCCAATTGTGCAAAACAAACAAATAGCACTTTGTTATTACAGTGCTATTTTATTGCTGGTAGTTTTTTTTTCTGGTAGAATTAATATTATACAATCTTGCAGAATTCATACTATACAAGCTAAGTGATGGTCATCATCCGCAGTGAGATACATGAACTTTCAATGTTTAATTTACATGTTTATGCAATCATGTTAAATGAATACTTCCTAGCAGTGGTATCACTTTTCATTCATTTTGTATGCATGGACTTTATCCTGGTGTAGAGAATTCAACTATAATAAGGAAAGCTTTTTTAGTCGTATTTGATCCTCCAATGAGAGATGGTGAACTAGCTAGCTTCTAAAGCAGGTATATTACCTGTTAATGTTTTGCTCTACTTCAAGTAGAAGACCTAGATTGTTTAATTTTAACGGTTAAATTTATGCTATACAATCGCCTTAATATACATAGTTCTTCGTGGTACAACATTTTCCAGTCATCCTGGTGTTAACGCTTGAAACCTAAATGGAACTTACAAGTTCCTTGAGAGCTAATTAATTAGCTACTGGCTGATTTTTGCCTGACTAAATTTACAATTCAGCGTATTTTCAAATTGATATTAGAAGTCTCTAACTTGACTATCCTTGTTAAGTTATTGTAAATCTTTAATTACAGTTTCATGTTTGAGAATTTCATAAATTTTGTAGTTTTTTGTAAAGGATGGGGTCTGGATAGGTTGGAATCCCGCGACACCAAAATTTGTCACGCTGTGCTTGTTGAGTCGACAGTCGCGCACGGGATGGAAGTCACGTGT